>VWZZ01000616.1:1773354-1785817 GCA_013399095.1 Psophia crepitans
CGCCCCCCCCCCTTTTTTTCCCCCCTCGGAGGCAGGGAAGCTCACCTTTGAAGATTGGTTTCTTTCAGCTGTATGGAAAGGTCTTTGGGGGTGCAAGTGCTTGTGTTGTTTGTGCGTGTGTAACTTAGACGGATGTTTTCAAATCACTCGGTGGCAATGTTCAACACAAGGTGCAAAAGCAACGTTTCCATTTTGCCAGCAGGACCGCGCACCGCATTTGATGCGTGACTCCGAGTTGTGTGCGGTCAGACACCTGTTACTTAATCCTGTTTATCCTTTCCTGTTGCAGTCATCCAGCTTTGGTCATCTCCTCTTAACGTCTGAAAATGAATCACAAATGGTCTTGTAAGCTGGCATCTAGTAGAAACCCAGGAATGCGGTGCTTTTGTGAGGTGTATAACGTGTGTCTGTTGGGTAATGCTTTCCCAGAGGGAGGTGATTTTGGAAAGTTATAGAATAATATTTATTTCTGGGGGAGTTTATATAATGTTAAAGTGTCCGTGGGGATGCATCTGTACGAAAGGCAAGCGACAGGGGCTACACAAAATCAGTCTCACACAGTCTCAGGCTTCAGTAAAGCACGCATCGTGTTCTCTTGATATGTAAATAATGTGTGTGTTTTCCAAACTTCGCTTGACGTTGCACCGCGGAATTTTCAGTTTAATAGTTGGAGTTGATGAGGATCCTAGAGAAAATGTCGCATTTCTGATTCTGCGAGAGGACGGGGCAGATGCTTTCGTAACACATTTGTGTGGATGGTTGTGTTCTGTAGTTTATATGAGCAGTTTTAGCAAGCTAATGATATTACTTAAGCTTATTTTCTCTTAACTTCTGAAAAGTCGACAGTATTTGCAGGCTCTCTCCGGATCAAGGGTACCTAATGGTGCTATGTACCACAAAATAATTATTGTTATGTAGAGCTGAGCAATTCTGTATTATACAGAGACAGTTTCTAAATATGAGTTGGGAGCAGATTTATTCCTCTCTGCAACTGATAACTTTGTGAAGTAATTAAAAATAAATTACAGATTTCAGGGATGAGAATTCTCTTCCACAGCTGTTAATACCACTCTGCCTTCAAATGTCAGTTTTGATTCATCTCTTGATGATATCATTAAAACCCAGGTATTAATGTGAAAGTCAAACCTCTGGTGAAAATATAACTGCACGTAGCTGTCAAAATAAAATTTTAAGATCTGATTTGATTGCTGGATGTGGATACGTACTTGGTAGAGTAACAATGCCTTTTATTTTATAGACATGCGCCCACGCACAGGAGCTTTGTTCTAAAACAGTATTTTCTGTCATGAATTTATGCATAACCTACACTCTCTGCTTTTCCTTAGCATTCGGGGAAGAAGGAACCTTAAGGGGGAAGAGAAGAGAGACCAAAAAGGGGGAGGAGAGAGAATCCATATGAATTTTTCTTACTGACAGAGGAAATACCTCTTTGTTATATATCACCCAAAATCGCTAGTTGTGTTCTGCTTTCACTTTTCTAAAATTATGGCAAGTTGTTTGGGTTTGATCTACGCTCCTGACTTCTGTTGCAGACTTTGGCCATTTATTCCAGTAATATCTGGCTGTGATGATGAACTTGGGACTATGCTGTGAGCCTGTCAAGTATGTGTTAGAGCTTTATAGGAACTGATGGCTTTATTTTCACCAGGTTTACATATACTGTGTTGAAAACTTGTAGGGATATAATTTCCATGCTTACTGAGATAGCTTGTTTTGTATTTCTTTTTCATTTTTAAACTTGGCATTTTTTGTGGTCTGCTTGCATTGTTCAGTGGTTTACTTTCCTTGTGGTTTTAACAGCTCAATTGATATTCCTTCCTGTTTGTAAGTTGCAGAAGACTGAAGTCTGAAACGTATTTTAATATTTTCCTTAAAATTAATTTAATCCCTTTTCCAGGGAAAGAGGAATACTTACCAGAATTTTAAAAATGAGAACAAAAACTTAATGTAGGCATTTTTACCTAAGAGTGGGTAGTTATGAAAATTGATACCTCATCGATTTTGGAGAAGGCTCGTTTCCTCTGTAGTTTCAATCATGTCTCTCTCTTTCTCATTAGATTCAGGGAATTGCTGTAAATTAGTTTAGATGTGAAATTTTCCAAATCATAAAATCTCTGGTTGGTTGTTAGTGGAAATCATTATTAAAGGTTGCATAGCGTTATTTGCAGGGTGGCTAATCAGTAGCCTGGGCTTAGTTCCGTTCTATAATAAATAGATGCATTGTGCTGCTTCAAAAATTGCAACATGGATGGTGTGAGTCCATTTACTAATTTTGCAAGATACGTAATACATCCAGTTTTGAGAACACTCTTTGATGTCTGCAGAAGTTGTACATAGTGAAGATGTTTATGACCCAGACTGTTAACTCTTCAAAAGTTTTTTGATTATACTGGTTAGGACATCTTAATCTTATGAAAGATGCATGTGTAACACTTTCCACATCAGAATTACCAAAGTGTGTGCATCAAAGGCTCAGATAAATTTTATTCAGCGGGACTTTCTGAGAGCAGGCTTTGTGGTCCTCTTGTTGCTGCAGGAAAAGTGTGAGTTGACTTGACTCTTGTCATCTGTTTTTTTGGACTTTGTGTTCCCAAAGATCTGACCTGTAGAGGATTTCAATCTATGGGATGACAATAGTATAAATACTGAAAATACTGAGCTGTGACATTAACCAGACTGCTTTCCTTGTGTTCTTGCCAAGCTATGAAAATCTGTCTTGTTAGTCCTCAGTTATCTTCTTATGGTAGTCGTTTCTGGAAGTTTTGTAAATATGGATAGAGTGTCTTGTGAAACCATGGAAGACAAGAAGTTTCCAGCCATTCTGGAATTAATTAAATACATCTAGGAGTAACTACCCTGTTCCAGGAAGACATGCTAATGTATCTGAGTGCCTGGAATAGGGCTGTAACATGGGGAGGAGTATCAGAACCACCCTTTCACACCTGTCTTCATGGGGCTAACACTGTGACTCTCTAGTTTTCAGGGCAAGATGCTCCCGGGTGGCTGGTGTGCTGCACCGTCTATTTCTGTGCCTCACAAATGTGGCTTGAGAGATTCCTCTCCAGGAGACTTCTGGATGATGAGCTGTTGATCTTTTCCCTTCATGGCTGCCACTGCTGGAATCTTGGAGGGAAATCAATACTTACATCCTCTCCTTTTGAAGACCTGCATAGCATATATGAGATAGTGAAGTGCTGTGGCTTCTTTTGTCAGTTTGGCTATAGAAGTAATTCTAGCTATCATCCACTGAGTGAAGAACTCATTAAAGTTGTACCTGATCAACAGCAAGAGAATCTTGACTTTTTTTTTTCTTTTTTTAGAAGAAAACTCTTTCTTCCTTTCCACTGAAGAGCTCAGCCCTTAGGCAGACTATTATGAAGTCATACTATTTGCCTTGTCAAAAGCCCGTTTGCCTTATCACTAGGCTTGGATGAATGGTGTTTGTGAATGGTTGTAATGTTTCATTTTGCCTTTGGAGTTCTAAGAAGCACCAGTCAGTCCTTCTGTGGGAAGGAACCTGTTCCTGGGGAGCAGTGCAGGTGTCCCTGAAAGATTAGGTTGCCTTAATATAGTGTATCTACTAATGAAGAGGGAGAAATAGGTCTCCAGCTTTTAAGGCTACTGGCCTTTTTCATGGTTTAGGTTTCTGTGACAAATGGGGCTCTTACTTTGATCTCTCTGTGGCTTCCCATTCTTTTCCATTGCCGGTTACGGATGTCAAGCTCAGAAATTATTCTGTCCCACCAATGGCTAAAATGTCTATCCCGTGACCAGCTAGCATAGATCACAAAAACCAGAGATATGGTGTGGAGCAATTTCACTTGTCCTCCACTGTTTAATGACCAACTTGTTTAATGAGTAGGTGAATCCATAATCTGACTTTCTGCAATTGCTGCGTGCTGTCCGATAGAAAATCTATTCCATAACCAGTAAGTGCTACTACTTACTGATGTTGTGTGTCTCTTTTTGTAATAGCAAGTGGTCAAAACTTGACTTAAATGGGAGATTGGCAGCTGGCCTATGTCTAAAGTTGGATCTTTGCTTTCCGTTTTATATGGAAGCTGTTATCACAACACTATGAGGCCCTGTGCTTGGACAGTTAAGGGTCATTTGCTTGGTGTTTTCTCAAAACAAGAGTTTGTTTCTTTAACCAGTAACAATAACTGGGAGCTTTAGGCAAATGAGGCGAGACAGTCTGTTTGGAACGTGGGCTATTGTAAGGTCTGTTTGTGGAGTTCTTGAAATTAGTATTGTTGAAGTAACCATGCGCCTCTGCCCTCTCGTTTCTGAAAAAGCTGGGTCTATTCAGTTGCCTTTGGGGGGGTCTCAAATTGTAACTTGCTTTGAGCAGACCTTGCTATTGGCAATTTTAGAAGGCCACGAGAAGATATATAACATTATAGATGCTATATTCGAGAGTGACTGTTCAAGTTGAATACTCCACATTGTTCGTTTTCAGACCTTGTACTGATAGATCATTTACTTGAGAAGTTTTAATCTAGGCTTGGTGTTTGTATTCTGTTGGTTTTATGTGTAATACCATCTGAAAATAGGAAAACATTTACAGATGTCATCCACCTATCAAATAGTTACATAAAAGCATTTTATATCTGCAGTTGGTCTAGCAATATGCCATCTGAGAGAGAATATATATTCAACTTGAGAAATGTTTGTGTGCACTTTAATAAGGAGAAAATGGGTATGAAAAAGGTATTAAAGAGCTGGCTATTTATTCTTGAAGTTAAAGATAGATTTCCTTTTCTAACAATTTCTATATTTGAACTTGGCACGTATGCTCCTGCAGACTGGAAGCAATCAGCCAGGAGTTTAGTGACTAATAAAGGGGGCAAAAAGAGTAAGGACTTGAAAGGTTAATAAGAAGCATCACTTGGATTCCAGTGATCTAGAGCCTCCATAATCCTGTGAACAGTGTGATGTTGTGGAAAATGACAAGTAATAAGGAAGGTCTTGTGAGGTGTAAGCTGTGGTTTTGAACAAGATTGGTTGGATGAAAGAGCTTCTCATAACAAAGCAGTAATTTTTCCTCATTGAACTTCTAGGCCATTGCAAAACCGTACAAGGTTTTCTGATCCCATTTTTCTCCTTCTTGAAAATACTTATTTCCCATGCCTGAAATTACCACATCTCTCTCACATTTGCTTTTTGGTTTTCCTTCCTGAGCTTGTGGAGATGTTCATTATTGATGATGATATATGTGCTATACTTGTTGCACCTACCGATCTTCTCTACTCCCTTCTTATCAGGGGCTGTGTTCTGGATCCAGGATGCTTGCCCCATCTTTGCCGTTAGGCATCTATAGTGCTGCTGCAGCTGCTGAAAGGAAACATAGGAAAGGAATTGATAGCTGTAGCAAGAGCCTATTTGTTTTGATATGAACAATTCAGGATAAAAGTTCTTTAAAAAACCCCAGCAAACACCAGTTTGGAATACTGATACTTTCGTGCAATTCGCTGGGGTTTTTTTGTTATGTAGATGTGATAAGGATATGTTACTCTTAATTCAGGGTTTCCATCAGAAAAGAGTGAGTGGAAACAGGATGAATGCCTTGTTGAGAAGTATGAAATAGAGCCATGGAGTGGTTACTCTGGCTGGGCTAAAGTGATTTATTGAACCAAACAGAACTGATATCTTCTCTGTGAAGGACCCTGATCAGGGTAGGAGAATCACTTTTGAAGAAGAATGGGGAGAGGATGGGGTGAGAGGCTAATGAATTTGTGGTAGGTTTGTTTGCAGAGATGACAGTGAAGCATAACTGTTAAAGGAGATGTTGGCTGGCATGGTGTGGTGATGAAATGGACTGTGTATTGCTCCTAAACCTTGACTGCCAGGCAGACAGGGGCTGTTAGATGATTTGATTTGGCTTGATTTTTTTTTTATTTTTTTTTTTAGATACAGTTCTTGAGGATTGGTGCAGATTAATTGGGCGCTCTGCTGGATTCAGAGAGCTGTACTGCATGTCTGACATCAGCGAAGAATAGTCTGAGTAATTATTGCTTTCTGGTCTTTCAGTCTGTGTTACTCGTGTACCGCTTCCCTAGCAAAATATGCTTCGGAATACTTGTCGTACATTAAATGACAAGGGAAGATGAAATGTGATTGCAGGTATATTGGAGCAGATTGCAAATTAGGTGCTGCAGTCTGGCACAAGAGCTGTTAGTTGCCGGTAACGGGAATACTTTGGCATCGTTGCTCAGCCTGTAATTTTCACGTTGGAAATCTCCTGTATCTGTGTATGCTGCAGGTGCAGGGAAGCTCTCAGAAATTCCCCTCAGCGTGTCTGCCATCCCTCACATGATGTGCTTATCTGCTTTGATTGGTGAATTCCCATGCTGAAGCAGAAGGTGGGGGTTTCTGGGAGCAGGGAGGAGAGGAAGGGGGGAGTTGTGACCTGGGAGACTAACTGAGGGCAGCTGGAGTGGGGGGGAGATTCAGCTGCTGCTGACTGTCCTGGGGTGTGATGATGCCATATTCTTCTAGGCACAACAGCTGGGGCTGTGAGACTCTGGCAGGCTCTTCCGCTTGCTCTAAAGCTAGGAGAAGTAGCCCCTGCTGTAAATTTACATTTACCCTAGGGAGGGTCTGTTGGTCCTGTGATCTCTCTGCTGCAACTGAACCGATACAGAGCTTTCCCCCTCCCTCCCCAAATCCTTCAAATCTGGCTATACCTAGCAGTGTCTGGCTGTTCTTTTTGCTGATTCTGTGGGTTTCAACTGTGAAATACATAGTGACTTTTCATTGACCCATGACTCTAGCAGGTGGCTATAGGGAAGAGAGAACTTCTGAGAAGACCTTGGCCCAGGTCAGAACAAACTGGAGGTAGTTTTTAAATTGCCCAGGTTGCCGCTTCCCTGTGTTCAGATATCATTGATATAATTTTGATAACCTGAAGCAGAGGTCTACTTGGATGCATCCTAAAGCGTTATGTATGTTTGGCCCTTTTTTTTTTCTTCCCAGACTGAGAAAGTACTGGAATTGGCATATGTGCTTAGCCTGGCCAACAGGCATTGATAAAATGATCTCCTTTGAGATTTCCTAGTCAACCTTATGCTCTCATGAGAATAAGTCACATAAAAATAGTTTGTAACTGTGTGCCCTTTCGTGTGTGTGTCTTTATACAAGCAAATATCTTGCAGTTAAATTAGTCTTTGCATCATGTAATGAAAGTATTTGCACTGCTTTTATGGGAGTCATTGCTGGCTGTTCCCATGTTGATTTAATGAAGAATTAATAACAACATCCTGGAAGAAGCTTATGGTACTTGAGTCTGTCTGGGGCAAGTCTGGTTAAAGAGTTGGTGTAGTGCTGGTGATCTTGGTAACCTGTTTTGGTACTTTTGTGATCAGTGCATGGATTGCGCTTGTAGAAGAGAGTACCCCAAATGTCTCTCTTGCAAACTTAGCTGTTAATTACCTTTAGGTTGAAAAAGACAGCTGGTGATCACTTAATTTTCTGGAGGGAGCTGGTAGTAAAGATACAGTACAGATTCTTAGATGGACAGGAAAAAGAAACAAGAGTACCAGTCTGCATTTTACTTTTTTCTCTCTAGAGCTGTGTGACCATTACTATGGAGAAATGTTGAGTGGTGTTCCTCTTGCATGTTTTTGTTCAGTTGGTATGGAAGGTATAAATCTTCATTTCTGCTAGGCTGGTTGAGTTCATTTAGAAGAATTCTTATTAATGAAGTCTGTACTGCAAAATTGTGGTCCCTGTGTGGGTAGAGGAATCACAGCTCACTTAGACATTTATCTGGTAGTCCAGATTGCATATAAAAACTTAATCACCATTTCTCTGTTGAATTTTCATTTTCAGTGCTGATCCTTTCACTGAACTGCAGCCTCAGAAATGAGGAAGTGTGGTGTGTTTTTTTGACTATGGTGACAGTGTACCAGTTGGATTATGCAAAGTCTCGTTTTTGTTTGTGTTAGTGGGTTTGTGTTGTGTGTGTTTGTTTTTTTTTAAAGGTAGATAAATGGTGCTCTTTCAGTTTTGTGCAGATCCCTGTGCATTAGTTTCTAACAGCTTGGCTGTGATGAAATAGAATCACGGAATCGTTTGGGTAGGAAGGGACCACAAGGATCATCTAGTTCCAACCCCCTGCCATGGGCAGGGACACCCCCCACCAGCCCAGGGTGCCCAAAGCCCCATCCAGCCTGGGCTTGGACAATGCCGGGGATCCAGGGGCAGCCAAAGCTTCTCTGGGCACCCTGTGCCAGGGCCTCAGCACCCTCATAGTAAAAAATTTCTTCCTAGTATCTAATCTAAACCTCCCCTCTTTTAGTTTAAATGCATTCCCCCTTGTCCTATCACTACATATAAAAATTAAAACATTGTGTAACATAAATGCATTTCCAGATGTAGGGAAATGTATATGTTTGCAGTAATTCTTTGCTATACAAACACATATATTTATTTTGTAAATACTTCGTGTATTTTAAAACATGAGACGAAAGCAGTACTTAAATGAGTTGCTGTGAGTTGGCATGAAGTAGTCTACTTCTAAAATAGTGAGCTTTATTGCTGGGGATGTTTTTTTAATAATGATCTTTGTGACACTTTTCAAAACTGAATCAACTGAATCAATCTGTCAAGAAATACATGCTCTGATTTATGTTTCTTTGATTTAGTTATGCTCAGTTAAATAGTGCCCTGTAATCTTCACTGATCTCATACTGCTTTCATTTCTAATTTATCTTGGAAAAAACACTGCTCGCTTTAATTTAGTATAACCACCTCCCCTCCCCACAGTAGAACAACTGAAGATGAATATTGTGAAAACAAAGATATGAGTGCATCTCTCAGATGTTTGATACCTTAAAAACATCTATTGGATCTGAAATTATGTGGAAAGATATACAGGTAGTTCCTCAGGTAATTTTGAATCATCTAATGATTGATACAGTGAGTAGTTTTCCATGATTCAGGTGTGAAGCAATGTGGCGATTACTTTAAGGCTTTTGAAAACTGGAAGACAGATTTTGAAATTCACTGGTAGAAGTGGCAGAGGGAATTACATTGCTGTGTTAACTGTTACATTATAAGGTTTTAAGAAATTGGCTTCATTCTGCTGTAATCTAGTGTTAGAATGTTCTTTGTGTATTTTCATGTAACTTTGTCTCCTTTTTTTTTTTAAATGAAGTTGTTTTCTTTACAGAACACGCAATCTTAGTACAACAAAATAGGAGAGATTTTCCAGTTGTGTAAAATTACATTAGGCATTTTGTGGGCTTAGTTTTGAATTATTTATTTTTTTCTATTCCCTTAATAAAGGCGGCTGATATCTAAAAGAATAACCCCTACCTTTAGCAGCATTTAAATATTCATGAGTAATTTGAAATATTAACCGAAACTTGGATCACAGAAGTGTTGCTTTGCCTGGTTCATCTGAAAGATCTGTGGAAGTACTTTTTCAAGGGGTTAGAGGAGTAGTTATCAGAGTAAGGTGTCAGTTTTGTTAAGAGCTATGAAACTCTATACCCTAAAGTTATAAAATTGTGGTCCTCTGGTATTTTTTAGGTGAGGTACATCTCTTCCTTAAGAAATAATTGGTAATTTAAATGATAATTGCTTTCCTGGTAATATTGCTGAATATCATAACCCGTTACACAGAATCCCTCGGTTACTAAGAAGCCGACTCATTTCAATTAAAAAGTAGGTTCTTCTGTAGACATGAAGTATAAATAAATTTCTATCTTTTGTGTTAACAGAAATTGAATAAAAGATAATACTTCTCAGTTAATTTTAAATCATGTAAAGGAGTTCTTGCTAAAAGATGACTGAAAGTGGATGAATCTTTTTCCCTTCCACTTCTTCATGCTATCATTACATCTTGGGTTTTAGAAACTAAAGTGTATTGTCTTAAAGACTTTGTCAGGGCTTATTTTGCTTAGCTAAGTAGTCTTCAGTTCAGCTGGTAATTAACACATCTCTTAATGACTGAAACATAATTTCAATAAAAGCTGGCTTGTCGAGTTCAGGAATGTCTGTTGACAAAGTGTGGATATTACAAGTGTGTAACCTAAAGTCAATTTGAGCCTTGTATTCAGCTCAAAATAACTTTGTGCCTCATCTAAGATGCCTTTTAGAAGGTTGTTGCAAATTATCTGTTATCTCTTACTATAATACTGTCGCGACTGGGTTTATGCCTCTGCACTTCTATCAAGGAAGATTGATAGTCCAAACTGGTTTGTGTTCACTTACTGGTCTATTCCTTTCATTGTTAAAAGGGAAAATAATAATAGAAAAAACTGTGTGAGGAGTACATCACTGGAGGTGTGGTTTGTTCAGTGCAGCTTATTCTGAGCAAAGCCCATGAGATAAGGGTTGGTGAGAGGTGTTCTTTGAAGAACTGACGAGAAGCAAGGTATATAAACTTAACTGTTTATTTCCCTCTCACGTCTTTCTTCTTTCGGCTTCATATGGTATGTAGCTTTGTAGATCATGCATAACTCTCTGCTTCTAGCATTACTTTTTTATTTGGGCCATGTTTTGGTCTTGCAAAAGTTGGTGCAAGTCACTTAATTTTTCCCTTCCTTGTGGCTTCCCATCTTTTGAAACAGGGCAGGTAATGGAAGAGGAGGATGGCAGGGAGGAAGAGGTTACTCTATCTGATAACTTCTGGTTTATTGTTTGGGGTTTTTAATCTTGAAATTTGACCTGACAAAAGAAAGTTAATGAGAATCTAAGTAGTGTGAGGAGTTACTTGGCGAGAGGTATGCCATCTGTGAGAAATAAAACTGACCCAAGTACAGCATGCTGTGACTGCGCAAACCCAGCCTGTCAGAGCTTGTTTCCATCCGTCTGTAGGGTTTGCAGGTCAGATACTTCATTTGGCTTCAGGACTGTATTCAACAGTATCCTATTGACTATATATCCAGTGGGGCTCCAATTATTCTTTCCAAAGTGAAGTGTATATCCGTAAAGTTGTCTCAAGGTGTAGCTGCTTTTGTCTGAGGTACTAGGCTGATGTGTACTTGCGAAAAACGTGGGGGGTTTTTTGTTTTTTTTTCAGAAAAAAACAACTCCCTAGTTTGTGAAATCAGATGTCAAAGACTGCTTTTTCAGGATGGAGAGAAATTGCTGGAGTTGTAGATGCCTTTATTGAAGCTGATTATAATTTCTTCAAAATTAATTTTTGGCTCAGTTTCAGCAGAGCAAGGAGTGGCTGTTAGGACACACTTAATCCGGTAGTGTGGTAGTGTTACTGGGTTGGAATACATAACCTTTTGTGACACAGGAAGGATAGGGCCCAGGCTAAGAGCTCTTCCTTTACTGTTTGATATTCGTTTGGTAATTCCACCATCCAGTCCCCTTCCCCCCCTCCCTGCATCTTTTGGGCATAGACATATCTGACTGTGATGGACCTTTAAAATTCTATTTCTTTGTTCTGAGCCAGGACTTGATCAAATACAGTAAGACACACATCTCCCACCGCCCCATGTTCTGTCGTGATAATGCCTGACGTGAAGGCTCATTGTCTTGTGAACAATGAGACGCAGAGCAGCCTTCAGCAGCGTGCATCAGAACCGTGCGCATAGTTCCTGCTTAGCCCTTAAAGTATGAACTGAAGTACAGCACAGCGTAAATGTCAGTTCAGGAATGTTAGGTAGGTTTGGTATGATCCCTTAAGGATTCTTTTGTCATGTCCTCAATTGCAGGGTTTCTGGGGCAGGAACCAACCTTGCATTATTTATTTTTTGGCGTTCGTTACAATGCAGCCTTTTTTTTTCTTTAACCTGATTGGTGCCCATTCACTGATACCTCAGATGAGCTAATGCACCAACAGAGTGGTTTTAAATAGAATATATATACACTATTTTATGCCAATTAAAAAGAAATGGCATCCATGTTGTTCAGTTCGACATGCTGAAGTGTCTGGAGGTATAAAGCAGCTTGCGGAATGATTATGACAATTTTGTATGTTTTTATATTCCAATTGCTGAGCCTTTTTTTTAGTGTGCTGAGAGGGCTTTACAGAAACCTGCAGCATATGTGTTAGCAAGAGGGATTCTGGTAAATTACTTCTTGACCTTGACTTGCAAATCAAAATGTAGCAAATCAGGGGCATGGACATACTATACCAGGACAGACTCCCGTGAGTGCAGCTTAATGTATGAAGCAAGACATTGCTCACACTGCTTAGATTGACATGCACTATTGCAGGCCATTGTCTTTAACGCCTTTGTTAAGGAACAGATCCAGTTTTGATTTATAGCCCAGCAGTAGCAAAGTTCCATTCTTTTCAGTTCTAGAAGTGTAGTCTAACATAGGGTATTTGTCAAGCAGTCTTTTTGCATATAATCTCTGATACCAGTCTTCCAGCAAAAATGTAAATGTGCCTCTTAGGGAATCCTCATACCTAGAAATAACTCTGTATAAACCTTTAAATCAGAGCGTAACTCAGAAGTGCTTTTTTTTTTTTTTT
>VWZZ01000616.1:1785823-1981640 GCA_013399095.1 Psophia crepitans
TTTTTTTTTTTTTTTTTGGCAACTGTGTGGAGATAGTCTGAATCAGCAAAGCTTCCTTAAAGGAACACTCAAGTTAAAACCATATCTATGGTTTTGGGGTTTTTTTTGTTTGTTTGGTTTGGTTTTTTTAATGAGCTGAAGTAGCTGCAGAGATCAGGCTTACCACTGAACATCTCTGTCAGTTTTAAAACTGATTTGTGTGCATTGTGTTGTTTCTGTTTCCTCTTCTTTTAGTTGTGTGAAAGGCAACAACAAATCCTGAACAAACTTGACTGAATAGTTGGATGAGAAAAGAAATGGTAGAGGCTAGGCAGAAATTGCAATCTAATACACAAAGCAGAGATCTAAAGAGAGGCTTCAGCTATGCTAAAAATTATTTGACACTTTGCAGTCTTATAACACTCAGTGATCTAATAGTGGTTCTGGAATCTTTTTGTACATAGTTGTTAAAAATGCTCCTTCCCTCAGAGTTTGTAACGCCAGTATAGGAGGAGCTTAGAACTGAACACAATTTTTAGTATTTAGAGAACAGAATGTAAGTGTGAAACAATTCTAATTTTATGTGCTAAAGAACAGCGTAAAAATTAAAGATGCATGTTTTAATAGTTTTCAAACAAGTAGGACTTCAAGATTGTTCACTTCCCTTTTAAATTTAAGTTTTTTACATTGGGCAGCCTAACGTAGACTAGTACTGGCTACCATCATATGAGAGTAGTTTCGTTAAAGCCTGCACCATCGGGCCCAGGATGTTTGCACAGCAAGGCTCTGTAAACTTCTGTCACAGATGTGTAATGCTTTGATCTGTTTACTGGACAAAAAAAAAAATTAAATTAAACTCATGTCTCCCATTTTTTCTTTGGGAGAAGCTAGTGGACAGGAAATCTGGCTAGCCAGATCAGATCTGGCTACCTGTATCAGATTTTGCCCCAAGAATTTGTGTCAGTTTTAAAAAAGAGGCATTGTACTTGCAGCTTAATGTTTAAACTCAGTGTCAAAATGTTATGGCAGAGTAGTGCAAACCGATAATGCAAATGGTTTTCTTGGGTTGATTTCAACTCCTGTGCTAGTATCTGGTAGTGTATATTTACTTTATTGCATTGAAATACCATGCTGTTTCCATCACAGTAATGCCACTTTCAGCTAGCTGGTTGCAGCCAGATTCAGAGATAGTGATCAAAATTGTTTTGAAATGTATCCCTGTTTATTACAGTGTAAATTTTTCTTTTATACTTCATATTATTTAGTGACTAAACATGTTTACTTTTAATGGGGTATGTGTTCTAGGTGGGTAGAAGCGAAATAAGCGTGTTTAAGCCAGCTGTAATTTAATTGCAGCTCTGTACATTTTATGGAGACAAGAAAAGCTGCTGGCATTTGGGCCTTGCAGTGCATTATGAAGTGACTACCAGCCAGATTCTCCTATGGATTTAAAACAATTTGGAAAGCAGACTGAGAAAGAGGAAGAGATTTGTATGAATTGAATGTGTATGGCCTGTGGTTTGCCATCCTCTGTTGCTTTTGTTGATAATGTCTGGTTATGTAAACTTCTTCCCACCACTTTCTTCGTGAACTTGCAGCAAAGCAGTTTTGTTGTGGTGTAACATCTGCTAGCATAAAAATGGTTGTAAATATACTGCTGCATCTCCACTGTGCAGCCCAGTAGGAAGGAAAGAAGGGATGGAAGGGAGTGTTCTCTAGAAGCACAGATGGCTTTAGTAATTAATAACATTTTGTAAAATAGTTGGTTTTTTTTTAAATGTATAACTTAATATAGCTGCCAAAAAAGGGACTGTATAAAAAAGCTGACTGCATCTGTGCATCTATTTGGTACATTTGGAAGAGTTTGCTCTCATTAAACTTTGCTGGAGGAACATACATGGTATGATCAACTGTATGATCTCCTGTCTGTTATGCCACAAAGAGGATTGGATAAAATGGCAGGTCTGTTCTGTGTTATTTTGCACTGTATCTTGTATTATAATGAATATGTAACTATCTCATAAATATTCAAGTAGAAAAATAATGCTGCTTAATCCCTTTCTCTTGCTTTTATGGTTGATTAGGATAAAACTTAGATCAGGACGTGCTATGTTGGAGCTGCTGGCCTACATGTCAAAATATGAATGACAAGAAGCAAGTCCCCAGTTACTGGAGCAAGGGGCACATTCCATAGGGAATGACTGAGCTGCAATAGGATTTCTGTGGTGATGCTGAGCTTTTCCTGGAGACCTTAGATAATTGTGTTTTATCTTAGTGATTTAAAGTGATGGCAGCTGGTGGCTTGCTGGCCTGAAAGGCGTTTCCATCTTCTTCACACCTTCTCACCTGCTGCATGGTCCCCAGTGCCTGTGTTGGCTGCTCTGACTGTGGTGTTGGAGTCTAGGATAGCCCCTTCATTTGTTTTCTTTGGGTTATGGTGAGACACCCCTAAACTTTACTCTTAGTTGGAGTGCAGGTTTTTATGAGAAGAATGAATTTCATTGGCCCAAGCAAAGTAAAAGCATTTACCTGTATTTGACCAGGAATTTTTTGTAATGCTGTAAATGAAGTCTTGAATTGTTATTGCTTTCATCAGCAGTGAGTAATATCATAGATTGAAAACCTCTTAAACTGCAGCATGATGATTTTGGTTCCAGAGAATTACTATAGGTGACTGTAAAAATAGAGTACTACTTCCTCCCACCCCATCCCCTCCCAAACCCAAAACAACAAAACAAACAAACACCAACATCCTAAAACAAAGGTAAAAATACCTGCAGGAATTTTAGGGTAGTATATAGTAGTTAGATCCAAGATACTCTGAAAATCTGTGATTCAGACTGTGTTTCTTAGGCCTGTTACATTTGCATACTGATGAGAGTTTGTGGTAACTTATATATTGCACAAATGATGCTACTGTTTATGGCTTGGCTTAAATTATATGTTTTTATCATATAAATATAACCCATTCACTGTAGGAGGATGTCTGAAAAATGTTGTTATTTACAAATAGTTTTGGAGCATGTACTTAACTGTTATCGATCAATATGCTTTTTATATAGTAGTATTTCTGGGCTCCAAATTATTTGGTGTCTCTGTGGAAACAGTTTCCCTGTTTCAGGAATCCAGTGTGCTGAATCTTGAACACCAGGAAGTACCTTTGAATTTAGGTGTATGCACTCTCATCATGAGTCAAGAACTTGCTTGACTCATGGCTGCAGTCAGATGTGGGGCGAGTGCTTAGGCGTGTATTGTGTGTGGCACTAGCAGCAGGTTGTATACTTTGTTTGCTTAATAAGTTTGACTTAATTCAGTGAAGCTAAATGCAGCAATCCTTAATAAAACCATAAGTGGTTGATGAATGTGACTTCCATCATGGTATTCCTTTGGCAGAAAAGGATGAAACGTAATATCTTTTAGGGTTTGGGTTTTTTTCCTTTTACTGTTTCTGAAGTTATTGACCAATAATTATGTTTAACTATCTGTTTAGCCGCTGCTTTTGTCTGTGTCTAAGTCATATTGTTCAGTTTTTATTTGCTTGGGATAGTCATATGCCGCATAGTCAGTGCCATCCAGGTCAGTATCAGTGAAGAAAAGGTGCAGGGTTATCTGGTAACTGAAGAGGCTACTGATCATGTGGATTTGTATGTGAAATGTTCCAGAAAGATATGCCAGAGGCTCAATTATGTAATGCTTTGAGCAGGAAGCCACCGAATTGTGTGTAGAGTGTGTCACCAGCAACAGACTGATGTCCCTGGCAAGCCTCCACTCCAGGAAGGAGCTGAGGTTTCTCAAAGCCTTCAAATGAGAATGAGCGGTTTGACAGCGTGGCCCTTGTGAGAACAGCTTGCCCCATTGAAGGCAGGAGCTGGCAGTGCCCAGCCTTGCTCTGTGCTGTTAGGAGGCAGGGTGCTGACATAACGTTGTTTTGGTAACTGTGGTTTCCTGCCCACAAGTCTGTACCGGCTGGCACCATCTTATCAAAGATCTAGCATTAGAGTGAGACTGATTTTTTAATTTTTTTTTTTCCCCCCAGGTTTTTTTGGTTTTGTGTGTTGGTGGGTTTGTTTGTGGTTTTTTTGGGTTTGGTAGTGTGTTTTTTCCCCTCCAGATCCTGAAAAAAATATACAAAGTAAGAAAGGACCTATTTAGAAACTACGTGTCCAGATTGTTGTATAGTGAATTTAGGTCTGAAAAATGCTAAAAAATGTGTCCAAAAATGACTGATAAACAGATAAAACTATGGTTGATGTTCTTTTTTGGCACAAAATGAGTGAAGGTTTGATGGGTAATGACTGTTTCAGGATACACTGGTGGGCTAAAATTGTCATGTTTAAATTAAAATTCTAATGGTCTTTTCTAAATTGGGTACTTCACTTCTAAGGATCAGGCTAAAGAGCCTTATTGGGATGCTAAAGTTTGTCTCCCAGTGGGTAACTTGAGGTGCTCTTCATCTGTAGCCCAGTGTCTATAGAAGGGAAACAGTTATAGACTTCTACAAGTATGTTCCTGTCAGGTCATTCTCCCTGATCACTTCAGAGAATGATGGGTGAAAAGGAAACTGGTTAGATACCTGTTGATGAAAATTTTTTTTCTGATTTAAAATTAGAAAATAAACAAAAAAATTTAAACAATGTGGCGACAAGCCCAGAGTCTGGATGAAGGCTGTCCATCCTTTTGAAGGATTATCGCGATTTATCTGGGGGTTTTGAAAACTTAAGTTCTTTGCTAGTAGGTTACTAGGGTGTTAAGTCACATGAAGGGGGGCGGGGAGGTGGTGCAACCCATGTGATATATTTAAGGTGATAGGAAAATTCAGATGACTAGTCAAGAAACAAGTTTTGCCTTACTGAACAGTAGTTAAGAAATCTGTGGTGTGTCCAGTGATGAACATTGGACCCTTCAGAGTTTGATGCCTCAACACCTGGTTAGGTGTTCAGTTGCAATTGAGATCCTGTGGTGTCTATCTGGTTAGATGTTCATGGAGCAAGGAACGTAAAATTAATGATCCTCTGCAAAAGAGTAGGTATCAAGATACTTAAGACCAACTTGTTCATATCTCTTTTTTTAATATATAAAAAAGAATTATTTCTGGATTTTTTTCTTTTTCTTTGAAACAGGAGAGAAGAGAAAACTGTAGGGTTTTCCACTTTTAGCCTTTACAAGGCCTACAACCATTGTACCTTTACTTGTAATTCTAAAATTCTAGTTCCACAGTTCAGCTGTGGAACAAAGGATAAACCTGAGGCTGCAACTGCTGCCTGTTACCCCATCAGTAGTTAGGCTACTGTGAATTACGGATTGCTCAGTGTTTCTACTTCTGTAACTGAGACTTGACTCTGGCTCAAACTGTTTCCCTCAAAGAATTTGCAGTCTTACTAAAAGGGCCATTGGAGACTTCGAACACAAACAAGCTCCTGAAGAAATACTTAACTGGTGGGGAAAAAAATGAAAAAAAAATTGATAATTGCTTAACTAAAAAGAAAGTGAATTCTTTTTGAATTAAATTTATGAGATTGAACTCATCTGTTTACATGGAACATGAGAAATTTCAGAGCCCAATGTCAGTTTTACCCAGAAAGCTGTAAATGATTAAAACCAGTTGAGAAACAGATCCTGTTTCTGTTATGTGCATTAGGTATGGTATGATGCTACTGATTTCAGTGGAGCTGTGCTGGATTTTACGCTGATGTAACCGTGTTGAAATGTGACCACAATCTGCAAGAGAACAAAAATATCCGAGGTGTATCTCTCATTGCAGACTAATAGAGTAGCTTGTATGCCTGAAAATATTTTTGTAATGTCTTTGTTTTTCCAATAGAAACATGTTTTGAATAGTGAGTTTATTTTAGCATTAAGTAGGCTTTAGCTGACCCCAGAAGTAAGCATAAGGACACTTTGGTGTGCGGCTGTGAGGTGGTGGAGACCCAGTGACATCTTGTCATGTAATTATGAGCTAGTGAGGCCAGTCTGAAAGTGCACTAGCAAAAGGAGAGAGCTTGAGGCATTAAAAAAAAAAATCAGAGAGACTGTGTAGTCTTTTACTAGAAGAGCACGCTGTCAATATTTAATGAGAACAAAGTACCTAGCCATCATCCTCTCAGAGTTGCTATTTGTGTTTTGGAAAAACTTCTGTTTTAGTGGAAACTTTTTGGCAACTTTGGGAGAATTCACCAGAACAGGAAACTATTTTCTTTGCTCTCATTGCTGTAATTGTGATTGCCGTGGTTCAGTCACTCAGTATAGTGCTTGGGACGCTTTATGCTCCATGAGTTTTCAACGCAAACACTAGACCTATAACATGCTCTGACCTCTCTTGACTGAGACACTTATTTTCTAGAACCTCTCTGTTTCTAATCTTGCTGAAGCTTTTTTTTTTCCCCTTTCATCAGTACCTCATAAAACTTAAAAGGTATCAGGCCAGATTTAATCCTGAGTATGTGCCTAGTGGATGCTCTCAATTTTAGGCTTCAATTTATTGTAAAGGAAGAAAGATGAAGCTTAATGACAGTAAAATACAGCTTTTGTCCTAATGTGCAAGAACTCTTAATAGAGATTAATTTGAAAAAGCTACAGTTAATTTCATATTATTTTCAATGCTGAAGACACTTGTTGTTTTCTCTTATATCAATTTTTAATTTAAATTAGGATTTGACTTAATTTTTGAACACTTATCTTTTTCATTCTGCTTACTGTAAATCTGGTGCTTGACTTGTTGAGTCGCTGTTGGCCTTGCGTCCATTTTAAGCTCTCACGTAAATGACAGATCAAGAAATCAATTGATTTTGTGCATTTAAAAAAAAAAAGAGGGTGGAAGTAACAACAGCAAAGCAGTTGGGATTATCAATACAGGTGTGACAGCTACAGGATCTCTACAAGTGCTTCCTCAGAGGAAGAGAATATATTGCAGAAGATGGAAAAATTAGAATGTCATTAGGACTCTGCTGTGATCCTATCGCTGCCCTAGTGTCTGGAGCTGAGGGAATGGTGTGAAGCCCTTTACCCCCTTGTGCTGCCCAGAAACACGGAAGCGTCAAATGCCCCTGTGCTGCCAACTCTTCCCCTTCAATTTGTTTGGGGTAGAAGACAAAAGAATTGGACATCAGTGAATCAGCTGATGCTTTCATCCTTTTAAAGTGTTGGCAAAAGCAGCCGTGGAAGTATGTTTTAGCACTAATAACGATGGCATAATCTACTTTTTACCTAAAGCTGGGGTAAGAAAAAGACCTGATTATATACCGCAGAATAAAATATGGGTTATTTGCTCTGTTTCTAACACATTGCTCTGTTCTTGGTCTCCATTATGTAAGTTTACTTCCTAGTTTTAAATGCTTGGAAGAATGGATACTGCCTGTTAGTTTCACCTGCAGCTATGATGCTTTTGCTTAGATAACAAAGACAGCAGGGAATTTCAAAGTAAAATTAACTTCAAACAAAAACTCAGCGTACAATATTTATGCTTGCTATTACATACTCTGATTCGGAAGGAGAAATTATTTCTGGGGTAAAAAGGTCTTGAAGTAGATCACTGTGTCTTTATTAGGTAATTAAATATTAGTATGCACAATTAAGGCTTTTCTTTTTTCTTAGGGAAAGGAAGACAGTCTCTACAATGGCAATTTCTGCAGAGTAATCTCTGATTTTCAAAAGGTATGTGTTTTTTCTCTTCTCAACATTTTAATTTTATTTTATATTTTTGCTACATTATTTGCTTCAGGTTTAAAATATGGTTTAATGTTTAAGTGATGTGCTGTCCGTATCAGTAGAATGAGAAATGTATTCTGAAAAAACAATGGTTGGAGCTCGCAAGAGGAGAGAAGTTATTAGAAATGTAGGTCGTAACTCTGCACATGCAGAGTATGCTGCGCTCTCCTGAAAACCAGATACCTTGGCACTAAGACAGAAGTGTGTATGTGAGGATGATCAGTGACGCAGAGATGCGTGTATTTTAGGTCTTCAGTGGCCTCATCTCTTTGTAGTAGCCTAACATTCTGGGAAGTACAGGTGAGTGATAAACTGATCTTTTGTCCTATTGTCTCCTCCGGCCTGACTAAACCACAGTGATAATGTGGAGCCATTCTTAAGAGTTGCAAAGGCAATTCAAGTGGGCTGCTCTCTATGTGATTCCAGCAGATTCTTCTCACTTTAAATTTGTGGCAAACAACTTTTTTATTATTATTATTTTTTAATACTGAGGGTTGGGTCACTTGCACATCAATTTGTGTTCACTTCCTACACTTTCCTCATCTGAGTGTAGTTTTATATATCCCACTGGCATCGAGGATTCTTACGCTATTGGCTTCTGCAGTCCGCAAGCTACTTTTCCTGCAGAAGCACCAAACTGTCACAGAATTCCACTTGCTTTAGCATCTGGGCCTTGAGCAGACTCGAAAGGGTTGTTGAGACAAATGCTAGTTTCCCTGTAATTCTGAGAGAGACCTCAATCTTGCCCTGTTGGTCAAGCTGTTCAGTTAAGCTTAAGTGAGTTCTTTGCCCATCCTTACTACATAAGAGCAGAGCACTGCACGTGCAAGCAGAGTGTACAATTTCATGCAGTATTCTTTCTACTAAGTTACCACATTGACATGTTGTATTTACTTTTTGTTGTTGTTATACAAACATGTATCTAAATTTACTTCAGAATTATTTGTTATAATCTGAGATGGTTTCTCAGATGAGTATTCCAGTTGCAGACAGATCCGCTCTAGAGGTAGCGTTCACATGAGAACTGCAGTGCAGAAAATCAACACCAAAGGGTATGGATGCAGTGGTCTTCTAGAATTTTAGAATTACAAGTAAATGTTGTACAATGGTTGTAGGCAGTGCTTTATGTAAGTGTAACCTTGACATTAGTCGCTAAAATGCACTTCTGTGTTCCTTGGGTTTCACTTCTTGATTGTTGGTTTATCCCAACACTGTACACCACAAGGATTTGGGAATTTGGTGCACTGTGACCTGATGTTCTATCACAATTGGTTTGTTTATTTGGAACTGATAAAAATAATTCTTCTATGGGCACAAGTACAGTTTGCTAAAATAATTAAAAAAGAAAGAATTAAACCTACATTGGACAGAAATAGCTTTCTTGGAAAGTAGAACCTACTGCAAATATTTTCTTACAGTCTGAAAGTACAGATGGTGCTAACTTGTTCTCCAGGTGTAAGCAGCAGAACTCTTGCTAGAGATATAGAATGAAATCACACCAGTGACAGAACTGATGGGGTAACTGGCTCATTTGTTAAAATTGATGACGTAGGGGATTAATCAGTTTACCTCACGTAGCTATTGCATTTGAGCATCTTGCACGCTTTCAAAATAAAACTTTACATAATAGAGGGAAAAGCCACTACATATGGAGTTAGGTGAAGGAAGCTAGGGATGTTGCTCTTTGTTTTTCACTTGGACCCATTTTTAACCATTTAAATATAGCATGGATAAGGATATGCCATAGGTTTTACACACCATCTTGAAAATCAAAGACTTCAAAAACTTTTGGAACAAAGGAGAAGCAAATTCCGGAACTTATGAATTTACATCAAGTAAATATGAAGAGAATTTGGCTCAATAACAGAACAAAACAAAAATAGCACCCGGGCAGCCACAATTTGTTCGGTCAGTTTTAGGGTGTGTGAGCATCGCATTGTAGTTAATACTAGTTATATTCAAGACGCCTGGGAGAGGTGTTTTGGGTAGCAAGCATGCTAAAACATCATGTTAAAGATTGAGACCATCATGCATTATTGTCTGTTTCATTACAGTATGATTTTAGACAGTATTTTTTCAGGAGATGAGGTCGGTCAGTGTGGTCTTACAAGTTTATTCTGTTTACATAGTGGTGGGAGGGCAGGAGCGTGCAAATGGGAGATGTTGCCTTTATCGTAACACGTCATTACCTCGTGCTCCCTTTAATGCCATAAGGAGCTACAGGAACTTTGACCCCTTTCCTACTATAAAGAGATTGAGCTGAAGAGAGAACTAGCCAAAGATTTTTTTTTTTTTTTAAATGAATTATGGTTTCTAACACTGGAAGGAAGGAAGGAATGCTGAATTGCTGTCAAAGTTTATAATCTGAAGTTGGTCATAATGTTCAATGGGCATTCCTGACTGGAATAGTAATTAAGACAATGTACTGATCATCACGGTTACCTCATTGATTTTATTCATCACCACTTTTTAGTTGATGTTTATGGAGGTGAAATAAGATCCCTGTGGTATTTTTACAGGTTAGACTTGCAGAATTTTTTGTAGATTATTATAGAATATTGTAGATTTTTAGTCAGATTATTTGGCATATGTTTTTTTTGATGAAATTACCTGTGCTCTTGTGTGGCTATTCGTGTGCCACTATATCTATCAGATGGAGAGCTAAGAGCAGCATTCACCCCAGCCTCGTTATCACTGTATCTTGTACTCAGTAAGAGTGTACTTCAATCATGTGCTGCCTGTGTTAATCCTATTTATGCAATTGTGTACTTTGTCACTACAAAAAAAAAATTACATGTGAAATACGAGGAAAGGCTTCAGCCTCTGATTTGGTTACAGTCCAGCCTTGTGGAAAAGAGAGTTTGCTAATAATTCTGTTTAAGATTTAGCAGCGCACTGGAGCAGTCACTGGTTGGCTGTTTATCCTGTAGGCAGGCAATAGTTAAACTGGACTATGGTGAAGGAACACTAATACTTTATCTCAAACTACCGTCTGACTCCCCCCTGCTTTGAAAAAGTTGAAATACCTTCTTGACTGAGTGAAGGCGAAAGAAAGGAAAGATACGCTCAGCTGCGTTGTCCTTCCAGGGCGTGTAAATAGTGTTTGTCCATGCTGCTGTCTATTCCAGATTGAACCCTGTTCATCAAGGGGTCCTTGTGCTCTGATGGACCCTGGCAGGATGGGGGCAATGAGCAGAGCAGCTGAACCTCAAGGATGACAGAGAGTGGAGGTGAAACGATGCAACTTTGTCTTGTGTTCAAGATGATCATTAACAGATCACTTAATCATAGCATTGCTGAAGTTTTCCCTTCCCTTTGTGATTACAAAATAAAAGACTGGCTACTGGCTTTTCTAAAACCTAGGTTTCTAAGAGTATTGAAGCTTCACAGAATATGTCTGCTATGATTTTTATAGCTGTAGCAACTACTGGTTTTGCTTTGACAGTTGAGAGAGTACTTGGTAGATTTGCATGACTAACTTATTCACATTTCTGGGGCCTCCAAAATAGTGCCATATAACTACAGGTGACATCTTGTAGCTGTGAAATTACTGCATGTATAAGCACTGTTAAAGTAGCACTGCGCACACCAACGTACTCCTAAGAATGATGTGCTGTAATTTCTAATGTTACACTGTTTACTTGTTTTGCTTGAAAAGACCAAACCTTGATGAATTTCTCTCTATGTAATCTATCTGCTAGAACCAGAAATATTTTGCGCTTGCTTTCCTTTTGCCAGCGTGATCTGCACTAACTCCATTGTCTAACCTGCTGAGCAGATTGACACAAGCACCGACTTAATTGAGGATGGATTTTAGTCCTAAAGTTATTTGCTTCCTGGTCACTGTATGAGGCATGGCAACTGCTCCCAAAACGGAAGGGACACTTTATAGGGGAAAATAAAGAAAAGTTGCCTTCTTGTTGGAGACCAGTGCAATTAACTCAGATTGCTATTCTCAAAATAGAGGTTTTTAATCCTAGTTTTACCCTGTGCCCTCACTGAATATCTTCTTACTGTCCCTGATAAACACAGCAATTAAGATATTTTGTGGGTTTTTTCCACCTCAGCTGCATTTTGTTCTGTAGCATCTATTTTGGCCATGAATCCTTCTACTGTTGTCTTAACTGGGTCTGTTGAATCCTACAGGCTGTCTGTTTCTTTATACATATTATCTCTGGCTTCTGGAAATCAAGTTCTTTTAGGTCTGAAAAGTTATCTGCTGTTCGTAAGTAACGTGTAGCTTGCTTAGGTGGAGTATACACTGAGTTTCCCTTCAGACGGACAATGTTTTCTTTATAAAAGTTCTCTTATTCTTAGCACATTTCTAGGTCAGGAATGCTTAAAATATCTTCTGTCATTAAAACTTGGAGTCAACAGTATAAAACAAAAATAGAGAAGCAAAAGAAAAATAAATGAAGCTTACAGCATCCAGATGAAGCATTGTTTTCCAACCATTCCCTGCTGTCTGTGATCATGTAGTCTTCATACTTTCCTTTGAAAGACTGTTCTGTTTAATTACAGCAAAATTTAGCGATGAGTAGACTGTTTTGGTGAGAATGGTGAGCATCGAAGGAGCAGAAATTATATACTGGTGAAGGTCTCAGACTGAGAAAGGTTGGTGGTTCAGAGAGAAGGCAGAGCTCTGGGAGCCAAAAAGCAAGTGATAACAAAAGCATACAGGTAACTTATGGGAATAGTTACTGTCTCAGTCATCAGGTTCCCTGTAGTTTCATATACATTTAAACTGACACTTCTGATGAAGAAAGTAGTCCCCAGTCTCACTCCCAGCCTCTAGTTCCTTGTCTCTGGATGCTTGTTCAACTAGTGAATCAGGTAACTGATCTGGCTGAGAAGTATACCTGCTAAATAAAATTCAGAAAGGTTATTTTTAACCCAGAGAGGAGAAGGCTCTGAGGAGAGCTTATTACAGCCTTTCAATACTTAGAGGGGACTTAGAAGAAAGATGGGGACAGACTTTTTAGTAAGGACTTATTGCGATAGGACAAGGGGTGATGGTTTTAAACTAAAAGAGGGGAGATTTGGACTAGATATAAAGAAGAAAATTTTTACAGTGAGGGTGGCGAGTCACTGGAACGGCTTTACTGGAGAGGTTGTAGAGGCCCCCCTCCCTGGAAGTGTTCAAGGCCAGGTTGGATGGGGCTTTTTTTTAACCTTTGAGCTTTGAGGTCCCTTCCAACTCAAGCCATTCTGTGATGGATTTGTGCTGGCAGAGAAGAAGTTAGTGGGGAAAGAATGAGTGACTAGTGGACTTCTGGAGAGGATTCTTGAAGCTTACCAGACTGTTGCCTCAAATGGTTCCATGGTAAGTCTGTCTTAAACCATGCCTGAAACTTCAAGCATTCTAATGCAGAAAAAGGGAGAAAACATATCTTGGCTCCTGTATATTTTGGTTGTTTATGATACAAGTTGTCTTGAGCTGAGAATGGTTGGCTTTTGTCTGGTATTTCTTAAGTGACTGCCTTATAAAACTTTCCCCTTAAGATTTATTTGCTATTCCCCAGGAAGGAAAGACTATTTGCTATTTTTTTTAAAAAAGGTATGGGAATGTAATATAAGGAACTAAGCTATGGTGTTATTTTAGTCAAAGTTTGTATTTCATCAGCGCTCAAAGCTAGAACCTTGTTCTTTTAAAACGTGTAAAGACCTGGTCTTGTATGCAAAGGTGGACAGTGTGGGAAGAACTGGTCAGAAAATGCGAGACACCAAATGACAGCTCATATTGTCAGGCTTCGATAAAACCTGAAGAAAGTGGAGTTTTTGCAAACCATTTTGTTCTATGCAGGCTGAGCTCACAAAGGCATATTGGGTTCTTTGTGGTTTCCACTGTGCTCTCTTCTTTTCTGGGTTGCTTTCTTCCTTAGCAGTGAATTAAATTGGCTCTAGGAGGAAACCAGAGCACAAGAGTCTGCTCTAACTAACCAGCAGGAGTACGTGTCTGGAAATGGAGAGGGTAGAGTAGAAAGGAGTGGAGGAAACTATTCCCTTTCTAGTTTCTCAACCTAAACTCAGATGGCGTGAGTCAGTGTGAAAGCTGAAGGGCAGTGGTGGCAGAGGGAGAAACGGTGAGCGACGTTTCCATGTTCCCAAAAGATTCCTTTGCAGACAGGTCGGTGGGATTTTTGCCACTGACTTCAGCTGAGGCTAAGTGTATGAAAAAGAAATGGAGGCTCAAAGGATAAGCAGAACAATCTGGAAGGTATAGGGAGAGCTGCAAAATAAATGAAGCAAGATAGAAAAAGTGGGAAATGTAATAGTAAAACTGTCAGATACAGGAAATACGTATGTGGTGGGGAAGAAAGCAAGAGGTCATGTGCACAGCTGAGTTTGGACAAAATATTTATTCACTTCTGAGTCTTTTCCTGTTGAAACTACCTGCCAAGCCCCGCTATTGATACACCAAGGTTATCTGCCCAATAGATACTTACTTTTAAACCGATGTGTCTTCTTACACCACATGAATAGTGCATTCATCTTTAGCTCTTATTGTTTTCTGATGAAGCCAAAAAGAAAATTACTAAATTACTACCAGAAATGCGTTGTATTTGGAAAGGATTTTTCTTTTCTTTCCTTCACTTCCAGTATTTTCAACTTCTCTAAATCCCCAAACTATGGAACATTTCGGAGGGATGTTTTCTGTAGTTACATTTGTGATGTGGTTTAGAGGAGCAATGGTTGTTTGAGTGTTTAAGTAAACAGATTCTAATCAGAGGCAAAACTCTGCATCATCCCGTGGCTTTCCCAGAACCTGCTTTTGTTCTAGTGTTCGTATCTTATCTGTTGTAATTTTGTTGCTCTTAAAATGAGTATTGCATTAGAGAACGGGGTGTGCATATGTGAGATAGTTATGGAGTCTGCCCTACTGGCAGCTTTTTACCTAAACAAATCCTTTTTGATCACAGTATCTGTGAAAACTGAGAGGATGGCATGTGCTGTTCTGCATCAGAATGATTTCTTGCAGGCAGTGGAAATATCTGTGGCAAATCAAATTTGCATTCAAGACTTCATTTATAATTATTGTGGTTATTATGATTTCCTCTTTCTCTGTGTACATCCTCTTAATCTACTAAGTGTAAATTTTCCAAACTCGACAGGTTGCATAAGCCAGAAAAGTAGGAAATAACTCCCAAAAGAACTGCTGCCAGATCTTTGAAGCACGTATGAGTTACTGGATCTGAAACTCAGTGTGTAAGAGTTGCTTTGCCAAGTTTTGAAAGTTACAGTATGTGGAGTGATGAGACTGCTGTCTAGTTATTTTCTGTAAAACAAAGGGGAAACACGGAGAAATATGGTATGGTGTTTATAACAACACACATTCCACTTTTCAGCTGTTTATATTTTTAACTGTTGTTTCTTCTTTTCAAAATTAGTAAGACTTGTTAAACGTTACAGCGAAAAGTAGTGAGTAAATTTACTTAGATTTTATAACTGCATTTTTGTTGTTTGATCTGGACCAGACTGAAAATTTGGATTGTAAACAAGATCGTTATGGGATCTTTTGCAGTCTGGGTTAGCGTATCTCTAGAGGTATTAGGCTGTAGGTATTAGAAGTAATTCTTCTGATACATAGACTGCTTTTTCAAGATCTGCAGTCCTTTCCTCAGGCATTTGCATGTTTTTAAGGCTTTGACCATTTGTATTTGTTTTGCAGTGAATGTTTTTACAAATGTCTTGATGATCCCACTCGTCTCATACAAACAAACAGTGCTTCACTTACCTTATTAAATCAGGTCTAAATGGTCAGATGTGTATATCCAGGTCCTGTTTGTGAGCAGCTGGGTTGCTCTGATTCTCACATTCTGATGCAGAACAGTTCAGTCTGACAAAAATTCATTCAGTCATTTTCTTCTTGCTGAGCTATATTTTAGCCTTGAGAAAGCAACCTCATCTTTCCTTCTTTAGAGACCTTACGAGAGGAGAAAAGCCAGTTAACCTAGCTATTGAAATATTTGTGGCTTGTATTTGGTTTGAATTTAGCTAGGCTGAGCAGCTGACTATGAATTCAGCAGGGCCTTTCCAGCAAGGTGGTCAGGCATGCCTGCCTCGCATTAGTACTTGGTTACTCTGTTCAAGTTATTTCTTTCTCTTTGGAAACTAAGTGAATTTTTAAATTTCCCCTAGTAAGGTGTGCTTTTACACATGTTGAGGCTTACATGTAGCCCACTGAGCAATTTAACTTATCTGAAAGGCAGATCAAATATTCTTTAATACCTGAGTGATAATGAGGGAAACTTTTGATTCAGATGGATTGTAACTGGAGTTTGTTGGATTTGAAGGTGGTACCTGTTTTTCCTTTTAAAAAAAGTAGCTCTGCCTGCCTTAACTCTGAAGGATTCATATAAAACATTGGTGTGGTATTTGGCTGTGGCATTTTGGAACTAAGTAAGATGAAATCTTTAACTAGGCATAGTGTCTTTTGTCAGACCCGATAATATAGCTGTATCTTGTAGGGGAAAAACCCAGAAAAACATCTGGGCATACAAGCCTATCTACAAGTCATCTGGGTCTGCCTGCCTGAAAACTAGTTGGCTTTTTTATGTGTAAATACATTTGGTTTTAATGATGTAGGCAAGCAACTAGCAAGATATTCGGAAAAACCTAAAAGATAAACTTCTGTAAGTGTTTTTTAAATTATTTCTTTTGGTTTAACTGGCCTTTTTCTACATGTCTTAACTGAGCAATTTGTTGCCTGGACTCTATTTTTTTTTTTTCTTTGTAAATTGTGTATATACACAATCAGTGAAGTAGGGGGTTTACCTTTTTAAAATGTTAAGCAGCTGAGGCAGTTTCCAGGTGAATATTTTTCAGGAAATCCAAAGCTTTCCTCTCTTCATCATTGATATATCTGCATGGAGTGTTTTCTATTTGGAAATAAAATGTGGAATCAGATTTGTAATTTTTAATACTCTGCTTTTCTGCGTGAATCTACAGATGCTGTTAAAGTGCAGTAACATATTTTTACATTCAGTTTAACATCCATTTCATCTTAGAATCATAGAATCTTGCGAAGGTTTGCAAAGTGGCAAGAGCATAAATGGGAATCAGACCCGAAGAACTTACTTGAAAAATTATGATGTCCTAACCAAAGACAGCAAATGCTTTTAAATTGTGAGGTACACATACACGCTTTACAGAATGGCTAACCAGTAAGAGCTGGAGCCTCTTTTGTGGTGTGGGAGCACATGGTTGTGTCCTGAGTGTTCCTTAATGGAGTTTCTTTTACTCTGTGGTATGATTCTGCAGCCTACCAACTCTATCTGTTCATCCAGTGGGACCCAGGGAGAACTTTAAAAAGCCACGGCTGCCTGTGAAGAGGTTGAGTTCGCCATATCCCCCAAGACTGTGCTTTTCTGGAAGGCTTCCCAGTTTCTGCATGGTATGGTTTCACTGCTGTAAAAGATGCTTTGCAAACAAGGTGCCAGAGACTGGTGTTACTAAAACGCACTCCTACTCTGACATGCCTAAAGCACATGTGTAGAGCTGGGCACGCTGGGTACTTGAGGGTGTGTTGGTGGGAAGGCAGTTGTCCTGTCCTCTGTCAAGTTAGCGTGTTCAGGAATTTCGGTCAGCTGTACCCTCTCCGTGCCTTTTTTCTTGGTGGTGCACACTAGCTACTGAACCTTGGCAGCAGGTTATACAAGACAACAGGAGGTGATGCTATTGAATCTGCTACCTGTTGTATTTGTGACCTCAGCAGAATATACTGGAGTCAATACTATAAAATACATTCTGTTTGACAGTTTATTACTTATCCTTATATGTGATCTTTGTGCATTGTTATTTTTTTTTTATTTTAAGACTTGTGTCCAGACACAAAGGGTTTGTTTCTGTATCGGGTAGTTTTGCTGTCATTTGGTCTGTCTTGGTATAAACAACATGAACTTGACTCAAGTAGTTAAATGTTAAAACAGCTTCCCACATGTGTTGGTTTACTGCCAGGGAAAGGTGAACGTTCAGCATAAATTCTGTATTTAAACACTAATCAAACATTTATTACTGACTGAATGAATGACCTGGTAAGGATGCAACTGAACTAAAATGTAAAGGTTATATTTCATGGAAGTGCAAAGCTTTATTAATATTTGAAGAATGACTTTAATTAGTCTGACTCTTGGTAGGTGTGTTCATTTTCTCAACGTACATCCGGTATAATGTTGTTCACCAACTTATAATTGGCAGTTTCCCATAGGAAATAATCATTATTGGTATTATAAAAGCGCTTTGTATCTATCACGTTTGGGAAATGAAAGTTTTGCAAAGGTCAGAATAAAGTATGCCCCCAATTAGGCTAATAACTCATACCACAAATGATCCACTGGAAGGTTTAATAGCTTGGTAGTCCTCTTTAGGTTTTCTTAGAATGGAAGAATTAATATTGCATTTTGACACGTTACGGAAAGGCGAAAAAAAATAATCTTTTTTCTCTCCAGCTTTTGAAGTTCGTACCTGAATTCTCTTAGTGATTTGAGGATCTTGAAATGTTGGGTGTGTTTGTTTTGGTGGCATTGTTGTGCGTGGCTTGTGGGTGGGGTTTTGGTGGTGTGGTGGTTTTTTTTTTCAAAAGGAATTCTTTTTAAAAGCATTTTGTTCCCCTTTGAATTTTTTTTTTTTTTTTTTTTTTAGGAGCCCAGTTTCCCAATTGGAAATGTCTATATGTTTTATTTGGAATCTGGCAGTATAGTCTAATAGACTTTGATCCTGTTGCTATGTGGAATGTGCTGAACTTATTTAAAATAACTTGTTAAAAAAAAAAGTTATTAGAACCCCCCCCCCCCCCCCCCCCAAATTGTAAAGCAAATTAAATTTTAATTTTGTTTTTTACCTGACAGATAAAGTTTTCCTTGTTTCCTGTGAGGGATATTGCACATCTGCACTTGACGTCAAAGATTTGAGTTAACTAAACTGCCCAGAACTTTACCAAACATAAGAAGAAATCTTCAAGATATAATTAGTTAGAAATTATTAGATACTGGATTTTCTCACTTATGTAACATGTCCACCAGACACATTTCCTTTGAACCGGAAGGTCTGTGTTACTTGAAATGGCTCTTTCTTTTTGTAGTTTTACAGTTAAAACATTGGTAAAAGGCTAGATGCTACAATTTACTCCTGCGCCTGATTATCCTAACATACCGCAGTTATTGTGTGTCTACTGAGTTGTTAAAGAACCCATTAAGAGCAGGCTGAAAGGTAACATTTGCAAATGTCTCCAAATTGAATTATAGATGTCTCTGGTAAACAAAATGTCGGTTCTGCTTAAAGGTCCGGCTGTATCAGGTACGCGTGTTTTGTAACGTACTTGGAAAAGGTAGAAGAGGCAATGAAATAAATAGCTCACATTTACTCATCTCATTTTTTAAGTGTAGAAACGTTTTTAATTAAATGTAGTTTAGTTTAAAATATTCTCCTTTTTCAGTGAAGTATTTTCTGTGAGCTTTACTTCAACAGAGATGCAGATGGTTTATTAGTCTCTTTTGATGAACTGTAAATGAGGAATATTGACACGGGTGGAAATTGAAATGGAGGGTGGGTAGAAATCTGCATACACTGATTTTATGAGGTGCGGTAGGAAAGCTGCTGGCTTCTGCTCTGCTGAAGTATTGTTTTACTTCACGCAGCCATTAGGGTTATAGCAAGACTACCTTCGCAAAATGTCTGTTTATAACAAATTTTCAAAAAACGGTACTAGCACTAGCAAGGCCTTTCTCGTGCAAATGTTTCCTCTCTACTGTCTGTGTTCTGGTGCAACTGACCACAGTGTAAATAAAGAGCAGGATGGGAGCAAGCTGTTGGTAGGCTTAAACTTGACTCTTGATTATGTCCTTCTGTAAATATTTTTCTGTTTTGGTGTTTATTTTTTCACTGTCAGTTGTGATACACACTTAATATTAAGTGCAGAGACCCCTAGTCTCCGCTTGCTTTTTATACTCAAGTTCTCTCCATAGACAAATCACTCTTCTTCAGCATAAATTCCTCAGTTCTCTGAGGGGATGTTATTAACTCCAGCCAAGCCAGTCCTGTTTTTACCTAGAATGTAACTTCAATGCAAACACACATAATCCTGTGTGGAAGGGATAAAGGCAAATTTGTAAAATTTATTTAGTAAAATCATACACAGGTGATTCATAGAGGATTCTGTTTTCTGTAGCCTCCCTACAAACTGTGTTGTACAGTCCAAAACAAATTTTCCGAAAGAAATCCTAAGGTTTAAGTATCAAGCACACATCGGAAGATAAAAGTTAGGGCCCAAACGCCGGTTTATTTAGCGTATGTAGTGAAATAGAGGGCAGTATTTACAGTTGGCTAGATGTGGCATTCCTTACTCGAGTATTGTTTCATTAAACTTGGAAAATTATATGGATTTTATTTCATAGCTATGTGAACAATTAAATCCTCTGAAATTTTTGACTGTCCTAATTATTTTTTTTATGTGAAGCTTGTTAATGCAGTCTCATTGCTGCTCGCTCTGCCAGTGAGGCAGGCATGTCTCTTGATGGTACTTGTGCTTTTAGACCAATGGGGACAAAGTGATCCAGTTTTTCCTTCCTTCCAGGTGCAATTATGGGTCTCAATATAATAAAAATAAAATGATTCAATATCTGCAGAGGTTCATATGGCATATTTTCCATTTATTTTAAGTTTCGAAGCTAAAATATCTTAATTGATAATCCCATAAGGTTTATTTTTTCATAAGCTCTCTTTCTCTCTGAGGTTCTGTATTTTCAGGGTCTTGCTAGTTCTGTAAATTTAGCTATCAGACTATTGTAATTTAAGGCCAAATCCTTCTCACAGCTGAAAGAAAAAATCCAGTGGTTTTGCTGGAGTAGAAGCAGATTTAAGGGGCAGAGCCTGAATAGTGTGTAATTGTTCTAATCCCTGGACAGCTTTCTAGCCGGGATGCTTCACAGGCACTACAGCATTTTGTATTGGTAGAATCTCCCCTGATGTGAAATATAAAGAAGATTTGTTATTCCTGAGTTTACTATACAGCCTGCTAAAATCAGTGGGATCAGCTTTTCTAGTTGCATTAATGGGCTTAGAGATTTTTGTTGTGATCGTTTTGTTGTTGTTTTGTGGATTGTTTGGATTTTTGCTATTGGTGTGGGGTTTTTGTCCTTCTCTCATCTTTTGCTTCAATTATTCAATTTGATTGGCAAAGCTGTTGATGACATGGGGGCTTTTCACAAAGTCTTGCAGGCCCTTTGGCAGATTGTGTAGTCTGCACAGCTTTTGATAGCGTCAACGTTTTGGTGGTTGTTGTACAAGTAATACCTTATTTTGGTTCTTGAGTATCGCGTATATACGTGTCCTTATACGCATGTTTGTCTCCTGTACTGGTGGGCTTTTGCTATGGTTTTGTAGGCCCCTGTAAATCTCTCAACTGGCAGACCCAGTGGACGTAGCATTGGTCTGCGATGCAGGAATAGGTCCGTTTTGTTCAGTGACTGATTTTTGGATTGCTCGTATCGCTTTCTTACACTGCTTTTCCACCACGTAAGAACTCTTTGAAGAAATGTGCCCCTCTGTCAGCAGAGCAGTTAGCACAGTGAAGTTAGGATCCCTGCTGGTACCATGATGTACTTTTGCATTCCTGGTATTTCTTGTTGCAGGAACTGTCCTGTTTGAAGTATTCTTGCTCTCAGCTTTCCCATTCGCATCCCACTTGCATTAAGATTAAAAGGAAACTAGGAAAGCAGAGCGTCTTAAGAGTGTTCTCGTGCAATGATGTGTCCATCACAGTAATGATTCTTGTTGGCTCAACAATTAGTTTTTTCAGGCAGGCAAGAGCTGGTTTTCTCACTGTAATCGTCTTACTGAGCAATTCCAGAAAGGGGTAAAGTTTTTTTTATCAATCGGTAAGCTAATATGAAAATAAAAAATATGGTAGAACATGGTCATTGGCAGAAGAGTAGTGGGTCAAATGTTTGTGTGCATTTTAACATGCCAAATTAATATTTCCATTTCTTAGAAAATATGAAGAAATGCATCTGAGGATCTTACTCTGAATTTAGTATGGTTGCAGCTAGTCTTGCTGCTGTTTTCTCCACATGTTTATAGTCAGCTTTTGTTTAACGGAACTCTTGATCTGCCCTGCAATAGAAAACACTAACTATTGAGGAAACTGTGTTAGGCCCTTTCATTAGGCAGAAGTTTGTGGAGAATGTCCTTCTGCACATGCATGGAAAGCAACAAAATCTCAGAGAAGTTCCTTCCTTGAGAAGTTCCTTTCCTGTGGCTTCTCTAATGAATCCCAGTCCAAAAGTGAAGCATGTTAGAAGTTTCTATACACTCTTGAACTAAGCAAATGATGTGGCCACTGACAGCATATTCAAAATGAAGAAGCAAATACCATATTTGTTTGCTTTTGTGGTAACAGATGAAAATCCTGACCCTAATGTGAATAGGAACATTGCTCTTGTTTGTGATGCCAGGATTTCACCAGCTGTGCCTATCTTAAGGGTACTGGCTGCAGAAATTAAACTAAATACAAGCTAATTCTAGGTTACAATTAGGCTAGTGCTACTGGAACTAGTTCCTGGCCTTGTCATGGAATGGGCTTTTCATCATGAATGGGTCCGTTCTTGTTTTTACTGACCACGTGCAACCCCATGCTGCTACATAACGGTTGCTCGTCCCTTTCTCAGTACAGTGCTTTCCCATAGCGTATTTCAAATGTATGAATTCACATTCTGTCCACAGCGTAATGGGAAATGTTAGAACAGCTCCCAGGGGTTTGGTGCATTGAAACCGTGTTGCAGAATTGCCCAGTAACAGGGTGGAGCAGCTGTAGGTAAACGTTTGTTGGAGTTGATGGAGTCGATGTGTTGGACCACAGTAGTCATTGTTCAGAGCTAAATTAAAGGACAGCAAAGTGCAGAATTCCTTCAAAAGTCCAAAGCATCACATGTGTTCTGATTCTGGTTTTGTTTCTGAAGAGATAAAAAAACTGTACCACACCCAGAAAAATAGCAATGAGACAGGGTTTGTTGGCTAGTGCCAGCTGGAAACCCATGTATCTTATGAGTCTTGATTTTCATTTTTGTGCTGATATTAAACATAAAAATGGCTTTAATGTACAGTCCAAACAGTGACATGTACCATTTTGTACAAACAGTGGAGGGAAATATCACTGGTTTAAACTTTTTTTCTGCTAAAGATTAATTTATTTTTAAAAGAATTCAAACCAGAACACATCAAACCTAAAATTGAGCGCTTTTTAATCTCTGAGTAGTCTCAAGTCTATATTTTGTCTCCCAGGTCAAACCACATATATTTGATTATGACAGGTAAGGGCAGAAAATGAAAATCAAGCATCCTCATTGATAGGAGGAATAAACGCTGGTTTGCAAAGACACTCTTTGTGTATTGTCTGAAGAAAGTGGTTAAATGAGAAAAACACTATATATATATTTTTATATATATATATATATATATAGAGTATATATTAGTTCTGCAGGCTTTTGGACACAATAATGAAGGACAGTGTGGGAAACCAGAAGACATAGTGCTGAATCCTTAAAAGCAAAAACATGTGTAAATAGTAAATAGAGCTATTTGAGAAGAGTAACAGTGATGCCCTGTTAGACAAGAGGACTGTTTTTTAGATGCAGTGTTAGAGTGCTGTGGAGGGGAAAGTAAGACCAGTGGCATGAGTAACTTGCCAAATGAAAAGGTTAGGGTGAATCTCTGAGACAGAGATGCTGGGGGTAGAGGCAGTGTGTGATACTTGAGTCTTCCACTTCACTGGAACTGAAGACCACGTGATTTAGGAGGAGGCAAGGACTGTCTTAAAAATGTGTGTCTGTTCTTCTGTCCCCAGGTGGGCCCTGTCACACATTCCGTGCTTGTGACCAATGACCTCTTTTTCTCAAGTCCATAGCATCACAAATGTGTACGTGTGTTTTTATGTATGGATAAGGGCTGTGGGGATTATCGTGATGCTCTTTACCATCTCTCTTGCCCTTCCTTTCTCTTTGCAGACAGATGCTAACACCAGGGGGAGAATGTTGGCTGTTCCTTCTTTCCTCAGTTTCCTCTCTCTTCTATAGCAACAGCGAAGAATAGGATGGGCTTTTTTCATGGAGGCTCCTCAGATACTGAGGGGCTGAAGGGTATTTAGTAGTCAGAGAGGAAAAAGCTGAAAAGTTGTTCTAAATAATCTTTGGCTAACAAGCAAGAAAAATGCGAGCTTAGCTAATTGGGTATGTAGTCAGTCAATTGTTGGTGTAAAAGGAGTTTAAGTGACTGTTTCCACTGACTTTCAGTAGTTCCAAGGTATGTAGTCTAAAAAGCTTAATTTGGCATCACTTAAAGTACCCCCTCGTAATGCAGAAGACAAAAGCCTCTTGGAGGTCGGCCATAAGGTTTGTTGTACAAATTTAGTTTAGAAAGAGAAGTGAATTTGTCTGACACTATAAAATCAGCTTTCTGTCCTGTAATCTATTTCCTATTTGGTATATGGAAAATTCTCAATCAGTGGAAGATAAGGTCAACAAAAACACAGCATGCTCCCTAAATAATTTAATATTGATATGGTGTTTAATTCTGTACTGAACAATAAACAAGGACAGTGAGATTTGTTTACATAGAGATTTAGAAATAATTATATTGCCCTTCATTCTTCTAGGTTTTATTAGAAAAGACATTGAAGACAAATGGAACAGTGACAAAGCTAATAATAGGGGTTTTTTATGGCATGTGAATTATTTAATTTTTTTTTTCCAAACTAGAACATTTTTACATCCTTGTGCTTTTAGGTTGACCCTTTTGTAAAAGTGGAAAAAGGGAGAGACAAAGATTTGATTTAGATTTTATTTCAGCTCTCAGTCTAGAGCTGCTTGTTATTTTCTGTGAGCTCCATGTATAGTTTTTATTCTATTTTTGTATTTTTTTTCTAGAACTGAAATAAACTACTGCCTCTGCTTTCTTTTAGTCATGGGAACAGCTCTAGAGATGTTCTGTCCAGCTTGCATACTTACTTTCTTTGTGGTTGTGCATGAAGGTGTGTATGTAGTTACCTGCAATTGCAGTTATATCAGTTGTGAAAATGAACTTGGGGTTCCTGTAAATTACAAGGCAACATGCTGTAGCCTCAGGAGCTAAGAATGGGGCACACTTGTGCACATCACGTTGCTGTTTATGTTTCTAGATATTTCTTACACAAGTATTTGCCTAAGTAATTTTTAAGACAAAGTACTTCTAAGTGCAGGATGGCAACTCTTATCTTCAAAGCCCCTACAGTGCTCCTGGCACAAAAGGAACATGTAGCTCTGTATGAATAATTGAATGTCAGCAATTAGAGCCGTTATTAAAATAGGAAGCTACTGTGACTGTATTTTCTGCTCATTGTCTCTGTTCTATCTGTTCCTCCTATAAGTGGTATGCTTGGTTGACAAAGATAAATATTTCTTGCTTCTCTTTGGTGTTACATTTTGTCTCGCACAGTAGTGGCATTCCACAAATGATAATTACCGTAGGCAGAAATACAGTCTGCAGCAATGCTGTGTTACTCTCAGCACGAAACCCTCTGGCATTGCAGAAGTGGGAATGGCAAAATACTTGTATGCCTCGAGTGCACTGGGAAAATGCTCCACGGGGTGGTTATTTATCCCCAGCACACACCCCCTGTCTTTTCACTCTTGGATTTTGTAGTAGATGCTGCTGGTGTGTGATGTTGGGAGGAGGCTGAGGTTTCTGCATGGGGTCTGGGTGGGAAATTCAGTCCCGGAGCTGAGACAAGCAAGTAACTTGGCACCAGATCTGGTGTGGTGCCTCTGTGCTGCGGGAAAGCACGGAGGGACCGTTCTCACAGGGTGGCTTTTGGTCAGTTCTGAGCAGGGACAGGGAATTAAGGCAGTATTGCTTCTGGGTGTTTCTGCTGCTGTCCTTCCATGAGAGAGGCAGAAGAGAGTGGAAGACAACAAGCTGGGCTGCATCCCTGAATTTGGATGGCTTTCGCCCACAGTGAAAAGGCATAAGCACCAATACACGTGAGCCCAACCCCTGCAGCTGTTTGGAAAGGCTTGCAATCGGCAGCTCAGTCTCCGCTGCAGTATGGTTCTGGATTTCCTTCCTTTCCTCCTCTAATGAAGGAGGGATTCACCTTTTCAAATATAGAACAGTAACCTTCTCCCTCCTCCCACTTCTCTCAATTATCAGGTGTGCACTATATCTAGGAATCTAATTTTAAATTAACTTGTCACCCTACATCCCATCTGTAGGGGTTTACAGTTTTAAACCAATTGCCTTTGAGGTGACTTTATATACTGTTCCATTAACATATACATATCAGTTCTAGGGCACTTACAGACTACAGAATGAAATCCCCTCTTGAGCAGTGCAGCTTCAGGGAAAAGAAGTAGTTTGCATTTGACTTGCTGTAGAATGAGAGCTGTGATATGTCAAAACATAACATCGAGTGGAGCTGTTCAATGACTTACAATTGCATTAATACAAGAGATTTTTGGGCAGATGGACTTTTTAAAATATTGGTTGTGTTCCATCATCCGTGGATATTATAGTACAATGTAGGACAGAGTGAAACTATTCCTGCATGAATTTGTGAATATTTGCATGACCACCCAAGATATTGACTTCTCTATAAAGCATTTTTACATTAATATTATTAAAGAATTATGTAAATGAAATGATGGGAGCCTGGATTGTATTTGAGACTCTTAAATCCCTAGATTTTGTGGTTGTATGATATGACGACATGATACAGAGCGAGACTCCTGTGTGATGCTGCTGTGCTTGCCCTGCCTCAGCTACAGGAAGGGCAATAGTCGCAGTTGGGCCAGCAGTCAGCTTACGGTCCAGAGGCTGCACTCAAGGCAAGAAACAGCTTTCTGTGGTCGGAGAGAGCAATACAGTGTAATGTGTAATTTCTGCTTCATTCTTTATCCTGAGGTAAACAGCATTAGTATCATGATACAGAAAAGTAATTTTCCTTTGGAGAAGAGATTGTATTTCCCTTTCATGCCCCTACAGTTGTATTGCTGCCAGTGAAGACAAAGTGATTTGGCTTTCCATGGCTTATGACGTCACCCATAGTTTCTTTTAAAGCAAAAGAGAGCCTTCCTTGCGCTTCCGTGACAGAAGAACTGAGTACTTTGTATACTAGTTTGCATGTTGTGTATATATATAGTACCATTTGTGATGCATAAGTAGAAAAATACTATTATCTTTTGGAACTTAAATGGTCAGTTCAGAGTGACAGCAAATGAACCCATTAATAGATAGACTGAAAATGCAAGCTGTATATTTGGGTAGCAAGAAGACTGGGCATCGCTTAGTCAGCAACGAGTCAGCATCGCACACAGCAACGAGGAGCTGTGTGTTTAAGGTTGGAGATAGGCCGCTAATTTGAACGTAACTTTCAGGAATTTATTATGCAGGTTTTATTTTCAGAGGCAGATATGCAGAAATGCCATATCTGTGGTTCAAAGGGAGTCAAAGTATAGCGAAATGGTAGATTATTCTCTCTAAAGAGAGTGAAGTATTCTCTCTGAACAGAGAACGTGCCTCTCTCAGAGGACTGTTCGCAGCCAGACAGACATCCAGCCATGCAATGTACCCAGAGGCAACCTTGCAGGGGAGGCCATTTAGCTCAGTGACAGTGGAATATTTTACACAGCTATGCCTCAATAGCTCCGGTGTGGATCTGGTTCTATTTTGTGGAGGAGTAAAAAGACAATCAAGTGGTAGCGAAAAGGAACATGATACTGGCTGTGGAAATAAAGCTGAACCATTTTAGGACTCTCAATCTTTTTTCTCTCTTTTTTTCCCTTTTTTCTTTTTTTTTAAATTTCAATATATAAATCCAAATATTTTTTTCAGGTACTTGCTGAATCTTCTTACAATGTATATAACACAGCTTTGTGTAGTTGCCTATAAAAGGACGAGTGGGTGGAGATCTGGTAAAACTTGGGACCACAGTGCAGCTCTCCTCCTTGCTGTTTCCTGCGTGACAAGAGTGTTCTGCAGTCGCTAAGGCTTTGTCTAAAAATCCTTACTTATGCTATTTCTTTGCTTATGGCTTAAGGGAAGTAAAATCTCTAACCATACAAATGTGCTTCAGATTAGTACTGTGTTCATAGTAAAGGCTAGTCAGTGAGATAGAAGTCTTACATTCTTGATATTTACTTATTTTTAAGCATGCGCATCTACTGAACTGACATTCCCCTCTGTGCTGTGTGTATACAATCAAAAATGCCACCTCTTAGTGACACAAGTGTCCATAATTCTTTAAAAAAAAAAAAAGAAAATGCTTCAGAGTATATGCTGATGCATTTTTTTTTTTGTCCCTAATTCTACTCTTTCGAAATCATTCTTTAACAATGAAGCATGTGCTGTACACTGGGGGGAAAAAAAGTCTAAAAAATAAATTTAAAAGTATTTTGGTTTGGTTTCCTGTCCCACCCCCTAAGTTAGACAACTAGTATGTTGTCTTGCAGGACTACAAGTGCTTATTTTCAGGAGGGAGAAGAAAAAATACAACATGTTATATTTATCTTACCTGTAAATATGCGTCTATCCATGTGTGTATGTGTGCAGTATGTGTAACTATAAATAACACTTATATCTAAAATATAGGAAAAGTAGCAATATAAAAAGTCTCTATACTACTTGTGAAGAGATATAAAATATATATATATTTTATATATGGGGTGTTAGATATACCTATATGGATGCTTATGTAGAGGTACCCTTCTAGAATACACAAAACCCCAATCTTTGGGGCGGTGGGACCAAAAAAACCCCTACAAAAAACCCTCCACCAAAATAGAACAGAAAATAAATAGTAGTTCAGTTTTGGAACAAAACTAGTCTGAATAGAATGTCATGAAAATAATTCTGATGTTTATTTTTGGTAATTTCAAGATCAGGTTCTATCAGGTTCTCCATGGATGCTCAGGGGCTGAGGTGAGCTCTCAGCTGTGGCTTCTTCCAAATCCAGCTCTGGGACCAGGAAGATCTGCCCGTCCTAGCCTGGCTGGGGCTGCTGGAACTACTTTGTGGGTGCTGGAGGACACTGAGCACATTTGTTTCCATAGAAAGTTGTTAGGCACCTGAAAACTGCGGAAAACTTGCTGATATTGACCTTTTTTGCAGGGGAGGAAGAGGGGGTGGTGGTGGTGGTGGGGTTTGTTTTTTTGTTCATAAAACACTTTGATTCTTCAGGAATTTTCACATGCCATTGGAAAGGTGGCCTGGTCAGAACATTCTGCGTGGTTTCCATTTGTAGTCTTGCTGGCTGGTTTGACTGAGGGAGGTGTGACCTGGTGAGGATTTTCCTCAGCTTCTGGAAAACTGCAAAGCCTAGAAAGCCAATTACGGTTCACACCAAACCGTGGAAACATCTTGATTTCTCCTCAGTCACCTTCCAACTGGTAGATTTCAACTTTCCCTGTTTATAGTTATCAGAAGGTGACCACAAAATAAATAGCGGGGTGTTTTTATTCTTTCCCCAGTTTGTTTACTCTGTGCATTAGACAGTGCTCTGTAAATTATAGCTCCCCTTTTTCACCTGAATAGTCAGTCAGGCGGGTTCCTGTTTCGCTTGTGCTGGAAATCCATTTAAAGGTTAGCTGGTCCTAGGAGAGAGAAGTATGCTTTAAATTAAAAAAAAAAATAGGAAAAGGAAATAGTAAAATGAAAGAAATTGTTGGGGGAAACTAGGGAAATCACAGTAAAGTGAAACTTCTTGGCTTTGTTTTGTTAACATGTTTTCAGGTTGGTAATGTTCTTGTTTGGTTTTGCTCATGTCACAGCTTCATGTAAAAGTAGTAATGAAAGCAACGTTCATTTTGTGCTGTGTCTAAATGTAAGAAAATTACTCCTTATTGAAATAGCAGTTTGGAAACAACACTTGAGTTATTGGGGGGGTGTTTAGTTGGCTATTAGAAAGGTGATATCCCGCTGTCTCGCTGTGGTGCATTTTTTTGTCCTATTTTAAGAGCTTCCTGTGTTCGTTGCTACCTGTTCTGTCCCTTCCTATTCTATTAGGGTATGAAAAGCAATTGAACTGAATTTGTCTGCAGATACCTTTATGGCAGCAAACTGAAAGCAAATGGCCAGGGTAACGGCGTGTTGCCTGGGGAAAGGCGAGGCATTTTATTTATAATGGTGACTTTCCCCAGATGCAGAAGATGGCTTGGGCAGGTGTCCAGAATGGCTTGGTGCAAGGAGCCAGCAGTGCTGTGGATTCTGTATGGCTGGCAAATGTCACACCTCTTGGTCACAACCTAGAACTTCAACGTGCCCCTGCACTGCAGTTAGGTGGCAGGGTCTGTCTTAGCTTAAACCAGTCAGATACACTTGTCTGTGCCCGAAGCACCTTGTTCATTTTTCTGTTTTGTAAGTGTAGTTAAAGCTATGCAAAGAAGGGAAGGTAGGTGTGGAAGGGAGGGGCGTATTCCAGCATAGGAAGGTATTTTGAGGTATTAACAGCTACGAAACAGCTTACTCCTGGTGGTACCATACAGTTTTCCATAAGGAATAGCTTGTTTTGATTTTTCACCGTTCAAGTAAAATATAGTTCAGACTTTACAGGATTTTTTTTTTTGTTGTGACCTGCAACATGTTTTGCTATAAAACTAAAGATTAATCTTGTTTTATTATGTTTTTTTCTTTCCATATTTGTAGTTTTACGTTTCATAAAGTGGAAGGGCATGGAAGTTTGCCAGTGTTAATGAGGTACAGTCTTCTATTTTAGTTTGGGAACTTAGCAAAGGCAATTCATGGAAAAATTGTGTTTTGTTAGTATGAATAGTGGCTGTTCCGCATTATTTAGATACTGTCTCATACTGTGCAGCTCAAATAATAGAAGTATCAGTAGATTTATGGAGGAAAAATGCTACTTGTAGACATATTAAAATAGTATGAAAAATGAAAATACAGGTCTCAGACATACTTAATATGTGGACAACCAGATCAAGTTTAACGATTATTCTTTGCTTTGATTATAATTTAAGATTTGCGTAAGATTTCTTTGTACTAAGTTGCTACTCATAAATGCGCCAGCTCTTTTTGTCCTTCAAGTAAAACAAATTACCTTTCTTTCTGATAGCATGCTGACAGGTGACTATGTTTTCAATTCGTTAAATGTAGTAATGTACACGTTAAACACCTCCACTGTCAATTTAGGGTTTAAAAGAGAACGGATTTTGAGGTTTGACAGGTATATGCAGCTGTATAGTTTCACTTCTAAGCTCTGATTGTGTTGCAGCATAAGTGCTTTATGACTGTTTATTAGGGCATTATTCATGCTTGTCCAGCCATATTCCCATACTTGATTTATTTGTAGGCAATTAGGAAAAAAGCACAAAAATATCTTTCTCTGTAGTTCTCTGTGTCATTAGTGGAGTTTCTTCAACTCAAGCTGATGAATGTTTAGTTTTTAGCTCTACCAAGAGCAGGGTTGTTCTTCCTAGATAAATGGTCAGAGTAGGGTTGTTTTTTTTAATTGAATAAATAAATAATATTAATTAATCTCACTAACAGCAAAACCTGAAGTATTTTATTCTACTCAGAGGTTTTAGAATAGGCTTTTAAATGTATATTATCCCACTGATGATTTTACAGGGATTTAGATTTGTTGAATGTCATGCAGTATTATTTGTGCAACCGTTTTCATTAATGGCAGTGTGAATAACTGCTTTCCTGAATTTATTTCTCTGTGTTTTTCTTGTGCTAAATCAGAATCTTTGTAAGCTCAGTGTATGGAAAACTGTTGTCTCATTTTTGTGGCTTCCACAGGCTTGTGTTAAGGAGCCAGTGCTTACGGAATTAGAGGTAAGTTGTCTGTTAATTGACGAAGAGCACTTGGGAGAAGGAGGCGTGTGTAGCAATTCTTGTCCTTTTAACTGTGAGCTAAAAGAAATAGAACCGTTTTTAAAAGGTACATGCTAAGAGCTTTATCAAAGGACTACTGCAGAATATGTTCTGCAGATTCCCTTTGTTTTTTCTTGCAGGTGTGATTCAGTTCCTTTCCCAGTTTGTCCTTTATTATAGGCTTAACTTTCCCCTTCCCCAGGACAGAGTATTCATCTGTTGTCTTTGGAACGCCCTTGGTGATAAGAACGTATCTTGGGGACAAAGTTTCCTCGTCTGAGCTCCCTGGGACGTGAGCATCTGAAGTCTGTCTGTCTTTCCCTGGCTTTACTCCACTGAGTGCAGGTGTTTTGCTTTGGTTTTTTAATATAGAATGCAGTATGTAGTGGGTTGTGGGTTTTTTGCCTCTCCTTTACTTCCTGCAGTGAAGGGATGGTTTTGGTTTGATTTTTTGGTAGGTTTTGGGTTGTTTTTTTTAAACTTAGTTGATTTTGATAACTTACTTTTTAAATGTAAGGTGGAATTTAAGTCTAGTTAAAGATGGAAATTTAATTATAATCTGATAGCCTAGTTTATGTCAATAAGAAATATAAGAAATGTGTGTTTGTTGCTGAAACCATGAATGCATTCAGCTTTCTCTGTAATGGCAATAACTACTGAAGAACTGGCAAAACCTTTGCTCATGCAACTTCTGACAATAGACTTTTCCAGAGGCGGAGTGTGTGTTCTCTGTAGTTTGGGTCATTCAGCTATTCCATTGCAGTGATTAGCTCGCTTCGGTCACTGTTGAGGAAGTTGAGAATGGAAAAAAGTATCTTGTTTCACCTTTGTGTTCCTGTGTACAGAAGTGAGGTATTGGAGAGTACTACACATCTGAAATTTTGGAGAACGCAGCAAACAAGGCAATCTGGTGCTGTTCCTTCACTTATAACAGTACCTTTTTTTCAGTGAAATCAGCTCAATCTAAAGCATAGACTAAAAACTCTGCTGCAAATTCAGAAGATCTGCTTAAATCAGCACTTTGTGCTACCTGCCCCGAAATAGAGTTCAGAACAGAACTTGAGCTTTTTTTTTTTTTTTCCTAAAGAAAAAGTGCTCTCTTTGCATAGCAGACTACTGACACACGTATGAAGGTCAGCCTCTCCCGGGTTCTGCTTACGCACTCTTATGTACGGCAGGTATTTATGTGTCTGCTTAGGAGGAGGAAGCTCTGTGCAAGGCCCAGGGAAATTCGCTTTCGGTTAATCAAACTGTCCTTGGTGTCAGGACAGCAGCTGTGCAATAGGACCGGCAGAAGGCGTTTCTGAAATACTTTCCTCTGTGAAAAGGGAAGTTACTTCAGCTGGTTTGTGTGTATTTAATGGAGGAATACTTGAGGAAAGACTGTGTGACCGGCCAGGTAGTAGCCAGAGAACACTGTATTGCTCTCTTACTTATTTCGGAGAGAGTTGCAAGTCCATGGGTGCTCACGCTGGGCTGCTGTCATACTAAAGTAGGTCACTTCTTACACCTAAACTGCTGACAGCATTTTTAGGGTCAAATCACATAGCTTAATGTAACGCATAGCTACAGCCACCGTGATTTAAAATAACTTCTTAAAAAAGATATTTGCGTAATAAGGAATATGTTCTTTAATATCCATACTTTTTTTTTTTGCCTTAGAAACAAAAATGTTAGCCTGCATCTTCAGATGCCGGTAACTGATACAACATTTCTAGTTTTCATCAGAGATGCATATGTTCCTTCCCTTTTCATACTTATCAGGGAAGATATTTATTCTAACTGTGCTCTCATATAATGAATTTTTCATAGTATTCACTGGATAACAACAACTGCCAACATTCCGATCACTTATAATCATAAAATGTTCCACATGAGTTAGTTTCTGTAGTTAACTTACATGGTGATTTTGAAGTAGTTGTAAGGCCTTGCACTGTTTTGCTGGTTTTGTTTTCATTTGACTTCAGAAATTGTCTTTTTGTCTTTAGTACTTTTGATTAGATTGAAAAATAGTGCATCAAGCCAGTGGTAAACACAGCCGCAAGTGCTTAAAAAAGCCCTGTGCCTGCCCTCTCCTGAGCCTTCTGTATTTCTCTGCCCACATTGTCACACTGAGTGTTTAGAAAAGAGCTGTGACTGATATTAAGCTTTTTGTAATGAGTAACTTTGTCGAGTACTCATTGTTACACAGATTATACTCTGTGTATTGGCCTTCCAGTAAAATGTCGTATTTCTAATTATTTCATAATTTATTACATTGGGGAAATGAGGTGAATTTTTGATAGAATAAGTTAATTAACATGCATAAAGAAACAATTTTTTTGGATGCAGAGGAAGTTAAAATATTTCATTGCATAAAGTAAACTTAGAGTGCAGTGGATGTTTCCAGATGTTTTAAAAATTCCTTTCACTTAAAGTAGTGTAGTCTAAACTGAGATTTCCTTAACTTTTGAAACCCCAAACAACCCTAAAGCAACAGGAGCTGTGAGAGAGAAATGAAAGAGAAAATGTTTGCAGGAGAAGGCATAAAATTAGAGGTTAGATGAGAGATGAGTTAAGTTGAAAGTAAGTATTAAGTTGCTGCACAGAAGAAAGTACACATAAATGACAATTTTTACGTACACAGAGAAGTGTGCCTATAGTATTAGGAAAGATGTTGTCTAGCTCTACAGGTAGGATTTATCTTTTCTAGCTTTGGCTGCCTAAAGCCAGGCATCTACTTAAGCTAATGTTCTGTCTCATTCTAAAGTTGCCAGAGAGAATAAGGCACCTTTGGGGGAATGATTCATCTGTCTTTTTAGACAAATATCCTAGGATGGTATGAGTTGTCCTCTGGAGGTGTCTAACATTTGGCATTGATTAGAGCACGCTAAACAGATAACTTCACTTTGGCACATAGCTCTTAGGCTCCTGAGGTAGGGGAGGGAGATTTCAGCTGTGTTTAAAGTCATGTTCCAGCCTCTCGTTGTCTCCATAAAGCTAACTCTGCAGTTAAGGTGAATTGTAGTCCTTCATTTTTACAGTTACCACATGTACTGTCATCCAAGGTTTACACAGAATCATTTTTTTCCTTGTGTTATTGTTTAGTTCAAGTAGTTGCTTTTGCAATTGTCAAGTGCACTAAAAAAAAATTACTCATCTTGAAGTGATGCAGAGTATAATCTGTTACTAAATTTTGTTCAATGTTATATTATCATGTAAATTAACACTTTGTGGTTTGTGTAATTAACAAAGGGAAGTAGTAGGCATTTGTTTTAATTTTAGAATAGCTGGAAAAGGCTGTATTTGTTTTTTTCTCTCCAAACAAGCAGATAAAACCTAACAGAAAACTAAACCGAAGATACCTAATAAGACAGCTTTTTTCCCTAATGACAGTGTCTGCAAAAATGTCCATTTGGGCTTTATCCTCACACATCAAAATATCATCTGAAGCTATTCACTTGCCTATGGGCTGCATAAATACTATAATAATAAAGGGGGAAGACATTTCTCAGTCGTGTTCTTCATAATGGATTGAGAATTTGATCTCACTTTTTTTGATGAGAAAGGTCGCGATTACTCACTGTTGAACAGAAAGTCATTCTAAAGGTTACAGAACAACCAACTTTCAGCAATGACACAATAGTCTCTTTGGCCTTTATATAATTTGTGATCGTGCATTGCTTATTGACCTTTGCAGATTAAAATTTTTTGTAAGCCTCAAAAATTAATACCTTCTTTTTATTATATATAACCTTCATAAATGGAAGACAGCACAAATGTTACGTGTCTCACACTTTGGTGCCACTGAAGGAAGCTTTCTTTTCACTCCATTCTGCTAGGCAGCTGTCAGTTTATTGTGGTGGGTCTACTGAATCCTTTCTCTCAGCCTTGGGCAGCTGTAGAAGCTGGGGGGGTGGGGGGGGGCACGGTTCTGCTCCGCTCTGGGTGCTAGACTGTGTTCAGACTACATAGGCCCTTCATTTCCATCCCATCTTCCTCACCCTCCTGTGGCCTGCTGTACCTTATCCCTCCTATTTAGGGTGCCACAGTAGAACTGGGAACAGAAAAGAGGCAGCTGTCATCTTTCAGTTCACTCATTGTCTCTCTTCCTCCCACCCTGCACCACTGTGAAGAGCCTGGTCCATCTCCTCTACAACACCGTCACAGGTACTAGTGGTGCAGCTGTTGGTGCCCCCTAAAGCCATCCTTTCTCCAGGGCAGATGAGCCCTGGTCCTACAGTCTCTCCACACAGGGCAAGTGCTGTAGTTCCTCACGGTCCTGTGGCCTTTGCTAGACTTGCTGCAGTTTATCAAAGTCTTTCTGACATTAGGGATCCCAAACCGGATGCTATTCCAGATGTGGTCTAACAGGTGCTGAGTAGGAGGAGATAATCACCTCCCTTGGCCCCTTAGCTGTGCCCAGGATGCTGTTGATGCTCTCTCTTGCCAGAGCATGTTGCTGGCTTGTGCTCTGTTTGCTGCCAGGACTCCCAGCTCTTTTCTGAGTAGCTGCCCAGCCACCCTAGTTGTTTACCCACCTGGTTTTCTACCTCTCTGGACTGTAACATCCCAGCTAGGATACAAGGAGTAGGACACCCTGTTCATTAGCTAATAAATTTTCCTTTGTTTTCTTATGCTAGCATTAAATTTGTGTGAGCCTTCTTGTCTAACAATGCCACCTTGTTCTTGCTTATTCATCACTACATTATAAATGATCGAAGTAAACCCAAGTTACAGGTGACTTGCTGATGTTCATACAGCCTCCTGATTCCTGTGGGAACACGATACGTGTCTATGTCCTTTGCATGCCTATATCCACAACCTGCTGCGAGACAGGATCTCTCGCTCCTCTGCCAAGGAGCGACCAAAAGCCTTGCTTCTCAGCATGAGGCTTAGTCTCACTGTGCTGATGATCATATTTCTGTGCGAGAGAACAGTGAAGTCAATAAGAATCCTTATCGATTTTGATGATTCTCACTGGTTTCTTAAAAGCAATTTTAAAATTAACTAGTCTGTCTTTTGTATCTGAGATAGGAAGTGAAAAAGCAGTTGTGTGCATATTGATAGGGTGAGGTATTTAACTATAAATGTACATTGAAAGGAATGAATTGCTGATGATCACAGCTTGCTTTCTAGTTGTATTTTTGTGTTGAAGGCAGACTATGATCATAACAGAAAAGCTGAACTGAAAGTAGTACACTTTCTCCTGAAATATAATACTGACTAATAGAATCATCTTTTTTACTTTAAATATCACATTCTCATTTGATTTTCTGAAACTTGAGAGAGACTATCAGAACTGGGAGAATTTATTAAGTAGAGCATTCCATACTGAGGTTTTTAGCTGCAGTGCATTTGGTGTGAATGTTAGTTTTCTAATCCATGCTGTATCATACTCGTTTGTGTAAATAAGCAGAGCAGTACCTGAATCATGTGAGGGATTCACTCTGTAATGGCTTTGGGCAGGATTCCTTCTGCTGGCCCCACATTTTGAGCCGTGGAGAAACAATACTTCAGATGTTCAAGTTGTGTGAAGAGTTGAATGAGAAAGTGAAACAGTGTGCACTGCAGAGGTGTGGTGGAACTGGATGTCTGGGTTGAATGATGATCACGTTCTGCTGTAGTCCTACCTCAAAGGGGAGTAAGGTCCCTACTCGTAGGGGCTGCCTTGATACCTTGAAGATCTGTACTGGCATAATCTAGAAGGCAATATCTAGATGAGATTGTCAGATGACATAATTACAGTAGCTCAGAACAAAGCCATTGTTTTGTGAAACTGGAGTAAGGAAGGGCTGTATCGCTTTCATGTGAAAACATAGTCCCAAAGGTGCTGTGGGAGCAGCCCCACCTCTTTCCCATGTATTACCAGGCATCTCTTTTTTTTTGGAAGGGACAGATGGCAGCCCTGAAAGAAAAGAGCTTGGTGTACAACCACTTGTATCTTCTGCACAGAACTTTCCTGTTGCATTAGAGCTGTTAGCCCCTTTCTCCTCGAGGCTGAAACATTTTGAGTCCTCTATTAGTGCTGTTAGATTTATTGCAGCATTTAGATAAGGAGACTTTACCTTTGTGGGAAAGTCAAACAGGTTAAATAATTTGCCCCGTTGTTTGTATGCAGTGGCACCACAGGTTTTACATACGTAACATCGTCTGACTTGATTAGCTAGGACTGACTGCTAAGGCCATAAGTTACAAATATCTACGTTATGGATGATACTAATATGTAAATAAGTGCCTTACAGCTGCAGGAGTTGAAGTCCTTTGTGAGCAATAATTAATTAAACCTCAAAACAGTCCCATGAGATGGCATTATCGCCTGTTTTACAGCAGGTAGAACACAAAGGCTAAGTGTATTGTTCTAGGATAGGTAGCTGGGCATTGTCAGATCAGAGATTAAAACCCAGACCTCTTTACAGGGTCATGTTCTAATCCACTTTGGTTTTAGTGCTTTGAAATTTGCTGATACTTAGTCTGTAAGGCAACTTTTTCATCTCGTTTGATCTTTGCTGTATGAGACAGTCCTTGGGGGAAAAACAGAGCATTCCACCAATCTGCTTGTATTGTAAGTCTCCAAAAAGGAGTGGGTAATAAATTCTGTCCCTTTAGTACTGTCCAGGCTAAGTCAAGATGCAAGCACATACTTTTAAAACACAGTATTTTATGCTATTACTTTCCCTTTAGATACTAAGAACAAGATTATAGTGCCGTGTTTTTCCCCTTAGCACAGCCAGTGTGGAGGGGGTGGGAGTGGGTATTGCTGATACACGTACAAAGACAGCATTAACGGGGGAAGAAGGGAAGAGAAGGAGTTTAGGGCCGTTCAAGAGCTGTTCGTGTAAGTGTCATTTTAAGAAATTTTGCTACTTGAAACTGCTACTCATGGTTATATAATGAGTTTCTCCTGTTTGAGGCTGAATGATGTTAAAGACTCTATCTCTGTTTTGGCATGCGGTATCACACAGCAGCTGAGGCTCTTTGGCCAATGAGATTTTTCCAAGTGAAGAGGGAGCACGTGTTCCAGTAGGAATTTCAACGTTGGCGTGTGTTTCCTCTGGGGGTGGTGGGGATGTCATCTTTCGTCCGGAAGGCAATCTGGAATGCTGCCCTCGTTGAGTTTCTTTGCAAGTCACAGTGAATGAAATCATCTGCTTTCTGTCAAAGGATCTTAGGGGAAGGAAGAGGATTTTTGAGTAACAAAAGTACCGTGTAGTAAACTCATTGACAAAATCTTTTGGTGTTTGTTTTAGAAGCCTTTCTAAAAACCTTGTCTCTGAAGTAGTCTGTGATAGGTTAAAATATACTTCCCGTGTAAAACTCTGAAGAGTTTGCTGACAGTTTTTAGTTTAGTGCATCTGCGAAACCTAAATAATAAAACTCTTGAGAATTCCACTGGTTGTGATAAGCGGATGGGGTCATCTGTGTTTTGATTTCATTTGGAAACAAAATAAAAGAAACTTGACAAATTCCCTTAACTATTTGACTTTGTTTAGGAAATAACCTGAGGACTAGTAAAGCTAATATTTTCTGTTTCAGTGTAATTTGTTACATTTTATGTTCCTTTTTATACACATCAGTTTTTGCAGAGTGCCTCAATGAGGTGCACTGGAAAGCAGCTGCGATGACAGACTTGGCAAAAGTTTTCCTGTGGCTGTATGCAGTATTTGAGATGCCAGGCACACAAACACAAGACACAAGTCCCTACCCAGAAATGTGTGGAAATACAGCTGATCGCAACTTTTTTCTTTTCAGAAAAAAAATGTGGTGATAGTATCAGTATGATGATGATAGCCCATGAACTCAATCACTGCAGTCAGGCAAAATTTAATATAAACAAATGCACGTTTTCCATAAGGTCTGTTTTGAGTAGAAAACTTTAAACTCACCCTATTAATAATCTGGATCAAAGAAGACAAGATTAAGTGAGGAAAAAATTATTCGAAGAGGCAGTGAGTTTAGTTCAAACTTAGTGCTGGCTGCTGGCTTTCATCAACTTACTACCATTTCCAGGGCAGTATTGTCAATATTGCTGTTTTGAGGAGTGAAGAAGTGAAAAAGTGAGTGGCAGAGAAAGTGCACCAGAGTGTATCATAATAAAATGCTACTTAGATGACATGGACAGATAATGAGAGAACAAGGGCTTTTCTGAAAGGTGTGTCCACTTGCTGGTAGGAACAGGGATGTAACCTAAATTCCTTGTTCTCCCATGCAAAATGTAGAGGGGAAGAATTTGGCAGGGCGTTTCCCATGTTGCTGAAAGTGCAACGTAAATGGCCCACGTTCACCCTTGCTTTAGCAATGTTGGTCCCTGCCTTCCTGTTTTCTTCTTGTTGTAATCCTACTTCTCTCAGCAGATAGATCTTTCCTTATGCTGAGACAGGGCAGAAAGCTGGGAACAATAGTTTTCCTGTCTGGGCCCTCTGCTCTGGAATTGCTCTGTTTGTTCAAGTGCACACTCCCATGGTCCAGTGAATTCTCTTCCTCTGTTTTTCAGTCACAGCTGTTTTCCAGAGAAGGTAGAAGGAAACATTTTTTAATACAGACCAGGAGTTAACGGAGGTGGAGAATGAGAACCTCTGCTGCTGGCTGCTTGGGGATCCTAATGGTCCTATCTGTGTGTTGCCTATCTTTGCTCATTTTGGAAGCCAGATGTTGTAACCTTCCCCCTGTCTCAAAGCTGGGTTCTCCCTCTTTATGTGCCATGATTTAGGGAGTCTTGGCTGTACAGAATGGGTACCTCTGCTGGAAACAGTGGAGCTCAGGGAAATGCTAACAAAAGCTGTATTTGTTGTGGAGCTTATGTATAACTTTACGGTTGGAGTTCCCTGCTGTAACTTGCCCAGGGAGTACTGTTCATGCCAGCAGCAGTTTCAAGTTTGCAGGTTGCATGCACATCATCTGACTTCTGAAATTCATGTCTCCTCTACTTTCTCTAACTTTGATTCTCTCACTGTGCTTCCATAACTTCATGTTCTTTATCTTCCCCATCCTACTATGAGATCCTTCTGCTCTAGCTTGAGGAATACCCTTCTTTTTGTGCTCTCTACCTCCTTCACCTTCATACTACACACCTTCCCATGTATAGCCTAGGAGCTTATACCCTTAATCTCAAGTTTTTCTGCTCTATGGTTGCACATTTCCACAGCCCTGACCTGAGAGCATGGTTCCTGCCTCAGGCTGGCACAGTTCCTGAAGCAGAGGTAAACCAACTGGCTTCCCAGGATTGCAGCTGCCAACTTCCATTTTTGCGTGAGGCTGTAGCAACAAGCAGCAGCAGCTCTAGATTTTTGCTTATGTGCAGGATCCAGCAGGAAGCGAGACATGCTTTCTCTGTGATTCCCTAGAAAACTTTCGACATGGAAGAGTCAGGAACAGCCTCCTTGTGTGTTATCAACGTATCCCTTCGAGGAGGTTTGCCTTCTAGACTTGACTAAAGCATAGTTTGGTAATCATAAAAAAAAAACCCTTTTTCCTAAACCTGTCCTAAATGAGCTGTAGAACTATTCAGTAGGTTTACTGCTTTATGAAATCCAAATGTATTTCAAATCATTGATGCAAGTACTATCACATTGTCCTGACACTGGGATAGGCAATAGTTCACCCTCCAAAGCTGCTGATGAATACCCAAAGACATGCTAGGAGTCCATGTAGCATTACACCTACAGTTCATGCTCTGTAAAATTTAACTGCTTACAGTGATTCTGCACACAAGAAGATTTACCTGTCTGAGACTCTCTGGCTTTTGCTTGATTGCCTGTTAAATACTCTTGTTAATTTTTAAAATAAATTAGCTATTTTTTATTTTGTAATACTATACGATAATTAAAACCAAGCATTATCATTCCTACTAAGGTGACTTAGCATCTGAATCATAAGCTAATTCTTTTATGACTTGGGCTTTAGCAGTCAAGACATGAGACTTGTCACAATTTCTTAAAACTTAACTCTTCCTTCATAAATATGTGGTAAGATTTTGAGAAGATACCAGTTCCTGGTTAAATGAGTCCCGTATTTTCGGAACCATTCAATATCTAACAGCTCTCAGTACAGACAATCGAATTATTGAATAATGTTGCAGTCATTTTAACAATTGAGTCCAGTATTTGCTAGAATTCCACAACAGGTATTTAGTTCTCAAGGTATTAACAGGCAATACCTGGAAATTAAATCAGTCTTCTCTCTTTTTTGGTTGCGTAGAATACTTTTTGAAAGCATATATGCGAAACGTTCTGCTTTTTAGCTTATTGTGTATTTTATGAAAGGTAAATAAGATTACCTGTTGCTGTTTTACCTTCTACAGCCAAAGGTTTCTTCATATTTTTGCACTTGATAGCTAAAATAAAATTTTATTAAACAAAATGAGCAGTTGAGTAGATTGAGTAATAAAAATAATTTTTCTTCAGATATATAATAATGTTTCCCTGGCAGATGTGTGCATTAGACGATACACAGAATGAACAAAACATGCATAGTTTGTAAAACTTCACAGATTCATTTTTTTCTTAGCACTGTTACATTCCAGTGTATAAATGTACGATGTCTTTTGCAGTGTGACCAGCGATTAGAAATTGCGATAACTTACATGTGACAGGAGTAACCTGAGTACAGACAACCCACTGGGTTGCCCACCTAACATGACCCAGGAGCAGGCCTAACCCTTTGACTATTGAGATACATCTGCAAATCCCCACGTGCAACTTGAAATAGTTATGCAGACCTGAGGAAAAACCCTGTTATTGCAAAGATTATGACTGAAGAGAAACCATGAATGTTGAAATCCCCTGTAGAAACAACAACAAACCACCAAATTCTTCACTTATCTCAGGACCTGTTTTACCAGTCAGTTCTTTGTTTTCCCCTGGACTTTTTAATGGTTAGAAAGCAGGAGGAGAGGTTCCTCTCAAGGTGATGCTGTTACAGCTGCTGCTGACACCTTGTTCTGCAAAAATGTGCATTTGTGCTTTATGTAGGCACAGTGGGAAACTCTGCAGAATTACTTGTGATTTCAGCCTCTGCTAAAATCTGTGGCAAAACGCCAATCAGTTTGTAAAAATAGTTTAAGTGAAACCGGGAATTCAAAAGCCATTGTTTTCCCGCCTGATAAGTCCTTCTTTTCATTTGGTTTAATGAAGTGTTTCTTAAAGCATGGAGAGCTGGACTGAAATGTCAGCGATACCCATTACTAGTGCCTGGATGTTACACAGAGGGACTGATTCACTAGCAGCATGAGCTGTATTAGTGATTTCTGTGGATGTTTGTGTAAAGTTTGTGAAGGATTAGATGGGTTGTTAGTTAACATGAGATTTTCTGGGTTTTTTCCATTAGTGAAGGGTAGTATATTTAGATCTCTTTATGTGGAATTGAATCCATGTTCTATTTACAGACATCCAATAAAGGTTCATATTATGAAGAGAAAATTGGGTTCTGAGTAGCCAGAAAGATTTAATTAAAAAACACGGTATAAAATTAACGCAGCCTATCTTCAGCTTCCTTGCGATCTGAATAGCTACAAACAAGGGGCTCTGGGTGGTTGTACAAGTGGATTCAGGGAATTTGTGTGTTGTGTGTGTTTTCCAAGTACTGACTGACTTGTTTTGGATTATGTGTCCATATACTCTCATGAGAGCTATTCTCATGCCTCAGGGCTACAAGACTGGATTTTTAATTTTAGGGTTTTTTTCAACTTGCAGTGCCCTTTGGAGCTGAACATGCACTCTATATGTGTAGCATTGCATTTTTGGTTTTCCCTGCAATTGGGCTTTTCTCTAAGCACAGCAGTAAACTGAAACATCTCTTAACTATTTCCAAGGGAAGTATACTCTCCTGGAATGCATATCATTTTGTGGGGTTGGCAGTAGCCTTTCTCCTCAGTACCAGTGGGGTGGTACTGTCACAACTCCAGTTTTCTTGCTATTAGCATGTGAAAGTACTGGGGTGACTTCATTATTTGTTTTAGTTTAGGATCACGTCTTCACTTTCCCCATCAGGGTTTTCATCAATGGTACCTATGTGAGAAACATTTTAAGTCAGTTTTATTACGTACTGAGGGGGCTACTTCCAACCTTTCCTTAGTAGAAGCACTGCACATCATGCTTCTTGCTGGCCTGCATTCAAGTGTGGTTTTCATTTGAGGGTTTTTTCTTTCTTTTTTTTTTTTCCTGGTACAGCTGGCGTGCCCACAGTTACAACTTCCAAATAGTATTTGCAAGGCTGTTTTTTTCTAAAAGCTTTTATTGCTTTGTTCACATTTAAAAACTCCCTGTCATTCTGTTTGACAACTCTTTAGTCTCTGCATGTCACCAAGTACTGTATGAATGGTAAATGGTGGTTCCAAATGTAACAGTTTCAAATTAATGAGTAGTGAGAAGCAGCAGAATGATTTCTAATAAGAATGAAAATGGATCTTGTATAGGCAGGGAGTGATGAAATAAGTAGCCTAAGCTGTGACCAAACATGAAAGGAAGGGGAGGAATTTGTTAGTGGCCTCTGTTCCCTGTTCAAAAATGAAATTTATCTCAGCCTCATTAATGAGTAGTATCTTGGATACCTCAGCCTTGCTAGCTTTACCTTACTGATGAACATGGATTACTCATGATTTGCTTTGTTTTAGGTAATGTTTAAAGTTGGTTGAACGTATATTGACAGTGTGCAATTGGTTTTTCACCTCCACCCTCACCCCCTAAAGCTGAGCTGTCAGTCAGGTTCCGTGGTAAATGTCAACTTTTCAGGAGAGCAGTACGCTCTCTGTTGTCACCACAGTCTACTCTTCTGAAAATCTGCTGGTGAGCACGAAGGTTACATGCTGATCACCTCTGAAAAGTGAGGATTTTTGAGATGTCTGAGTGGATCTGGTTCTAGTTTATGGATACACTGTGTCTATTCATCAAAGATCCTGCTAGACACAGCCATACAAATCTGTGTAGGAAGTTGAGTATTTTTTAGGTAGCAAATAAAAAAAGCTGTCATCTTCAGCCTTACAATTTCTGGGGTTTTTTATGGGGTAGAGCTTTTCTTTTACAACTTTGTCATCTCATCACCTCACTTTTGTATTACAGCTATCATAAATCCTTTCAAATTTAATTACTGCCTTGATTTTAAACAAATGAAACCATGTTCTAATGTTTATGAGTACAATTTGTTGAAGCAGATGATTGGCAGCAAGAAATGGAAGTTTTGGACTTATGTTAGAGAAAATTGGCAGATAATATGCTCCACTGCAGAACTGAAAGCTGCCGTAGAGGTAAATATCCATAGAAAAATGTAAATTGATTGTTTGCTACTCTTCCTTTACATCAGTAAAGATTTAATCGGCTTCAGATGAGATTTTATCCATTGTAGTTTTATAGTAGTGGTTTAAGTAATCAGACGGGGCTGAAAATGAGATTTTAAACCTTTGATGCTGTAAGATATTCCAGCCTTCCAGGCACAACATTTAATTATACCAGCCAGAGTTTACTTTAGCGTTAATGAACAGTTGTGTCTATGTAGACCAGTTCAGATTAAAGAAGAGAAATTCACCCAACCGCCCCGAACTGGAAGCCTCCCTTCCATGGAAACTCTTCAGTCTCTGTGGATTCCAACTCAAACTGTGACTGAAAATCAAAGAAGGAAGAAGATATGTACGCGAGGGACAGAAGTATGTGATGTGGTGGCAATGAGATGCAACTACGGGTGAGAGTGTGGGAGAGGACAGCTCTGCTGCTGTCAGCCAAGTGCCATTTAGGACCGGAGCCTTGTGGTGACCTTTGGCATATCACGTAAGCTGTCTGCACCTTGTCTTCTGTGCAAAGAGAATATGCCTTCTTCACAGTAGTGTTTGGAGACCTAATTAAGATTTTCCAAGATTCTAGAACCTCAGATGAAAGGCATGCATAGAAAGCATTATAATTAACAGGAGCTTATCAGCTGAGCTTTACAGAATGAATAGATTCTTGCAAAACTGGATGCTTTTTTTGAGAAGCTTTTCACTACACCCCGTCCCTGAAAAGCATCATTTGTAGATACAGTGTTTTAAGATTAGTAATAGGAAATGTTTATTTTCTTGTGTTGGGATATTCTTATGTGTGCTTAGCAACTCACAGGCCTTATTGTGTTAGGGATCTGGAGGTTTGGGAGCATGTGCATTGCTCTAGGCTATATCTGCTGAAGGGAAAAAACTGATTAGACTGTGTCTGCAGATACTTTCCCATTTCTCCTATAAACATATGAGTGTTTTAAAATTATTATCTGTTTTTCAAAGACGGAGAAATGCAGTTAAAAATTAATTGACTTGACTGCCTTTTCCTGTGCATTTCCTTCTCTACGCTTGGCGCATTCAAGTATTGCTACGACCAAAGGAGAGATTAGGCTGCTGATGACTTTTGAGACCATTTTCACTCCATTATATGGCAAACATAGGAGTGACTGGACCTAAATTAGTCAGGACGACTACATGACCTGTGTTGGAAGGAAGTTGTGGCTGACTTGCATTGTACCAAGAGGCTATTGCCAGTACATGGTACTTACAGTTACAAAAAAAAAAACAACCTAAAAAAGGAAGCAACAGAAGTAGTGGGTGCAGTACTGCTACCTCATAGTGCGGGCTAATGAGTACTGGGTGTTGTGTAAGAGATGGTAAGCTCTTAGTTATACGTGTACTTGCTTTAGTAACAGCACAAGGCCCAGCTCATGCCCTAGACAAGTTTAATAGATTGGGGCCAATACTTGATGACTCTGTTTATTTTCTGGAATTTAAACCACACAAATATTGCTTATAAAATGAATCTGATCTGCAAGTATATTCAGGGAATGTCTGAATAGAATTGTGTTTAGTAACCTGGGTGGTCTGCTGGGTGGGGCTGTTTTGTATTTGAGTATAAAATCTATCGCCAGGCATTCTCTTACAGTAGTTTGCTGTCTGGTAGGAAATGTATGTCAAGCAGAATCAATATTATCCTTCCTTTTGCCTTGTCTCTGCTTTTAATCATAACTGGAAAATAGCATATACAGTGGGGCACTGAAACCCTTTGTCACAATGCTGTTATTGTCTAATTCGGCTGCAGTATAGCATTCATTCAGCGCTCTCATAGCATGTTATTTCCGTTCGCAACACAGCACAAGGAAATTTTTATTTCATTTCCTAGAAGATTTCAGCAAAATCGGAAGGCATCTTTGCCATGTTTTGGCTGGGTTTTTTTTGTTGTGGTTTTTTTTTTGTTTTGTTTTGTTTTGTTCTGGCATTTGGGTTTTTTTGGATCAGCAAAATGGGAAATAACTGCAAAGACAGAACCAGGTAATTTGGTTTGTAGGTTAGGTGGTGTTATGAAGCAAGAGGTAGTGATGATCTAGCATCTCATGATGATGATGTAATGATGCAGACATGAGTGTTTATTTGCATTATGCTATGGTTTGTTTATACAGTATTTATCATGGAGCCCTTGAAATACAGGATCTCTCCTGAATTTAGCACTTTGCTTGCAGACTCTGGGCACCGCTTAGCCTGTCTCTTAATGAGGAAACTGTGCCTTGTTAAAGCACTCTTGGCTTGCTTAGAAATCAATAGAGAGATGTGGAAGGAAAAGGGCTAATGTGATAGAACGGCGTGTGCTAACAGAGCATTTCACAGATTTGCAGTAAGGGCTCGCTGTGTGCCGGGGTGGTAGATACGATGGGTAATGAATGCCCTGTTTCTGAGGGTCAGCTGTAGCCAGTGACAGGCAGTGGGTCAACTGACAGAGTTTCTTGGTAAGAGAAGATAAGGTGCGTTGCAGTTGTGTGCGTGGGCAGGAGTACCTGACTTTGGGGAGGCAGAGAGTAATTTCCTCTCTTTTCCTTTTTTCTTTTCCTCTATGCTCTGTACAACTCATTCTGTCATGATGATTTTGTTGTGCCCTGCAGTATAGTGTGAGACAATTCAGTCCTTAGGAGAAGGGATTGGTTCCTCACAGGGAGGAGGACTGATAGAATAGCACTGTCAGAGTTAGTTCTTGCTGTGGGTATGCTATGTCTGTCCTGCAGCTAGCTGTGTGAGCGCAGCATCAGGAGTTCCATTTGAAGTGGCTCCCGTCTCCCTTGCTTGGGTGGGTGCCAGTAATGATGCAGCAGTGCTGAGAGAGATGTCAGCATCACTGGAGAGGCGGCTCCAGCTGAGTACCCACGCCGGGAGGCAGCCCCCTGCAGCATCGCCCTGCTGGGCCTCCCTGATGTTGGCAGGCAGGAGACGGGCTGAGCATGTCTGCCCGTGAGGCAGTCCCACCTCCAGCAGCAGTGTTAGCTGTACCCAGTGCTAAAGGTTGACAGATTCAGCTGTGACACATCTTCAGGCTTGTTCTTGTGCCATTTGTTTTTTCACAGAGAAGTTGATGTACAAAGTGATGGTTAGATGGAGAAGAGCATTGGGGTAAACAAACAAACCTTTGCTTATTTCAATAAGAATAAATTTGTATGCTTAATGGTTCTATGCAGTTGCTTTGTGCAATTCGTACTTGTTTGGATAAGGAAAAAAAACCTTGAAATTTACTTTCTTGCAGGTTTTGATTTATATAATTCAACTGTCACCTAAATTTAAATTGTATTGATTACGATTTTGCCAGTTAATATTGTAACATTTATATTTACTTGTTTTGCTGGCTAATATCATTGAACGAGTGCAAGCCCAAGGGTGAAAGTAGTCATCTTAGTACGAATTGATTTATCCACCCTACAAAAGGATATGTACTTGGTATTTTAATGATGTGAAACTGATAGCGCTAAGATAAATCAATATTTCAGTGTAGGTTAGGCTTCACTCAGTGGAAAGAACTATAATGTTTGAGAAATAGAAACAGCGAAGGAAGACTTAACTTTTTCGAATAAATATTTTAAGATGCTTTTTTTCTAATACTTTATTTGTTGTCAGACAACTTTTGCATCTTCCTTCTGATATCCTTCAGAATATCTGAGGTATCTTAAAGGTTACAAGTTGGTTTCAAGCACTTCTGGACCAATATTCGTATGCTGTAATTGAAAGATTACAGAAAATAAAAATCCTACTAAAATACAGAAGATTTTTACTTTGCCGGGGATTAATGTTATTTTTAATGTTTCCTTTTTGCATTCAGTCATTCAGGGTTTGTAAGCACATCCTTCATGAGCAGTTTCACTGTGTGAAGTTGCACGCTTGGTCACTTTCCTTGTTACTTTTATTCTTGTTTTATTTGTCTGATTTATTTTTAACTGGAGAACATTTATGGGAGTGGCCAAGACTGGAATTGTCTCACTCACACGATAGCATGCAAGAAAAGCATAAGACATTGAAAAATATTACTATAAAATCATAAAAATGGGCCAGCAGTCTGATAGATTGAAGCTGTAATGTGTTGTTGTTTTATTTGAAATGCATCAGACTTTGACAAAGAGACCTTCCTAAATTGACAACCCTTCTAATTAAGGGAGAAGTGTTGAATTTTCATCTGTTAGTGGCATAAAGTCAAAGAGCTTTTTGTGGATGGGTGGAAGACTGTTGATGGCATGGGGAAACGAGTGATCCGAATGGATGGCACGGAGTCCCTGGTAGGGAACAGCGGTGGATTGCAAATTGATGAAAAGCAAAGCTTCGTCAACTTAGAGGCTGCCTGGATATATTACTGTTAAATTGTGGTGACCATAGTTGGGGCACGCATAAGGAATTTTCCTTTTTAAAAATAAATTAAATAAAATATGTACCAGTTGAGTTGGATTAATCAGTTGTGAACCATCTGTTTATTCAGTTTTGTTTTATAGAACTGCAAATAAGATGGGTATCCATACACAAATAAAGGCAAAACTAGCTTAATACATGGTGATTCATATAAAGCATCATTTTAGTTCTGACTTGCAACTGGAAGATATTTTCCATGTCAGATAACAGCTCATACTTTATTTTTGATAGGTTGGGCACGTAACTGATTATGACTTTTTGGCGGAGGACCTGTTGGCTTTGCCACAGATGTGTGCATATTATAGCATAGAAAAGTTAGCAATTTGAAATACCAGAGGATTTAAGAGGCTTTTTTCTGTAAATTCTTATTCTTCTGTACTGAAAAAAATCTGATAAAACTTTGCAGAGACTGTTGGAAATCCTGTAAAATATAATGAAATATCATTAAGTTAACCTACAGAATTGTGTGAGTAATGTAGTCCTCTTAAAATAAGCAGAATGGTTCAAATACCTATAGAAAAGTTATTAAACGTCGCAAGAACATTTAATAAATGTTAAGAACAGAAACTTGACATGCAAAGTAGGAAACAGTATTTGCAACAGTCTGGTAAAGCATCCCACCTTCAGAATTCACTGTTTGGCTGGTCACAGTTTGGAGAGAAATTTGTGTGAATGGGAACAAATATCCTGCTTAGTAGGGAGTTATCTATGTGAAGAACTTCTGTTTTAAATCATCGTTTTTGACTGTGGTGTAGTGAAGACTATCGCACATAGTCTGAAATTTCAGATAGGCCACATCTGCACAGCTGGTCGGAGATCCAGGCTTCAACGTGCAGCCGAACCTAAACGTGCTGGTGATCTAAGCTACCTACATGAGGTCTGGTGCTGTCCCTGGAGCCTGCAGTGAGCCAGCTGGCTTTCCAGGCAAGGAGCCCCTGGATGTCTGGTAGAGGATGCTCCAGTGTTGTTGAGGTTCACACCTTGCTCTGTGTACATCATGGGCACAGTATCTCTGCAGGCCGGTTGCACTTACTTGGGCATTTTTGTAGTATGGCATTTGATCAGGGACACTGAGAGCTGAAAAGCATAATTTCCTTATTGTCATGTATGGTGCTTGTCATGCCCGGTTTCTTTCCCACAACAAATTTCATGTATTGATAAAAACCCTAATCCCGTTCTGCAGGTAATTCCCTTTTCTGTTTTAAAACACTTCAAATGCATCATTCGTCTTGCCAACCATGTAGCTAGAAGAGTCATGCTGACTGCCTGTGCGTGTGGGTCAATTTATTCATGATCAGATTCTTTCAGTCAAGGAGACCTGTCTTTAAAATGTCAAAAATTCCATTCTCTGTATTTCCTGTCACTCCTGTTTTCAGTCTTCGAGTCAATCATTTTGATAACTCGAATCCAGTCAGCTGCAGTACTGGTAAAAATTTATACTTAGGAATGTTCCTGGGTTTGCATGGCAAAACAAATTGTTAGCTTTTTATGCCTTTTTAATTTTACTTTTTAAGAAAAAATTTCTTCCGTAGAGATTGGGGAAAAAAAGGAGCTTGAGTTTATAGCAGACAAATTGTGGAAGTATGATAAACCAGGAAGTTGCTAGACAGTTTTCTGGTTCTTTTAACAGTCAGCCTGTATCGCACCTCACAGTTTGCATTACAGATAACGCTAAACAGCATATGGTAACGTTCTTTGGATGAAATCCTAGCTCTTCAGTCAGGGACAGAATTCACACCGATTTCAAAATTATACTCATTGTCTGATTCATAACCAAAATTCTTCAAAAAATGGTATCCTTGGAAGAAATTGTAGCCTGCAAAAGCCAGGGACGCAGTTGTTACTGTTCTAGAGACCTGTGGAGCCTAAGGGAAAGGAGTGAACAAGTGTTATAAACTATCTTACACAGGGCAGTTTTGGCATGGCTAGTAAAAGCCCACAGAACAGTTCTAAAAAGCTGCCTGTAGTTCTACAGCTCAGGTGTGGTCTGGAAGCTCTCATGACACTACTTTTTTTAAACAGTAACAAATGTGAATTCATTGGTTTCTGTATTCTTAATGTATGGCAAATATAAGAGATCAGTGGGGTATTTGGTTGACTTTTAAAAAAAGAAATCTGATGCAGCTTCATTTGTGATCCTTTTACACCACAGAGTAACTGTATTGTAAATTATTTCATGCATTTTCTCTCCGCTCATTCCATACAGCTTTGTAATTAGGTCTGTAAGGGCCAAACGCAGTCCAGATGAAATCACTTGCATTCCACCTGCCTGCACTGAAGCACTCTTCGGACTCTATATAATATGTGGGAGTAAGTGATAAGATCACAATGAATAGTCTCTCTATTCAGTAGTGATCGTGGGGAATTCTAAGCATGCCTAAAGAAAAGCATCTTTCTTCTGAAAAGAATTTATTTGTAGTTTTTAGGAGATTTGAGTTGCAAGGGAATTACATAGTGACTATGCAGACTATTGCCAGTATTTTACAAGTAAAACCCAAAAATGTTACTGTTTAAGCTATTTGAAGTTCCAGTGAAGAAGCTGTCTCATCAAAATGACAGCAAATTTACTTTGAAAATTATTTAAGTATATAGACATAGAAATATTTAAAAAGTCATTTAAAGGAAAAAACTAGAAAAAAATGTGTTTAGGTCATTTTGCCCTTTTTTGTCTTTCATCACTCTTGGCGTGTGTACTGTTTGTTTTTCTGGAGCTCTGCAAAAAGTCTTGAATCTTGTTCCATATGAGAGCTCCCTTGAATGCTCCTCTACTTCTAGATCTTGCTTTTGTTCAGTTTTTCCATAGAATGGATTGACTGAGGATTTTGTTCCCTTTCTTTGTAAATAAGTATTTTTTTAGCCTTACTATTTTTTCATGTCAAGTCTTGTTGAAGTGAGTACAATCATAGGCTTAAATATATGCAAAAGATCAAGGCCTTTCTGTATTGGAGTGCAACTTTATACAACTTGCAAGTAGTCTTTCTACAAGTCCTAAGTGAGATTACTGTGTAAGGCTTTGTCTGTTCAGTGTGTTCTCATAATTTCAATGCTGAATACTTCAGACAGGTGTTTTTTTTTTATAAGGTGACAGAAGTAGTTGACAGTCTACTTTTTTTTTCATTATCTTACATGCCAACTTCAGTAGTGTTTTTGTGATGTTTTCTTCTATACAAAAATTTCATGGAAAACAGTAGTAAATGCCAATGATCCATGAAGTTTTTTGTGGTATTTTACTGGTAACCATTGCAAAATGAAACAGGGTTAGTGTGAAGTTTGAGTAAGGTTTAATTCATACATTGAAATTGATTAGAGCATTTAGGTGATGAATGACAATTCATTGTTTTAATACTCAACTTCAAATTAAAATCTGTGCCAAAACTGTCTTACTACATGAAATGCAATTTTCAGCTGTTTACATCATGTAGTCCAACCACTTGGATGAAGGTACATGTTTGGCTCTCTGTAAGTTTGTGAATTTCCTTTATAAATTATACTTCTTTGTTCCTTTAGTATTATAATCTATTCGTATCTCTAAGTACATCAACCTGAAAATGTCATCATAGTTTAGTTTTAATTGTTGATACTGGAAACGTTTATGTTCATAAGAATGGAACTTTTTTACACCAGTCATGTATTAAATGTCTGCATATGTTTTTATTCGTTCTAAACAGGATCACTTGACCACAGTGAGATCATGACTGTTTGTGCGTGTTCATGAACTCTTACTTGAATAAGAAGCTTCAGTGCTGAAACCATTACTGTTCAAATGATGCGAAAGAATTCAGTGCTCATTTATCATGTGTAAGTTCCAAAAGGAATGCTTTTAAAATGGGAAACATAGCAGGAATTTTGAGATCCACGAATATGGTGTTGTTACAGATGCATCTTGTACTAGCTGACTTTAAATGAAAATATAAATAGGACAGCATTGTGTGCCCATATGTGCACAAGTGTGAATGCTTCTGGGACTGATGACCCATCAGCCATTGGGCCAGTAGCAAACTTGAGTTGACTTCAATAGAAGAAATATTGTTGTGAATAAATCACCACCATAGTGCTTTCCAGTCTCTGGGCCTTGTTCATATGAATACATTGAGAAATGTACATATCCAGACTCTACAGGAGTCTAGAATAGACAACTTTGTTGGAATCTTCTGAAATTGTCTTAAGGAATCAACATTTTGTTGCATTAGCAAGGTTTTGTCTTCTACTGGTGGTTGTCAGTTCAGTTGCTCTTTTCAAAAAGTCTGCTGCTTGAGACTTAGCAACAGGTCTGCCGGGGGATTTTCCCTGTCCCCATCCAGGGCATAAGAATTGAAAACACACTTTGTCACAGTTGTTCATATTTGGTGTGAGATTTTTCCAGAGGACCTCACATAATTCCTTGTGCTGTTTGGCCAGAGGTGACCTATAACATGTTTGTTCATCCATGGGGATGGCAGCCATTAACTACCGTTAACAGACGTGGCGTGGTCTTCTGGGGGAGAGATTTCCTGCCGCAGAGCACAGGCGATGACATTTGAGGTCTGTTATTTCTGGTTTGTAGTATTTCTATATGTTATGGTAAAGAATATGTAATTACTACAGATTCCTTTTCAAGACTGGGTATCCATTACACAGTTGAAATCAGTGGCCCTACTTGTGTCTGTAAGCTAAGCGTACGTCCAGGTGATACACTGGATTAAGCCATATTGCACATGACGTGCAGAATTGTATTCATTCAGGTTAAGAGAGAATAATTAGAGAAAGGAAAAAATAAGGTGGTGATAGCCTTCATTGTTAGGTGGTAAAATAAAAACTTTGAGAAGAATATTGTTGCCTTAAGGGAACAGCAAACAGTTTAAAATCTTGATTTAGAGAATGTTTCTGTACCTTTGTAAGCATTTACTGAATAAACTTATATTACTTGAGACTTTCTGTATTACAGCTACCTGGCAGGTACCTCCACAGCATGATACACGAGATAGCTGAGTGTAGATGGCATTGTTTTGGCACGTGCCATTTGCCCTGTGAAACTAGGTTTCATACAGACTACTAATTACGGAAGGTACCTTGCTTCACTTGTCAATACACTAGCCACAAGTCAGCCAGCATGTGGCCTTATCATGAAACATTAGTTAGGTGGTTCTTGGGAATAAAAATCAGGTCATGACCATGTTAAGATGAGGCTTTGACATATTCACGTTTCAGATCATTTGAGTTCAGAATAGTTGAGTCCCTGTTAAGTGGTGGCAGAGTTGCTGTCCCGTACCGAAGGAATCTGCATAATGTGTAAAATGCATGTGCTAACAAGAGCAAAGGCAGTGTTCTAATAAGAGTTTCTATTCAGGCAATATAAATATTAACCCAATTTGTGGGTTTTGCTTTGTTTTAAAAACAACTTTTGTGACTGAACTCTCTAGAGTCAGTTTTTTCTAGAAATGAATAAATTGCATTATGTAAATTTGAAAGTGGACCTGAACGTGAAGGTTTAAAGACACACCACTGGAAATTTTTCTGGTCAAAAAGAACTCCAGTCTGGCCTGTGTAAGTGATATGTGGGAAATTAACATAGTCATTTAATTTAATCACTTGGAGCCAAACACAAAGCAAAGAGTGAATAGAAAAATTAAACGATAGCGTTCCACTGGAAAAGTGAAAAGTTACTCTGGCACTTCTTTATTTTTCACACAAGAGAGAATAGCATTTCTTTCAATATTTCTTCTATGAGAAAGTCTTCCTTTATTTCCTTAGCAAAATGAGAAATATCACTAAGTAGTGTATATATAGAAGTCATGATAGATTCTCTATTTCCATCACCATGAGCCAAGAATGGACACTTGCAACTCCACAAAATACTTTATTATGCTACAAGCAAGTTATAATGAGAGTCACTGTATTCCTTTCTTTATTCAAATCAGCAGTGAAAGAAGGATGTGTAGGAGAAAATTTTGTTCTGAGTTGTGAAGAAAAAGAAAATAAGACAAATACTAAATGTAAAATATGCTGCTTATTTTATTGATATTATATTACTTTGCTGTGACTTTATTATATTGTCACAACCTTTTTATACTGTCAAACTGCCACCACCTAAAAACTTCATAAATTATTTTGCAGCCACACTGGGGCCACCTTTTCCTGTTTTCAATTTTAATCAAGTGAAAGTTTTAGAAATCATCACTTGGTATTTCTGCTTAATTTTTTTTCTTTGCAACCCTTCACAGAATTGTGCTACTCAGAGCACCCAGATCATCAGCAAGTATAAATAAACCTCTGAGATTGTTTTATCTTCACTGGTGGCAGCTAGGGTTTAGCACTTAATTTTTATTCTGTGTGTGTATTTTCTACCTTTGAGCATCGATTTTGAGTGCGTTTGCAAGAGGTCCCCACCTGTTTTGCCTTTTCACCACTTCTCTTTTCCTGGCGCTCTGGGAAGGATGTTCCTTGAGCCCTGTGGTATGTGGGAAGCATGGGAAAAGGTCTGAGGACCTCGATACTGGCACCTTTTTTTCATCCCCCAGTTTTGGCTGATCGTTTTGGCACAGTGATTTCAGTGTGGCTGGTATGCAGTGGCAGTTTTGTATCGCTCCTGAGTCACTGGTGAAGGAATCGGTGATGTGCCTAGTGACAGTGGGTTTCATCAAGCTGAATGATCACAGCAGTAACTGTCTCAAAGTATTTTCTAAGCTCTTTCTCCGTTCCTGCCACAGCCTGTCTTACACAAGGTTTTTGTTTACGTTCTGCGGCAACTGTGGGCTTCTGTTTGACCATTCTGCAAATCTGTGTCATTGGGGTATGGGTGTATCTTGAATTTTTTCTTAAAATGGCCTTGGGATTTCGGAGATTTTCCTTATTTTATGTTTTAAATGTTCTAAAGTAAACGGAGAAAATAATAGAAACGAGTACAGTGCTGCAGGAAAGAGGAGTGATGTGTAACCATCATTTCGAGAGAGAATGACTTCCCGTGAACAGCTAAGGCTTAAGGCTACAGAACAAACTTGTTGCTGGACACTTTGACTTGGCATGCAGATTTAAAACTTGAGCCTTTGCAAAGAGGGACGTGAGGGATTTTGATGCCAAAACCATATACGAGAGCATTACCAGAATCCATGAATCTTCTGTGGAATACAGGGATGCAGCCTTGGGCCCACAGGATTAGTGTTGTGCCAGTCTCTGCAGAAAGTAGCGGTAGGAGAAAGATGTGTCTCTAATTGCTGCACGCTTATGCAATTTAAATTCCTTCAGTGAAGCAGTGATCTTCAGACTGGGTTTGCTCAGATAATACGGGGAGCTGGTTGGGCAAGTGTCTTTGCAGGAGCTCACAGTAACAGTGGTGTACATGCGGGTGCTTACTGTGTTCAGGTGAGGAGGCTGCATACAGGCAGATACCCTGAGGCCACAGCTAAAATCAGTGTGGCAGGAGACCAAGCTAAAAGCAGAGCTTTTCCTCTGTTCAGGAAGAGCCATCTCTCTGAACCCTTCAAAAGTAACTTCCTTTATCCCGGTTGTAGAACCTCTGCTACAGTTTATTGGCATTGGTGCGAGTATCCCTGTTAACAATCATGAATCCAGGATTTTCCACTAGGGTTTTAATGGTGGACAGGTCACCAGTTGCAGTACACCAAAACTAACAGAAAGATGCCTGAGTCCAAAGAGAAGCAGCAGCTGCAAATAAAATAGTTAAGGAGCCTTTGTTCTCCATTTTCCATGTATTGCTCTGGATGCGGCATATCATGCTGATTGTTAGAATCTCATAATTTGGAATGCTCTCTCTTCCCCATATCCGTTTGGACATGACTTTTTCTGCTCCTCTTACTACTTGTGTAGAAGTCACTGTTTCTTAGAGTTGTAAAGCAGCTTGAAATCACACCCTTTAAATCCTTTAAAACATTAATCCCTGGTTCCAGCATTTTGTGAGATGACAACTGCTGTTAGCATGCTGCAGTTAAAACACGCATAAGGTAGTGCTGAAGAAAAAGATGGATGTGTCTGGCCTGCATGAAACAGAAATGTGAGGATGCAGGTTTGTATTGTAGTGCCCTGGATATAAAGCTTTTTCAGCAGTTCCCTGTCCCAACTCAATTTACTTTTTCTCCTTATTCAGCTGTAATTTACTATTCCCTCAGTTGTGCTCACGTATCTGTTTGTCAGTCCAATCCTTAACCCTCATTAGAAAATAAGAAAAAAAGGAGGAAAGAGGTAGGGTTTAGTTGTGAATTTTTTTCTCCTAAAATAATCTTAGGTCTCAGCTGTATAGATGCCACCATGTGAGCAGGAGAGCAGCAAACTGCCAATTTACTTAGTTGTGCATAAAAGGTGTTGGGAACCTTGTAAAATGTGTTTGCCCCTGGGAAACTGTAGTGGTCGGCTTAGAATACGGCTTCTACTAGGTGCCAAAACAAAATTAGGCAGATTTGATCAGCTTGACCTGGCTGGAAGTACTTGTTGTCATAAAAACTATCAAGACTACTTTTCTTCAAGAAAATAAAACAGCACTGCCTTTCCCTCTCCCTCCTCCCCGTATCCCCATGCAGCAGCGGTGGTGTTGAGCGCTGGCCGCCTTACCCATCTTCTGAATGGTCTAGCAGCCCTTGTGTAATGGCAGCAAAACTGCTCTGCCTGGAATTCTGCTGCAGTGCTTACAGTCACAATTTTTTTTTGCTTCAGCAACAATCAAATATTTTAAGTTTCAGCATACTGTGCAGCTGACTAGCTACGCTGGGGACCAGAAAGATTTTTGTGTTGTTGGCTTTGGTAGTTGTTAGATCTGAACATTCCTGCATTGTTTTTTATTGTGTTCTCTTACAGCAATTGAATATTTGAGTTTTTAGGAACAAATAGAAAATGTTTGCTAGTCCTTCCCTTTTGGGTTACTTTTCCTGGTCATACACTAGCAGTGCCATGCGCATTTGAATAGGTTGTTAGCTGTGTTTCAAACCCCTTGGTTGGTTGTTGTCTCTTTACTGGTGAAGTCTTCAGAAGCAAGATTCACTGAGTATAGAGAGATGCGGAGGCTCTGCAGTGGGAAGCAGGACAGCTCAGCAGCAGCTCATCACGGGTGGTTGTTGTTGTTTCAGCTTTAAGTTAGAGGTAGGCAGGTAGAAGTGAAGCGAGGGTCTGTGTGTATCCGTTGTCCCTGTTACAGTAATGGTGAAAAGGGATTTATTTCCTGTCTGTCGGTGCGGTTGGTGGCTGGGGTGGCAATCCAAGCTCTGGTTGAAGTGAGCACGGATTCTGTCCTGTCTCATTCCCTCTGTTACTCAGCCTCTACGCTGGTAACAGCAAGGAACAGTGTCTGGCAGTGCAGTTTTCTTTTGTGTGTAGAACTAGATTGTTAGAGCCATTCGTGCCTTTGCCGTGATGCTGATTTGGGAAAAGATAACATGTAAAAGCGTTTCCAATAACACAGGACTTAACTAGCCCTACCACGTTGTAATCTACATCTAGCTATACATTACTATTAAGTAGCAAATAATTATCGTACTTGTTAGCAGTCCGAAGGGCCCAAGTCTTGTGTTTTCCACTGGATCTGGGAATTACTTAGCTGAGTACTGGCATGCACAGTATAATCAGCAGGTTTGTGTGGTGATCTATAAACAACACAACACAATTTAAAGTTCAGTTTCACAAAAATAAGAGAAACGCATTGCTTGATGTACAGCAGGCCAGCTGTGTGACTGTGGACCCATTTGTGTAATTGCAAACTGAAGCTTACCTTGTACTTCAAGTCTGTTATTGTTGATAAAATTAATCATATACTTTAATTCATTATCCTGTAGCTATGCACACAATTCCCATTTGACAGTCCATTTGATAGCTTGTTTAAGTAGGACCAGACTGCAGTTAGCACCATGTGATACTGTTTGGCCTCAGTGCCACCTCCTGTGAATTGTTAGTAAATGTTGTCAATCAGGTGCTTATATAAAAAATACTTGTTTCTTTTTTACTACGAGAAGCAAGATTTGTAGGGGCAGATGCTATATTTTGTCAGGCTAACTGATGTGACTAACAAACCAGCGATTGGACGCAGGCTCTTTTCCAGGTCTCTGAAAAATAGCTCTAATAATACCGATTGATCATTTGCATGTTCAGTCCTCCAAAAAGATTTGTGGCTGCAGTTCTTTCCTTGAAAAAGGCTGTCTGGAGATTACTTGTAAAGTTGGGGTAGGTGGGGATCCCTCATGGAAATGTGAATTAAAGATTACATAAAATTTCCCTTGCCACGTCTCACAGGAGCGTTACTGGGATCTTCCTTCGGTGAACAAGGCCAGAAGCAATTCCATTTTTGTGCCTTGGTATCATATAAGCATGAACTTGCTTCTTTCAGAGAATGTTCACAGAAGAATCAGATATCAAAATCTGTCCTAGGAACGGTTGTTAAATCCCTGACAAGTAAAGCTGTTCTTATGTTCGACAAGGTTCAGTGTGTGTTGCCTGATACAGGAATCTGTTTAATGCAGGACCAGGGTTTGGTTTTTTCCCTGTTTACAGAAAAGTTTCAAGTAAAATTCATGGTTCCATCTGGAGTTACTGGAGTTGTCCGGCTTTGTTTTTATTCTGGATATGAAGTAGAAGTCCACTTATAGACTTCTTTATGGTGATAGAATGATACCAGTTGTCTCTGCAGATCTTTTTTATATAGCATTGATTCATTAGCCCTTACCTCAAAGTATTACTTATTCCCTTGCAGAGATCAACAAACTTCTCATAAATAATTCCTTTATTTTTAAGAGAACTCAGAAAATGGTACAAAATTCTCATCTGTGCGTCTGTGAAAAGTTAACGTGTTGTGTAGACTGCCCAGCATGAAAAATGCGAACGACCTCTCAATATGGTGGTTAAATCAGGTCAAGTTTGTGTTTGCCTAGTGCTTGGCTGATCTTGGCACTCGGTTGACAGCAAGCTGGCTGGGATTTAACCTGTGTTAGGCATGGGCAATGTTTGCTTATCTAAGGGTAGGAAAAAGAAGTGACAGGTCGTTTCAGCTCCTTCTGCTAATGTGGTATGGCTGTCACACTCGTATCAAACTCAGCTCTTGTGGATTGTGTTTCATGACTGAACACGAAGGTAGGGGGTTATGCCTTCATTTTCAGAACTGCTATTTTAACTAATTGCTTTTAAAGGTTAGTTTGTTCTGTTATCTCACAGCTCCATCTGCTGTTGGTGCACTTGGCTGTATTGTCTCCATCTTTGGTTTTCTCTTAAACTCACGCAGAGCTAAAAGCTGTTTTCACCTTTCACACACTCTTGCTGTTACCTTCTTTGTCCTCCTTGGTCACCTCCAAACTCCTCTGCTACTTCTCTCTTGTCCCTGATTTACTTAGTGTTGTGAGCACCACCATGATGCTTCTCTGCCTAACAATTTTAGGTGTTATTCAGATCTCTTTGGGTCGCAGGCTGAAGACTGTTGCATGGGGGGATTGCACGCCAGATGCTTAACATCTGTTGGAAAAAGCTTCTTATCTGTGCACACATCAGTTGTTTCCCCAGACTCTTAACTATATCACATTCTTGTTACTGGAACAAACTTGCCTTGATAAATGCAGTCTTAATTCACTCATAACAATTTGAAATGATTCCTCAGTTCTTAGCCTGCTTCTTTGATGGTGTCATTGCCCTGTTTGCTTCTCCCTGTCCTGGCTTGTACATCAAACATCGACTGCCCTTTTGTACTTCCAAGGCTCTTCACCGTGATTCCCAGTGGCAGTCACCTCTGCTCTGTTTCTCTCAGTAATAAGAAACGTTCTCTCATCCCTGATGAGTTGAGCACCCAAGCCATCATTGTTCATTTTTTTCCATTATCAACTCAAGATCTTTACACTCTAATTTTTGGAGCCTCTTGCAGCAAAAGATGCGACCATAACATCTGACAAGCTGCCTAGCTGCCTCGTTATCCTTCTTCAGTTCCTCATATAAAGTGTCTTTTCTATAAGCAAACCACTGTTTTGAGACTCTTGTGTAGAAAGTATTGTTTTATTATTTCCAAGACCCATCATACACCTCTGGTTTAGCTATGTGTACCTCTGGGAACTTTTCCCCTGGACTGTTTGGGACACAGAATAACTTTGGTTCTGTTTTGGTACAATGCCAGACAAAATGGCGTGTGGCCTATGGCTGGAGCTCTGAAGCGGTGTGGAAACACAAATGATACTAACATGTCCTTGCTAAACGTTTTAGTTGCAATAACTGGTCGGTGAAACCTGGCCCCGTGGCAGGCAGAATGCTTAGAAACCTTAGGAATTGATGTGCAGGAAGATCGTTGTCCCTCATACTGCATAATGCCTATGCTCTAGTCCTTTGTTACTAGGGTTTGTCTGTTGTTCATTCTGAAGTGAAATCTTCCCAACTTTATGTTGCTCATGTAAGGAAGACATGAAATGCAAACAATTAAAATCAGCTAGCATTTATTCTGCGAAGATATAAATGTGGCAGCGCTGTTCAGCTGCTCCTTTGTGGTGATTATTAATCATTCAGATGCGCTATGAATGTTAAAACCTCTCCTGGCATGGTGCAGTGGGGAATGGTGTGCTTCATCCAGAGTTTCCAGCACTACCAGCCACAACTTAGCCCTTTCTATGCAAGGTTATACAGCAAAACGTTTCCTGCAGAAGACGTGACCTAACCAAATCCTGTTCTGAAGTGTTTGCCTTGATACTGTACTCTTGTGGACTATGGGAGGGGTGTGTTTGCCAAAGTGAGATCCAGCAGGTAGCTCCAGATTTTATACTGATCATCCTGTTTTGTTGCTTCGCAGAAGGAAGAGTTTCCCTGCACACCAGTCTAATTAAACCACTGTTTATCCATCCAGTACCAAACTGCTTTGTAAGTTGCTCGTAAACTAGAAATTACAGTTGAAATTACAGAAATTACAGCAAATGTGGTGCTAACGGATTCTCTCCCTCTCTCAATATATCAGTTTAAACTTTGTCTGCTGTTGTGTGGCTCCAAATCAGTTGTGTGTGCGTATATATGTATGTAGGTATATGACTTGGTTTCACATATAATATCCTGTAATTAGTAAAATGAAACTGATTAGGAGGATCAGAGGGCAAAGAGGCTGTTACTTTGGTATATAATTTCTAGGCCTTACATGTTTCACAGCAGTATTGGCTTATAATATTTTAAAATCCAACCTGCCACCACCTCTCACTGGTTTCTGTGGAGACGTCAGCCAGTGAACCTCACAGGAGCCAGCTCTGTGTTTCCCTTTGTTCTTTCAGAACGCACAGGCTTTTTTATGTTGTAGTGTAATCGCCACTGGAGTAGCCATGTGTGTTAGGGATACGAGCAACTCCCTGACGTTGGAAGCAAAGGTCAGGGAGCTGGCGGTGTCGCTGAAGTCTTTGCAACCTGATCCAATAGCTTGAGATAGCCAAGACCCAAAAGAAACAGCTTTTTTAATTGAGGGGGCAGCTTGGAGAGCAGTGGGGAGCGCCTGTAGCATGTGGGACACGGGTTGTTGCCACTGGAAAACTGATGACTGATAAATTCCGAGATAGCTGTTGGTAGCGTTATTTCCACAAGGAGAGCCTGCTCAGTTTGAGAGGGAACAGTTGGGGGTCATGACATGTAAATGATCAGCTTGTGAAGAGGAACTTCATGAAGTATCAGGTAGAAACACACTTCTGTACAGCAGGACTGCCAAAGCAGCTATTAGAATTCCAGAAGCACTCCCAAATTGGAGCTTAACAAAACCATAACCTAGCTTTTGTACTTGCCTAGCTCTTGGTTGGTTCATACTAACTTAAATAATTGTCATGACAAAACCAAGCCAACAAAAAGATCAGCCAAGCGTTCCAGCTAGTTCTTGCTCTTGCTAAAGGGGAGACACCTTCACGATTGAATTTTGAAATCCATTGCTATGGCTGAACGTCATGCAGTGCTGGTGTGAAGCTTGCAGACTGATAAGAAATACTGGATCAGTGGCCTACATTTTCATCCAGAAAATCCCAGATTTCAAACCCAAAGGAAAATAACTATTCCTCCAGACAATTCCTTGTGGTGCACCTGAATGTCTTGCTCCTTAATGCATATATGTGCTATGGGAGCCCATTGCTATTGTCTCTATTATATTAAATCCTCCTGGAGAAATTAGGATGAGGCTCAGTGGTAAACTGCGTGACAGTCACGGTGGAGTGGCCAGTCTGCGTAGATGCTCTCCTCTGCTGGAGTAACGTCACCAGGGTCTCTGGATCAACCAAGTGAATCTCAGAGTGGGCAATAGAGAGTGTCTCAATCTTTTTCTCTGCAGTCAGTACTGTGTGGAAAAGTCTGTACATATCCAGCAGTGACTAGGGGAAAAGGGAGTAATATGTGATAACAGGCATTACCAATTGCCTTTTTTACCCACAAAATAGGTTCAGCGTCATGCCGAACAACTTGGCATTCTCTGATCTAGTATTCCTAGCTCCATATTGTCCATGGATATACCAGAGTATTGCTTTGTTTTGGTTTTCCCCTTTGCCCTTGCACGTGGTTCAAGTGTTCACCAATAATGCCTAAACTGAATCTGTTTTCTACTATTAAATCAATGATTAGAGCAGTTGAAACATGTTACTGTTTCCCTGGAAATACTGCTAGTGCTAGGCAGAGCTTACTAATGCGAACTCGAGAAATTGTGGGTGGTTGTTCTATTCCCAAGGGGTGAAATAGTTGACAATAGTGTGGCAACTGACAAGCAGCAACAGAAGCCTTTTCTGGCATTCATACGGGGCCAAAGCGAATACGTGCTGTTCAGAAGTCAAGTGGACGATGAAGTATTTTGCTGTGGTTGAACAACAGTATCTAGGCTGCCCTGGAGGTCAGAAGGCATTTGTATGGTTACTGAGCTGCAGCGGGGGGTTGCCGCAAATGGATGCGTGTGTGTTTGTGTATATCCTAAATGAAAATGTCTCTCTAATTATTTAAACTTCAAAATACCCAAAGTGATTAGGTTACATTTGGACATACTTTTAAGTTGAAATGCTCTTTAAGAAGTGTAAATAAGTATTTATTTAAAACCAAAACAAACTTTAGTATCAAAGTCCAGTGCTAAACCTCTAACGAGATTGGGTGACCCATGAAGACTCGTCTTAATCAGCTGCGTTTGCATTCTGTATGTAAGCCTTAGGATGGCCTTGCTGGCTTGGAATACTTTATGTGTAGCTTGGAATCCTGTTTGAACCTTTCCCAGGAGTCAAATGGGTTTTTCACAGCAGTCCTGAAAATAAAAACCTGAGGTCCTTGAAAAACCAGGTATTAGAGAACTTTATTTTAGTTCAGTACACAAGATTGCAGAGTGTGTGAGATCTCTTTAGCACAGCAGCTTGCTGGAAATACTGGGAATGAGAGCTTATTTTCAATAAGCAATTTTTTAAGACTACAGAGTTTAAAACACTTCAGCTGTTGTTGTTTCTGGTGCTTCTATAATGAAATGACACAGTGACTTCACAGCAATTAACAAGCTCCTTGTTTTGATACACCCTTAGAGTTGCCTGGCAATGTCAGGCTGCTGATACAGCAGAGCTTTTACCTCACAAGGATACCTGTGTCACCTTTCTGTCAGATGTCACCTCTTTTGGTCCTCAGTCTCTTTCATAAATGCTTGGAAGCTTGATTGTCTTTTGTGGATTTTGTCTTTTCTTTTTTCCCTGCTGCTTCTGTTTGTTACAGTTAATTGTTGTAAGACCAGAATGAGACATTTTATTGTGGTGAGGATGAGTAACAAAAGCAACTAGGATATGTTGTTTGTTACAAAAACTTGAGTACCCCCTTTGAAATTTAACATCAGTTGCTGGAAAAATACATTGCTTGCCCTTTCCTTCTGTTTTTTAAGCGTGTCATACCTTGATGTTCTCTGCTACAGGCAGTGTTTTGTATTGTTTGCTGAGCTGGTGAAGTCTAAATGTTTCATAAAAGCCTCTTTGGGAGAAGGAACCAAGCAATTTCTCCTTCATGCTAGCAGCAGGATTATTAAGGCTTCCTAACTTCTTACTCTCAGAGGTAGGAGCCAGAGAAAAGGAAGGTGGGCCAGATTTGCAGAATTAGGGGAAAGAAAACCACAAGCAGCAATTTTATTGCTCTAGTTCTAATCTAATTTACTGAGTCATTTTTCTGGTTGAAAGGTTTTGTATTCTCATGTTGCACTGCGATTCCATAGTTTTGAGGCCATCATAAAAATGAAGGGGGGGCCTGGAGGAAAAAAATAGAGGGAGGTGTAGGCAGCAATCCCACTGCTGGCTCTCCTTGGACACCCGTGCCTGGGCTCCAAGGGTGGAATTTTAGAGTTAGCAGGTTAGATTATATATCTGTTAGCTTGGTTTCGTGTTGTTTAGAACTTGTTTTTATGAATCTAATAAGCTAATTATACAAACTCATGAAAGGAAAACTCATGAAGAAAACTGTTAAACACAAAATTACTGCTTATGGCTCAAAGTTTCTGAGCACCAAACTGCAAAGGAATATTCTGAGAAAAATGTAGTTGCATGCTCAGTCCGATCAGGTACGCTCCCCTACATATCACCTCATGGCCACCATTGGTGGTAGAATCTTTGATTTGCCCTTAGTATGATCATTGTGTTATTGGATGGATACGTTTTTAGGAGTTAAAAACCAGTGTTTTGTTGCTTCTTTTGTTTTTCAGGCAAAAATCAAAACGACACAGGTAACATTGCATTGTTAGCAAGTGTAAGGCACAGCACACACCAAGCTACAAGGAACTCCCAGAGGGAGTAAAAGACGTTGCTATCTAGTATTCACTTTCCTCTCTTCTCATATTAGACAAGCTCTGTTTGTTGCTGTCCTGTTGACTCCATCCCTGTAATCAGTAGTGAGCACAGAGACAGAGGAGTGTATTTGGTTCCTCCACAGTGAGAAAGAGTTGAGAGCCTGCTGTGCCCCGTAAAGATGCGTGCTTGTAAAACTGGCATCATTCAGTCTTGAGGTTTTGATGAATTCACTCGTTTTTCCCCCAGCACTTAAGTAATAAGGATGCCACTGTGCAGCTGCCTTGTTATTTCTGCTTGTTGCTTGGAGAAGGGACAAAACACGAGTGTGTGGCTTTGAACACTTGAGTTACTGGCTGAAGGTCCTAGTCCAGCATCTCCCAGTCTGGCATATGATTCATCATATGTATACCTCCCATTCTCTTCTTTTCTTTCCCTTGTAAAAGAGTAGGTATGCAAAGGGCCTGACACTTGGGAAGCATGCAGAGGGCTGGGTGATGAGTAACTGAGGCTTGTCCAGAGACCGATGTTAGCAGACTCTATCCTGCTAGTCAGAGTCAAGGCCTATGATCTCTCAGATTTGTTTCCTGTAAAATACAGCAAAGCTCCCATTCAGGGGCGTGTTTGTATCCACTTAGGAACTGATGTGGAATTATCTGCACAGACATTGTGGGTCTCTAGTGTGTTACTTAGCAGCTTGTTCATTAACAAATGAACTCATGAATTCAACATACATCTTAAAGGTATCAGTAAGTCATCTATGAAGTTCAGCCAGTTCTGCATAATGCACATCTACATGCTGCTGAGATAAGCAATCAAACAAAAGACCCCAGGCTTGACAGTGTACCTTGGATGTTATTAGCAATCAGCAGTGTTAGTCGAGCTAGTGAGCCTGTTAACCTGGTGTTAAGGTATTTCTGTTTTATCACACTATCTGAAACCGCCCAGCTATATGGAGCCCTAGATCTTCACGTTTGACAGTGGACAAGTACACTACAAAAGAAGTTTTCTGCCCAGAAGAGAAATAAACTGTGATCAGGGAATGACTTGTAAGAGTTAATGTTGGGAAGGTCAGACCTAAGGAAGTAAGGTAGTTAGATCTGTTTTCATTGTTTTTTCCTTTTTTGTTTTTTTCTTGTGGAAATAAGTACTTGCAGCTGTAAGTCAAGGTAACTCTTTTTAGGACTGATGAAAATTAAGTACAAGTCCTTATTTTAGTTTTTTCCTTTGTTTTCTTTTGCCTGTCTTTTTGCACTTTTCTCCTTGCATGTATCTCAGAAAAACTTCTATGGCAATTTATGTTAATTATTCTTTGAAATTCGTAGTAATGATTGAATTACATTCAAGAAAGCAAGTTTTAGTGCAGTGTGACACTTTTGGTCTCTAAGAAGTCTAATTATTTATATACATGTATAATACATTATGCATTTGTATATACACAGGCAGTATATTTTCCTTGTAGAAACAATTTGTATATGTGGCTGTAGGTTTAACTTGGTACAAAACTCATTTGCAGAGGACCTGTTTGCTAGGTAAAGCTCTGAGTAGCTGCCTTCACCCTGTGCTGGAGACCTTAGTCATGGAGGGTAGCTGTGTTGGTGTGGAGACGGAGAAGGAAAAACCCCAGCACTACACTCCACTTCAAAAGAGCATTTCCCTGATGATGCCTAAAAGTAAATTTTAATAAATACTTTTAAAAAGGTCTCTTTGCCCTGCTCCTTTTGTAAGGGGATAATACTGTGCAGAGATACAGTGGATTTTTGGGAGTCTGTTCTCCTAACTTTAATCATCTTCTAACATTCAATACAGGCACATCTTTTTGGGGTTTTTTCAAGCCTACATCTTACTCTGGAAGTAGGTGATCTTTGAATCTCCGTATCTTAGCCTCAACTGGAAAAATACTTCACCTTACGTATGTGCTGGTTGTTAGGAGTGAAAGCTCTGTTTCATAGCAGCCGCAGGAATTGTATCTCTTCAGCTGTGCTCGCTGGTAAAAACATACAGCCAAAAAAATGTGAGATATAAGATCTTTTGCTGGACTACTTTTGAGTTGATCGGGGATGACAGAACCTATTTCAGGCCAGCAGTCATTCTAAAGTTTCCATGGAGATTAATGATGTCAGAGAAGCAACATCAGAGTGCAGTTTGCTAGAAAACAAGGCTATAACGTTATAGTGGACAAGTGAAGTCTTTGCATTTTTGTAGACTCATGGAATAGTGAAGCACGTTTTCTCAGTGGGTTGCAGTTTGCTGTTGATTTGTGCTGAACGTGAGCTGGTCATGCTTTTACAGAGTGGTGATTTTCCTGCAGTTTACCTCAGCGCTGTAAGCGATGATTTCAGTACCATGTCATAACATCTGTTTTAGCTTTGGTTGCTGTTCCTTTTACTTGCATATTTTGCGTATTCTTGCATTACCTTATTAAAGTCTCTGGCACTTTGTGTCTGCACGGAATTGCCTTGTCTCGAGAGTGATGCCCAGGTTTCCCTGTGAGTGTATTTGCGATGCGTGAGCATCAAAATTGAAGTTACAGCTCTACTGGGTTTTCTGAAACTTAGGAGCTGCCATGAAGGATAGTAGGTGGAAGAGAGAAGTGGCAGAGGAATAAAACAAAAGTTTAACAGAGGCATAATTTAAAGCTAAACTGGACCCTTAAGAATTTGAAAACAGTTACCGTTTCTTGCAGTTTTATAAAGATTAAAATGCCACTCCACTGTGGAGCGGTTTCTGAGCAAGGAACTGAGTATATTAGAATCAGTAGTGAAGGCGTAGCATTTTTGCAAGGGTTTTGGGTTTTTAGCAGAGAGAGGGATTAGGAGATCGGAAGCTGCCTCGATCCCACTGAAGTTTTGTAGCGCTTCCGCAATTCCCGAATGCGAAGGAGGCTCTGCAAACAGCGCCAGTTCCCGATTGTTAGCTAGGGTTTTTTCTGAGTTCTCCAACTGTGGCTTTGCTACGCATTGAGGGATTCTTGTAAAGTTAAATTCACCAAAATAAAAGTCAAGAAGCAGTACTTAAATTTGGCCAATTTTTGAGGTTTGAGCAGAAAATGGGGAAAAAAGATTTGTTCAAAATAAGAAAAATGGGGAAAAAAGTCTTTAAGATTTTATGCTGAAGTTGAATTCTGTTTTATTACTAAGCCACTTGTTGCTTCTGTAACACGGCCTATGTGGTGTTATACATGCACACCTACTCAGCAACAGTCAGAATAAGTCATGATGGTAAACAATCTCCTGCAGGTGCTTTGCCTGTTTTTCTCAGAAGATTATTAAACAGAGAACAGTCTTTTCCGAAGCATCTACTGTGCTTCAGTCACCATACTTGGCTCTTGGTTCTTCACTGTCATTGTAACAGAAATATCTTTTCTGTAGACGGAAGCACCAGACTATGTAAACTTGCTTTTAGGACTTGCACAAATTATCGAAATGTATGCACGTCTTAGAGAATTTATTTTTTCGAAAGCAAAGTGGCCAAGCACCTCTGAGCTCGGATCCTTTTATGTCTGAGTTCAGCAGAAAAGGAATTACTTTTTTTCCTGCAGGCCAGTTTCTAAATTCCCGAAATGCAAAGCTTGCGCAGTGTGAGAATGGCTTACTCTCGTACAGATCAACTGACGGTTCCTCCTGAAAATCAGGACAAGTTAATACATTCCACATGTTCTCTGCCCCAGTTTTTCAAATTGATTATTTTGAAAAGCTAAGTAAGCCTATCTTTATTTTGCAGGAAATGTTTGGTGCCATTAGGCAGCAATGCTGTTGAAAAGAACAAAGCTGGAACAGCTTTTGATAATGTCCTCAGAGAAATGGCCAATTGCTATACAAGTGATGCGAGCAGGACTGTTTGTTCTCACTGGGTGCTGAGCGCTTGAAAATTCGTGCACTTCACTCACAGGCCTAAAAAGGAGTGAAATTCTTTTGAAGCCTTATATATTGAGCTGTTTTGAAAAATCTGTCCCTGTATGTGTAATATGAACACATGCTGTATGACAGTTTTACAGTAATGCAGTTAAGCTCTGACCTTAAGGGCTGAAGCTTTTGTGTATTACTTGACTTAATCCCATAACAGGTTTTCCCATTTCTTTTATGTCCCATGAAGCAATACAGGCTTTTTGCCGGCCTGGGCTTAGCAGGTTAGCGACTTACACGCTTGGATAGCAGGAGTTATCTCAGTGTGGGAAATGAAGCCCGGGTGAAACAGCTACAGGCTGCGGTCATCATCTTGTTTCCTGTGAGAGATTAAGGTTTACTGAAATGTTCTGTAATCCCAAAGTGCTGAAGCACCTTTGTGTTTAACTGGACAGAGGAAGTGCAGAGTGAAGTTAGGGAAAAAGAATATTGTTCCATATGTTTTTAAGCATATTCCTTCAGGAGAATAATTGTTCACATCTACTGAGTCATGCAGATAGTTACATAATTGATTGACTTTTATATGCAAGTATGCTCACATCTGACTAAATTTCTCCCTTCAAACAATGCCTTTTGACTCGGTTCTGTTACTAGCATACCATGTTTGGCAATGTTGCAGTATGCTGAGTTTACTTGACCAAATACAAAGTTTACTTAACGAAATATAAAGCAATGGCCTGACAAATACAGAGATAGGAATCGCTATGCAGAGCATAGCATCTTTTTTAATATTGCTGGGGGGTTTAATATTTTGCTGTTTAAAGAAAACAAACAAGCCCAAGCAAACCAGCCCACACAGATGACTCTTTCCAACTCCTTGTCTTCTAATGACCTGTCACTTTTTCTCTTTGTGCTTACCGCACCAGTGACGTTGGCAGTGACAGAACCTTCTGTAGGTGCTGACCTCCTCCACAGCTTTGCTGGTGGACTCTGCTACTGGGAGGCACCACGCCTGTTGGGAACAACTGATCTTGGATGGAAAGAGAAGAAGAGGCAGGGGAGCCCTCCGACTTGGCCACATTTAGCAAATCCTTCAATGCTGATTGTTGTTTTTAAAAACTGATTTCCCCCAAGAAGGAAGAGGGAGTTTATTTTGCAGAGTAACCTCACGGAACTGGTACTGAAAAGGCAGATGCATAAAGCACAAACTAAAAAGAAACATCAGACCATTTCCCTTAAACTGTAACCATGTCAGATCTTGGTTGGCAGGCATAAGGAGGGACTATAATGGTATAGGAATGAGAGGTAGAACTTCTAGTTTTGGATTTCTGACGTGGACAGGTGTGGTATGAGGCTCACAATTTGTTTTTCACTTCAGAGGCATGAATGTTGTGCCTTTCATCATCCAGCATTTCTACATGGATGTTTGTAAGTGCACGGTCTGCAAATAGCTGCATGGCTGACTGCTTGTTTACCCTCAGCATGAACGCCTGCGTGCAGGGTTTTGCAGGTGCAGCCAACACGCAGACATTTTTCCCACGCTCTTCAGCCATCCCATGGTTTTAGAACAGGGCCCTGTAAGTCGATATCTGATACTCTGAGGTTTTTTTAATCAACTTTGCTATGCCACCATAATACTGTTTGTTTACTGCAGGAGTTTTCACTTTTAAGATTAAGCAGTTCCCTTAGTCCAAGATTTTCATACTGCCTACATCACACAATACCAAAAAACTAGAAAGTTACCAGCTCTTTACTTGTAAGAAAGAAGCATTTTTAATTCAGTATTGTTTGTATGTTCTTCAGTTTATAAAAACGAGGGTTGTTTGCTTCTGCGTGCGAAAAAAAAGCAAACCTCTGCAGTTAGTAAAAAAAGTTACTTCACTAGAATTTGTTCCATATTAAGAGTTTTGAAGGTGCTCTAAAGTATGCAGCATGAACAGTCTCTGGCTCTTCCAGTTTGTACTCCATAAAGTGGTCAAAGCGGTATTGAGTCAGTGATGTCCATTCTGCATAGAAAATAATCCAAGTCTGACGAAATTTTAGACTTCAAAAGACTTGTTCCATGTATACTTTGAGTTCTACACCTAAATTCTCCAAAGATTTTGAATCAGCGAGCAGTGAGCGTGCTACAGCCCCTCCCTCTCTTCCTTTGCCCTCATAGTGTGAATATTGAGGTAGGAAAATGTTAGCTCTGTTTCTCCTGTAGAACTGCATTATAAGCAGAGTTGCCTGGGGTGGCACAGGACCTGCATTCAGATTGGGTTTAAACTGAATCTTGGTAGGCAATGCCTGTGAGAGGAGCCTCCCTCCTTGATACACAAGTTTTAAATGGCTCAAAGATGGGGGCGGGGGACAGAAATTGGAATAAATGGTGAAGTCAGAAGGACATGAGCAACTTGTATTTGGAGAAAGGGGACAAGGGATGAAGAAAGTATGATGCTAAAAGAGAAGAAGGAATGAGATGAGTATCAGAGTTTGGAAAGGAGGCAAAGCAGCTTGACCAACACCAGCATAACTCCCTGTTTCAGCAAAACAAGGAGTCTGTGAAGAGCTGGCGGGTGTCTGAACCGAGGAGAGAACAAGTAGAAGGGGGAGATTTTTTTTTTGGGGGGGGGAGGTGTGTGTAAGGTGCAGAGAGGGCACCAGGGGTTTATACATACAGAATTTGGGAATAGGAGAGGAGAGCTGCCTTACCTAGTGATGTTTGGTAATAACGAGGGGAAAATTAGTTTCCATCAAGTTGGAATTGTGATTTATGGTAGAAGAGTCCCAGCAGATAAGCCAGTACATTGTTCTGTGCCTCTGTCATTGTTGCTCCAGAGAATTGCCGCCTTCATCCTAGGGACCATGAGGTGTGACTGCAAATCTGGTCAGAAAGATCACCAGAAGATCAAGGGCAAAAAAAAGCTCAGATATAACCTGTATTTGGCTTTAACTTTGCTATTTCTGTTGCAGTCCTAAAAATATGTCTTCTGTGTCCAAAGCTTGTCTGTGTTCCTTTCAGCTATTCTCAGTTAAAGTTACTGGGTAATATCTGCAAACTTGATCTCACCTGAAGTGCTGTGCTAGCTTTATCAGGGTACCTCATACCAGTCTGAAACCTTAGAAATTGGTAGAATTATACAGCACTTTTTTTTTTTCCCCTTCTGTGATGTAAATTTTTATTTCTTTAAAATCTATGTGTAGACTACTTTTTAAGTCTATGGGAAACCAGCGAAGAAAACAGCAGGGCCACATGAGGGAATTCCATATTTATTTTTGGTATTTAATTTCCATGAAGAGGAGGATCCTGTTGACGCAGAACATTTCTTTTTCTTTTTTTTTTTCCAACTTGCAAATGTTATTGAAGCATTAAAAGTTAGTTCCTTGTTGTCAAGATTCCAAAATAGATGTTTACATAGTAGATTAGATGTAATATTTGTGTAACTTTGAAAACAGCTTTCAGGATGGTGTTTCTTGAGCAGGATATGAAGCTGTATCATCAGACAGATGATCTCAAAAATGACAGACTTCTCAAATGCACGTTGCATATGCAGAGTTGATCAGCTAATATACTGATAGTATACCACAGGGATTGAAGAGCTGTGTACAGAACGTTAGTAGTCTGAAAATAGAAGTACATGTAGTGACAACTGTTCTCCTTCACTATGTAAAATATGAGCCGTTGTAGCTACGCTGCATGCTTGGCTTATTGTGAGTCTACCATTGCACACTTCAGAAGGAGATGACCTAAAACTGGAGAATTAGACCTTGAGAAGATAAAACATCATACACAGGAAAGGTCATTGTGGTATTTCAAAATAAAACCCTTACCTGCAACATGTGAAAATCTGTAGAGACATAAATTACTACCTGTAGGAAATTACTCCAAAATACTCAATCTCAAAGAAAAGTGACTGAAGAAAGGTTTTGGCTTCAACCTCCCATTTCTTTTGAAAGAAAATATCTAAGCAACAAATAGGCTGTGAGAGGTCCTTCAGATTGCAGGGTCATTTTTTTCTGTTCCAGTTGGGGGCTAAGTTAGCAAAGTCGAGCGAAGTGGTAGGGGAGAGAGGAGAGGTGGGATGGTCAAATGCGCTATCCATTTGAATGCAGAACTTCTGGGGGGCAGATCTGCCCTGGGGTGGGTCAGCACAGTGTCTCCTGAGCCCCAGCAGTGCCCAGGACTTTGTAGTTAAAACGCTGACTGGCAGACTTGCACTGTGCTGAGGAGTAACGGAGAAGGAGGATCAGATTTTACCAGAGCTCTGATTTGGTGTGAAGCCCAGTCTCCAGCGGTACAAGCTAGAAGCTGCGCTGCACAGGTTTGCAGAAGCACTGGTGATGGCTTTCTTCCAGCTCTGCCTGCAGGAGATGCTGTTTGCTGTTGGAATGTAAATAGTCCCTGAAAAATGAAGTTGTTAAGAACAAGCAGTGCTTGGTACCTGATAATTCTGAATTATTGGGCTAGGGGTTAGAGTTTCTTAATAAGTAAATGGAGAAGCCTGTGGTATTTCCAAGGGCTATCACAGCATCAGTAGAGCCTGCGTGCTGCTCTGTAGCACCTAAAGCAGTTCTCCTGAGTTCAGCTTTGGCTGCCCTGCTACTTTTCCTGCTCACAATCACAAAGGTAGCGGGATAAACCCAAGAACACCACCTATTTTCCTACAGGGGAACTGGAATGATGGTTGGATTCATTGCTTGTCTTGATCCAACTTTTGCAGTCCACTTAAATGGGAGTCTGATTAGACTCTTTGAGGAAATTGCATATTTAACTGTAAAACCGCAGATGTAGCTATTTTCAGAAATCTACCCGCCCATCCTTGTACAGCTAAAAATGGCTTGTCTTGCCTCAGACAGAGGGATGACAAGATATGCAAGCTAGCTAGCCGGTCAAGCCAGGCTGTCTTGCCCCTTAAAGATTATATTGCTGGAATTCTTTTAAATACTGTTCTACACAGAGTCCATGCAAATTAGCTAATTACCAGCCTCTGCTCAGGCTTCCATGAGTGCTGAATAGTGGAACAGAATGATTTAATTTCTCTAACATATTCTCTTGGCACTTCTGCATGCAGAATATGTTGCTCTAAAGTATCCCTTGATACTAGATCCTTGGCAGTGTTCCAAAAGGAGTTCAAGTTGAAAACCATTCGGCGTAATTCAAGGGTTGGTAAACCTAGATTTGCCACCTTCCCTGCATCATATAATTTTACTGTCTGTAATGCGGGCTTTCCTCTTCTCTCACAGAAATAGAGATGAGCTTACATAAGTGTGTGAACTGTGAATCAGGGAGTATAGCTGGCACTGGTTATGCATGTGGTATTCTCTTGGGAGAGTAATTAAACTGAGGTGAAGTGATCATATGAATCTTAATTTTTGCAAATTCATTATGCTTTAAAAAAGAGACTATATGGAATTCTCGGTTGCATTCGTAAGTGAGTGTGATTATCTTCCGTTGTGATTTTCAGTTTTGCACTGTGCTTACTCTGAAATACACATCGCTGTCAGAGACAGTAGTAATGCACTTTAATTTCCCATTGAAATGCCTGCAAAAGAGTTTGTATGTACGATACAGGAACATTTTGACTGGCTGAATGTAAATTATTTGAATCACAGAGTTTTGGGATGTGGCCAGATTTAGGCTAACAGGAAGAGGAATTTGGTCAAGATGTTCTGTTTCTCCTCAGTAGCTGGGTCCGAACCTTAGAAACACTCTCAATATGTGTTAACTCATTAATTTTACTGCAACTATCCAATAAATCTAAATATAGGCATAAGCACTGGCAAGTCTTAGCCAGCCAGTTCTATTAATTGAAACGTACTGATGTCATTGAAGATTCCTTTAATGGTAACTGGGTTCTTTAGCTGTCTAGATACTGCTTTAAAAATAATTATATATTAAAAAAAAAAGCACGCCTTAAACCTTGGGCAGGAAGGAATAATGTCTGCACGTTATTTATAATAAGCCTTGGCAATCAAGAGGAAGTTGTAGATCAATGAATATGTTGTTGGTTGCCTGTCATCATATTGCAGTGTTTTAATGACCAGAGATATCGCAACTTCAATTGATTTAATTTTCATTGTTTAATAGTTAAAGAATGGGAAACATAGAACACAAGTTATGTATTGGAAGTTCAGAAGATCGGTGTATTGTATGTGTTTCTTTGCTTCGTAGATGTTCTCTTTGTGTCTTTCAAAAATCATGGATTAAGGCTCCATTTCAATTCATTTCAATTTATTTCAACAGCAGCAATCTCCTAAACCCCAGCATAAGCAGAATAGCCGCCCCCCCCCCCAAATGCAGAGTAGTAGTAATACGAAACTAGCTGTGATGTGTCGTTAACTGTTTGTAAGTATTTGTATATCATAATATTGGCATAGTTGGACCTTGCTAATCAAATCCTTGTTTAGATGGACTACATGCAGATTTGTCTTGAAAAGCTCCTGTGTTCTCATTCTTCCTTAATTCCTTGTGTCTCTTTAATCCAGGCCGAAGCTGGATTGAAAATTTTAGATAGTAAATCTGAATGCAAGTACTATAATTTATTGGAGTGACCTAAACGTGATAGTAAGGATTGTGTGGAGAAGTGCTTTGGTCCCTACTTTGTTTTCTATTTTAAACAGCTAAAAGCAGCAGTCTGGCACTAAGCTAAAGTTAAGTGTATTTTGTGGCCCCTAAAGAATTGTGTTCCTACTCTTTAGGCATCCTTATTTTTATGATAATTAGTTTCAAATCAGTTAGATTAAATTTAAAAAAAAAAAAGTATTTCAAATTGTGTAAATTGGAAACTATGCAACATTTACCGGTTCTCTTTAAAACTTGTAACAGCTTATTCTTTAAGCAAAACATTCCCAGCCAGGTTGCATAAAGTGGGATCACTTCTGTCCACTGGCCCAGCACGTGCTGATACCTGAGCTGTCACAGCCTGTGTGTGTTGTCAGTTCTGACAGAGCCTGCACATCTGAATTCCTGATTAGAGGTCATACTGGAAATCAGTATTTTTAATTACCGCTTGTATTTCAGGGGAGAAAAAAAAATTATTTGAAGTATTGTGAACTTGTCAGAATTCTTAAATTAATACCTGGTGCTGGGTTTTCAAAGAGCCTGGAGGGGATGTAGCTTCTCTAGGTGTCCTCAAGAAATTGAGGCAGGGCTTAATGCCAGTCCAGTACTAAAGCCAACAGTCATGCCTGTTTTGGTTTGGATTGTATATTTTTTATTATGGTACTTCCTGTAACTTCTGAATGAACGGTAATTACTGGAGTTCGTGTGCTTCCTAATTGATTATGGTAACAAAATTCTGGGAAAGATTTGTTGGAGTACCCAGTGTTGGGCACCGTACTCAGAGGATGTGTGGTCCCTGGACAGAGTTGAAAGGAGAGAGATGGTATGATTAGAGTATGAGAAAAGAGGAAAGATTGAGTGAACTGGGATTGTTTAGCCTAGAAATGATAAAGTCTTCATATTCAGGTTGCCAGTTGGGCTTCTGATTGCATCCAGGCATCAACTGGAAAAACTGATAGCAGCGTATCTGTGTCCAGTGCTGCTTTTTGTCTGGTGTGCTCTGAGACTGCTAAGGGACAATACCTACTGAGTCGTGGTGAACATTCGCTAAGCAGCCACGTTCATCTCTTGCACATCTACAGCATGGCTCACGTGAAGGGCAGCACCAACCCGCGGTGCGTCTACTCAGAGATGCCTTTTAGATGGAAACTGAAAAAGCTTCATTGCCTCAAGTTTGTTTCAAATCTGTTTTTCAAAAATGTGTCCAATTTAAAAAAATAAAATACCAGCCATTCTAAATGTGAGATAATTGTTAGCTGTTAGATGCTATCTTGTAATTACTGTACCACCTTTTTTTTAAGATTTCCCTTCCTTAAGCCTTGCCTCACAACTGTTCATTTCCTCAGTGGCCCTTAGATGCAAAGCTGTATTGATCCACTGGATATCTACTTTACACTTATTTTACTGATGTCCATTGCTGCCACTCGTTGCAAATGTAGTGGGGGGGGGGGAGCAAGTCAGCAATTGCTGACTTTGTACCAAAATTGATGTTCTCAGTATTATCCTACCTGAGACCTCCGAGACATCCTGTTTGTTATATTGTGTGGCAAACATTTGACGTATCTTTGCTAGCTCGTACAGAGCGTGTCCAGTTTTGGTACCTCCCTCTGTGCTGTGAGGTAGGTTGCAGGTTGCCAGACTTGTCCAGATATCTGTTGTACTTTGCAACAGCACCAGTGGGATCCGCAGGTGTCTCCTGCAAATACTTGAATAAATCTCCCGTGGGAATGTTCTTCTCTTCCATCAGCCATCTGGAGCTTTTACAGACAGACTTGATGAATTGCATCAGACAGGTAAATGTATCTGTGCTTCCATGAGCAGTGTGGAAGTGTATTTCCAGCATGACGCTTTCTGATTGCCCGCCTGCTTGTCTCCCAGAGATGGTCTGGGCTATGTCTAGGGCTCCAAAGGAGCATTCATTTTTGGATGCTAAGCTCTGATAAGATGCCAGCACTCCACAACAAAAAGATAGGAAAAATTCATTGCAGTATCTTACCCTGAGTACTTAAAAGCATTATAAGAGGTATTGTCTGCTGTGTTTCTCTGCTGTCTGCAAGATATTTCCAAGTTTTCAACTGATTTTTTTTGAAAAAAAAAATATTTTTTTCTTTATGTTGTATCATTAATTTGCCTATAAAGTAACAGCCAAGCTATGAGGCAGATGAAGCTGCCTGTCCTAAACACTGTGTGGAGTGAACATGTTGTCAGCTGCCTCTCTCATTAGTCATCCTTAACATTAGATCATTTTATCATTCGAATAACTTTTAGACAGATTACACTGGAAAATTGATCATTGGTTAACCGTGGGTTTTAAATATTTGTGTGGTTTCTGCAAAGACAAAAGGAAAAATCTCTGTACCATGGTGTCTAGGGTAAGAAATATGGAAATCTATAGAAATGTAAACTAGGAAAATCTTTTCCAGGGTAAAGGATAGTGAAGCACTTGAATAAGTTGCTTGTGGAGCTTGTTGTCTGCAGAGCACTGAAGGTGTTTACATGAAAGTGGTCGCATCTATCCGAATGGAATGGGTTTGGCTCTTCCAGGGGCTGGATGATGCAGTAGATTACTTTTCTGCATCTTCTCCAGTACAGGGGCTAATGTTGTTGTTGTTGTTGATTTGCATTTGGGTTTCTTTGATGGAAATGCACATCTTCCGAATACAGTACTGCAGAATTTGGGGGCTTTCTCTCTGAAAAGGTGCACGCACCTTTTAAAAGCATCTTTCATGAGGCTGATATCATTATTTAATTTAAGAAAAAAATATTGAAGTTGTTGTACATTAAGATTCGGAAGTCTGCAAGACTGCCTGAAATCGGATATTTACTGACTTACTGTGATTTAATGTGTCAATCTGTTATTAAAACTAACAGCTGTGCATCTTTGTGCAAGACTTGCAATCTTCTAAATCCTTTAGAAGCAATTAAATTTTGCACAAAAATTTTAATATGGTTAACTAACAAAATAATGAGGTATCTTAAAACAGTCTCTCTGCATTGAACAATGCAAGTTTTATGTATTTTATCGTTATATATATATGTGTGTGTGTGCATGTGTGTGTGTGTGTGTATATATATATATATGTAAAATCTTAAGTCCTGCTTTTTAAGACCCAAGCCATTGTGAATGTGGTTGACAGCACATCAGAAGATAAATCTTCCTCATCACTTGGGACCTTTTAGTCACTAAATGTCAAGTTTAGAAAAGCTTGCTTACTTTGTAGAGAGAAATAATTTGGAGGAAATCTCCCCAAAAGCTAAGATCTTATTTAGTAGCAGAAGGTGTACTTGTTAATTTTTCCAGGCACGGAGAAGGTAGCAAAAGTTTATGCTGAAGAAAAAAATCAGATTAAAATGAAGCTTGTGGTTATTCTTCATAATTGTAGTTCAGTCACATCTCTTGCAGCTGATGCTCACTTTGATATGCTGCTATACTTGATGATATCTTCATACTGATTTTAATCTGTACTTTTACGTCTGCCCAATCTATTTGTATTGTTCCCCCTATGTTAAGGGATCACTGCAAGCAGGAGTAGGAGTCTTGGTACCTTTAATAATACTGATGCCATATTTTCATGCAGTGACCATTCTGATAAAGCACTTGCAGTAGAAGTAGCTAATAAAGGTGATTTAATATAGAGGGAATTATAAAGCTAAGCAAAAGTTTTAAGTCTTACTATAAATTACATATTCTTCCGCAGCATTGAGATTGTGAATGTTTCGAATGTAACTAGGGAAAATGTTTGTTTTTTTTTATCCAAACATATTCAAAGTATGGAATAAGAATGAACAAGAAACCTGCAAATTAACACAGAAATATTGCAGATCCAACATGATGAAATTATGCATTTTACTTTGGCTGAGCGATTAGGAATGACAATTTTGCTAGCTATAATGGAAGAGTAACGAGATGAAGTAGAAGCAGGGTGCTTATTTCATCTTTAGCTTGTATGATAATGGAAATCTGTTAGGTATTTCTGTGGGAATAATTCACAAAATAGATTGGGATAAATCCTGTGATGGCAAGAAACAAAAATGTATGCTTTATACTTGGAAAGAGCCTCCAGCTGTCATAGGGGAATTTGGTAGGTGCTGTGGTAGTGTGTGACGTTCAGCAAGTTGACCTTACGAACAAGTCAAAAATCATAGGAAAATTACTAGTAAGCATTTGTGATGTCCAGAGGAGTGGACCAGGAGATGCAGGTAGAATTTTGACCCCAGGAAGAAAAAGGCAATGTCCTCAGTACCTTCAGGGGAACCAGACTTTCAGGGACCTAGCTGTGCTTTGATGCGGTTTTGACTTCACGCATTACTTGGACCAGTTTGCAAGCGTGTTTATAGTGTGAGTAATGATTCACTGGAGTTGGCAGAAAAGTGTGAGTTAAGTTGAGTATCAGAGGTGATTCTGGCTATTTCATTAAACTTATTATAGCCCCGTGCTCCTGTGGAAGTGTAGTTCATGGGTTTCAAACCTGTAGATCAAGTAGCTGTATACATCTAAATGAACCAACTTCTCCCAGCTGGCCATTTGGGTATGTATAGGTGCTTAACTGAAAGCACAAATGTAGTAGTTGTGCAGCGTCAGGTTAGGTGTTCTGGTGAAAATAGACCCTCTGGTATGTAAAATTAATACCATTACACATCTGGTGAACAATAAATAAAATTATTCTCTTAGATCATCTCTGGTTTCTGCCATTCGTAGCCTTTTTCTTGTCTGTGAGAGGGGTCTGTTTTTTTCTGGGGAACCTTTCCAACCATCTGATGATCAATGCTGTATGTAGTCAAGTTTATTTCAGTGCTAGAATTGGATTTTTAAATCCTGAAGAGGTTTGAAGAGGAATTTTTCCGTTCTACCTCTTAATCTTCCCTTTTTTTTAAAGGAAGAATTGAATGTGAATACAATATGCTGAACATGAAGGTAAAAATACCAAATGGTGCTTTTTTCATTAAAATCATTGATTCCTCCTGCTGTACACATAGTAAGCTTCTTGAAGTTTAAATTTAAGTACATGTCAAAAAATAAGATTAGCAGTCTGTGAAAAAAGGTAAAATTATACTATTTATTATAATATTTGGGTGGAGGAGATGTCTTTGAATTAACTAGCTTTGTCTAATATTTCCTCTTCAATTTTTTTTTGTTTTTTTGGCTGTACCATTTAGTGCCATTTTCTGCCCATCAGAAATCTGTTTCAGTGGTTTTCAATAAACACTGTAAGACTCAAGCACAGATTTTGTCACTGTATATTGCGATGAAGCAGGAGAATGTTATGTTACACAGGAGTAGGAAATGAAACAAGCTAGCTTCTTTCTAAGAGGTAGTATTAAATATATATATGAAGAGTACACATCAGGTGTGTACAACAGGAATTTATCACCAGGAAGAAAAACAAGGTGAAATGAAGATGTTACATAAGATCACCGTCTTTAGAAAAACCCACCACTGTATTATTTCTTGGTGCCTGTTAAGTAAACTATATTCTCTACTCCTGGAATGTCTGTCTTTTGTAAGATACAAAGAAACAAGATTCTGTGATGTTAAAATGGGGTTAAAGTGTAATGTTGCCAAGACTGTACTTGTGTTACTAATTATCTTTAATCAAGGTTGTCCTGATGTTGTCCACAACTGACAGAAATCAGTCCATTCCATCAATATTCCTCACTGTTCTCCTGGTTTTCTGCTTATTATGGCTGGTTAATATCGATACTAACAATATTTATTTCGGTTGTTTATTCTTTGTTGTTGGCTGTGTACAAGAAAATAATCCTTAGGATTTGGTTTAGCAGAAATTGACCCTCTAGGCTCTGTATGTTTTGAGGTAGCATTCTGTGGTTTGTATTCATCCTACACAAAACAGGCAGTGCAATTTGGTAAGGCGTACATTCCATTTCATGAAGGAGGTGGGACTGCCCAGGGAGGAAAATCAAAAGTTAGACCAGATCATCCGATTCTTCATCAACATACATGTCCACTGGGTCTTCAGTCTCTGTGCCTTTTACAGCTATGTTTTCTTTATAAATGGTATATAGTTAAGAACGGAGTAAAACTTTCACAGCCAAACCAAATAACACTGGCGAATCTTTACCTGGAGATTTTCCCAGGTTAGTGATTCTGGATCCAACATCCCTCTGCCCTTCTGACTAGGTCTATAAGCTTTTCTTATTTTTTATTTTTTAGTCTTTTTTTTTAACCTATAAGCTGTCTTCTGTGAGATTCATTCTGCACTCATCTCTAATGTTTGGCAAGGAACTTTTTTTCTTCCTCAGTAAGACGATGAAAAAAAGTAATTCTGCTGATGCTTCAGGTGGCTCGTATCACTTGAGACACGCGGGACGCCTCACGGTACGCTGCACTGATGGGAACTGTCTGTTACTGCTACAGCTTCAAACTCTTCATGCAGCCAGAGCTGTGTGAAGCCACGTAAACTGACTGCTCCAGAAGTATCTAAAAGAAGTAACTGAAATTTGTGTGTGTGTTTTTACGTTCATTTGTCTCTGATCTTACCGATATTTCAGAGACAATCAAGTCCTATTTCTGAATTTTATTTGCAATCATAGTGTACTGTCAAGGCCTTTGGGAGAAGCAGATGTTGGGAAAACTATGATAGCATTGAGTGTCTCACACAGGGTGATACTGGCTGATCCTCTGCCAGCAGAATGATTGGGGCTTGCATCCTTTGCACCTCCCAGGTATCCTGCCGTCCCACTTCTCTGTCACATTGTTTGTAACAGAGGCACTGGCCTCTTCACTGAAGCTGGCTGAGCAGTTTTGTTTCATCTCTGTGTGTTGACTGTTACCATTTAAAGTTGTTTGCTTATGTCTTTTACAGAAAAGAAAAAAAACAGGTTTGACATGCCAAAAAAAAAAAGGTTTGACAAGATATTCCTGAGATGGTCACTTGAGTCTAGCAAGTGACGTGCTTGCATTGGAACATTGCTTCAGTCCTTCCTAAGCAGCAAGCTGAACATAGGTCAGAGTCAGTGAGAAGTGCCTACTTTTTCACAATTGCATTTGTTTCAGTTTCCTGAGTTTCAGTTTCAACCTAATCCTTAAACAACGATTTTATTGAAGAAAACTTTCAATTTTAAAGGCTGGAGTACGAACCAGGAGTTTGGATTTCAGCCGTGCTTTGCTGAAGTAATTGTACCTTGTAGTGCACCTGCCTGGAGAGGCTCATAGTTGGAAGACAGAAATCTCCTGGGGACCTGTGTTTTCACCATCTTGATACATTACATAGGAGCAGGTACTGTTTATGTATGTTGTGAAAATTAGTATCACAGAGAAATTTATGAAGGATTCATTAACTGCAGGCGGTTATTCTGAATAAAGATAAGTGTTACTGAAAAGTCTTTGAGAATATTACTGCAGTCTGAAATTGCTGATTGCTTCAAAGACTGCTTTGTGATATTTTTAAGGCTTTCAGCCAGCCTGTTTTCAGTGACTGTAAATGTACTGGGAAACAGCATTTGCACTAGAGTGTTGCAGCAGAGGGTATGTTTGCCCTACATACCGTAATGGGTAGAAATCCCCAAGATCCCTGGGCAAGCACTCAATGAGCTGGAAGCAGCCTAGCTGTAGTAACATGGAGGTCTGCGTGGCTGAGCAGCAGGCTAACTTAACCTGCACAGTGAGGTTGCCTATAGCACCCCAGAAAGCATGCCAAAACTGCCAGCTTGGGGCCAACTCACGCATCTCCATGTGGCACTGCACAGCGAAGTGCGCCTGCTGAAGACTTGAATAAAACATTAATGTGCTACTGTAGTCTTGAGCTGCTTTTTCTCTGTTACCAGCTTGTGTATCAGATATATCTGGTCTTTGACCAATGATACCGCTGAGGGACCACCTTGTTCCATCAGTTAATTCATGCCACGAGATGTTTGTGTGGGGAAAGAAATGGTGGATTGAGGCATCACATTCTTCAAGAATCTGCTGTACTCTGGATGCATGAAGAAGTGTCTCAATACCTATGTGTGGAAAAAAACCTTCGTTTTTTTATTATCTTAGTTGCTTGTTTGACATTGAAATTTTAAAGATTTGCAGATATTTTGGAAGAGTATAGTTGTGCCTTTTTGTTAGCTTTGGATCGTGTGATAGTTTTTATCCTGGCTAATATCCTGGTTTCATACTTCTACTCTAAAACAAAGCCACGCCTTCTAAGAAAGGCAGGTTTGGACAGAAGGGATGTTACTGTGTGCCTATCAGGACCCAGTCTGAAAGCAAAATGAATTCTGATTTCTTTAATTGTAACAGAGAACTGTCCATAATAGAAGCTTGGAAAGAGCGGCCTTTGTTCCTTAGATCTGATAGTTCTGCCACAGTGATGGGTTTGCCTGAGTAACTTACTCCTCCTTATCTTGCGTGTGAATTTGGATTTCCGACGGAAAGTGCAGTTTCTCTGCTTATCGCATCCAGCACCTGCGTGATCTTATATTCAACCTGATTTTCATGTATTGCCATCTTGAACTTTACAATCAGGCTCTCTCTTTTAGCTATAGCTTCAAAAACAATCTAAGAATAAATATTGTCTGTCTTTTGTTCTGCTTAATAGTTCTGCTGCTTCTTTATCTTCACAGAGGAAGATAAAGAAGATTTTTTTAAAAAGAAAAAAAAAGTAGCTCTTGAAAATGTTTCAACTTAGCAGCTATGGTAGCTGTAGCTCTGGGTTTGCTTTTTTATGTTGCAGTAAGCAAACTCTTAAACCCTTTTGTAAACAGGTAAACTTCTACCTACAGCATGGGTTGCAGTCTGTTGTAAAATTTACGGAAATAGCAACCTTGTTTGAGAACTGGTAGTTCAGACCAACAGTCCTGACAGAACGGACTGCAGAGAATCAGTGCTGAGAGACAGCATACTTAAAGGCAGCAAGTTTTCAGAATCACAGGAGTCTCTTCCCAGTAGAGTGTGAGACAGCAGCTTGGCTGGCCCCGTTATCACAGTTTGCTGCCACCAAAAAGTTGGTGCTTTTGCTTCTCTCAGCCATGCACTGCCAGGCTTTCCTTTCTGCTGGTCCTGGTCATGACTCAACTTCTGCCTGACCAGGACACAATGCATGAAGCTAGCAGAAAATACCAAATGAATAGCTTTCCACCACCATACAGAGGTCAACTGGCTGGGATCACTCTGGCTAGCAGGAATGGGATCATCTGAAAGGAAGCAGAAGAGGGGCTAGACCGCTCTTTTCAGTGAGAGAAGGTTGGATCGGCTCCTTCTATCATCCCTGACCGTTCCAAAAGGGCTCCTATTTTTCTGGCGCTCTGAACAAGCAGCTGTGTTGCATTTTCCTGGGTTTTCTGTTAGGTTACTCTGGTTACCCCTGATAAGTGGCAGTCTCCAGCACATGCTGGTAACAATTAACTTGGGGACAGTGGTGTCCACTGCTCTGCCTTTTTGCAAAGCTAATAGGTATCTGTGTCCTTAATGTGGTTAATCAAGGATACTGAGGTGGGTGCAGTCAGTTCATGCTTTCTTACACAGAAATCTTGACGCACGTTAGTGTGCATCCTGTGGTGAACGATAGTATTGATTAACCCTTAACTAGCCCATGCTATTGCGATTTTGGAGAAAACAGTAGAAATGCAACTTCAGAAGGGAAAGCTGTAACCATAAAATCTGTTCTTTCTGCTTCTGTGCCAGCTACTTCTGTTTCAGGAGAAGCAGTAGCCTCTCTATTCCCTGTGCTACTTTTGTCTCCCATCCAAAAGAAACCTTGCCAACAACCTGGTATCTCAGTAAGCACAGACTGGGTGCCTGCTTTCAGAAGACTTCTGCCAGCTGCTCAGGATAAAAAACTTACAGACCACTCTCAGCGTTACTCGGGATGACATGGGGCTTTCCAGAGACACACCAGCTGGGCATATTCCCTTTTCCCTACGAGTGCCGTTTCACTCAGATGCCCAAAGGAACTGTGTGTATATGGAGCAAAGAAAGGATTTAATTCAGCAGTGCAATGATTATGCAAAGCACCCTCTGACATGGATGGCAACTGTACAGTAAAAAAAGATTGCAGGAGAGTGTGCTGACAACAGAAAAGATTTATTGATCTAAAAATCTGTATTAATATTTATTTTAAGACAGCAAACAAAAAAACCCAAATAACAAAACAACCCTAGCTTGCAACCTTCCTGCTCCAAGCTTTTAACTTGTATGCGTAGGTATTTCACGAAAGACTCATTTTAGACGCGTGCATCTTGCTCGGTCTGTTCTCCATTGTGCAGTGTAGTTGTATAGTATCAGAGTGCTTCAAAACCAATAAAATCGCTTTCCCTGGTGATGCCGAAAAATTCCATTCTTGCTTTTAACAGAGGAGAACATTGTGACTGGCTCAGGAAAAATAGTGTCTTAAGAAGAATGGAAACCAGAAGTGCTCAGTGGTGGGCCAGTACCTTTACTGTGTAGATCTTTCTGCCCACAGTTTTTTAATGTGGTAAAGCTGCCATTTTTTATCCCTTGAAACAACCTTCCCATAGATATTCCCAAGCCCTTTTTCCTGTGGAGTGGTCAATTGTCTCTTCTTCAGCTCCTCGGATTGGCAGTGCACTTTATGGTCCAGTGACAGAGAACAAGAGTTAGTTAGGGTCTTGGATGAGGATGAAGAGCGTTTTAAACAAAAAATTATCCACAGGATGTTAAGTCTCCCTGGGAACGAATGGGGTACAGGAAGATGGGAAGTGGAGCCTTGATCCATGATTTGACAGTCCAGTTGTGGCTGTGCCAGAGCAATGTTTCTGTCGCATCACATTGTCCATGAATTCTTTTGGCAAGTTATATTTCCTATGGGAGTCAGCTACAATGAGTTTTTTTCCACGGTATGCAGCTTAGTTTCCAACATGCGAGTCGCATGTGCTGACAAGAATCAGATGCACCTGTTCCTTGACCAGGACCCACTCCACAGATGCAGGTTTATAGAGCCTAAAAAGAAAGGGCTGAAGGGTGTGTACCAGTTGAGCTGGGTAATTCCACTGCCAGAGATATTTTTAGTACAAATTGTGTACTTGCATCTAAGTTTAGAGTGATTGTAATTGTCAGAAGTTTTGTGATACAAAAATAAGCAGCTGCTAAAGACTGAGGGCAACAATAGATCTCACAGCGTTGAATGCACAGATTCAGATGTGTAACACTTTGTCTGATGTGCCCATTAGGATTTCTTGCCTAAATTCTACCTTTACTGCTTGCTTCAGCAAAGCATCTTGCTCTTTATCAATCTTAACAGAGCTTCCTCAATTATTTTTTTGCTTTTCTGGTTCACTGGACTGAGAGAGGTGCTCTGTCATCTTCTTTTCCTCAACATCTGTACTTTGATTATAAGCTTCTGGTTTTTCCCTGCAAAGCAACGCTGTACAATATTGTATGTATGTAGTGTCTGTATATTCTTCACATTTCCCTGGGCTAGTATCTAAAATCTCAGAAGGTTTATAAGGATACCGAAAATGCATTTATTGTATGTATGCAGAAAGTGTGGTCTGCAGAACTACAGCGTGCATGTGATTGTGCCTACCAAGAAAGGAGTAAAGGGGTTTGCTAGCCAAGGTCAGAGAACTCTCAGTCAAAAAAACAGTCTAGACATTTTTATCACATTAAAGAGTCTGGAGCATTTAATAGGTATGCTGCAGGAAGAAGAGTAGTCTGAACTAGCTGACCAGTTTTCTTACGGGAGAAGCCTGCTGGGGTCAAGTTTTTATTCTTTGCAATGGTAATTATTACGCTGGAAATGCTTAATGGTGATACACGAAGCAAAGCTGGTTTTAGACAGGTAAAAATGTTACCCTTGCTTTCTGTGGGGTTTGCTGTGCTTTGCGTGTGACACTGCTCTTGATTGTGGTGAGCGCTGTACTCGAGCGGGTGTGCCACTTGTTACTGGGTTGTAGGAGGCCGGAGTGGGTAGTGGCAGCCCTAGTTGAGCACCGCAGAACACTTCAATGTGTGTAGCCAGTGCAAATGACAAAACATTTTCTTTCTGTCTCTGCTAGAGTCCTTTGAACAATTTTTCTGGTGTAACAAGTTGCATCTGTTGATTTGCATTGCATCTGATGGCTTCCAAACAGACTCCTCCGCCTTTGACCTCCACCCTCTCATCAATTCTTTCACCTTCCCAGGCATTTTGCCCGTGCGTCCCTTGGTTTGTCTGCAGCACAGAGGAACGCTGAACTCCTCGTCTCCGGGAGCCCTGCCATCCCAGCTCCCAAGCTGTCACGATAAATAACCCCTCTGCTATTGCCTGGAATGTTGGCACCGTTCTTGCCACTTCTTTCTTCTTTACCCCCCACACACAGACACCAGCGTTTTGTTTTGTTGGTCTGTCTTAGTGTGTATTCTACCCTGTTCCTTCTTTTCCAGCCTTATTGCAGAAACCCAGCTTCATACTTGTAATAATCTCTATAAATAGCCTTGCTTGTGCTATCCCAAACCGTTTCTATTTCAGCTATTCCAAACTGTCCACTGTTCTTTTCCAGCATTGTGAAAATGCTGCAACCTTCCCTTTTCCTTTTAGCTGTATTGGCCTGCTTGGGCACTTCGTCATTCAGTTGAAGCCCACGTCAGTGTTAAACATCCCATCCTTGCTTTCTGCATTTTTTCTTTTGTTAGTTCCCTCCTCTTTTCAATTCTTGTGCTGTTCCCCACACGTGTTTCACTTCTTTCTCCCTTAATGATTGTCCAGAATCAAGAAAGTCTTCATATTCCAGCAAGATGGGCATACTCTCACCTTTCCAGGGAGAGAAGAGAAGGTGCTGCTTATCTTCCTGCCTGCGTGAGCGTGTTCCTCTATGTACCTGCCTCAGCACGAGGGCAAAGGTATTCTCTGCTCACACTATGTGTGTCCCTTTCCACCTCGGAAGAAGTGAGGTCCTAGCAGCTGGTGACAATAAAGAACAGTCACAAGGAGGCTTGGAGAGGTATCGGCTCCCCCTTTTGTTTCCTGCTGTTCGACACTGAAATGCATCTTAATGTTAGGAATTGAGAGAGTAAGTCTCCTGACTCCAGGGTCTTCGGTTGGTCCAGAAAAAACTGAATAAATTGGAGCTCTCAGCATGCTGTAAAGCCTGCTATTTATTATGAGATGTCAAATAAGTGTTCAAAATGGGCTGTGTATGCCAGCATGCCATACCAGCACCCCTGACTGGCAGACTGGCTCTCCTTTTTGTCTCCATACTGGACAAATAGGTTACATACCAACACTTTTATTTTTATATACTCTGTCAAATCACCAGTTGAAAGCAATATGAAAATTGAGATGCCTTTTCTCCAGAAATTTTCATATATATTATGAATAGTTGAATAAGCCAAAATGCATCCGCAGGAAGACTTGGAGAGGATGCTGGCTTGGAACACTCTCCCACCCCTCTCGTTAATAGTTGGCAGCCTGGTTTTGCTCCATTTTTTAAGCAAGAGGTACATTAATATTCAGAAAGACATTTTAGGGACATTGTTCTCAAGTAATGTAAACAATTGAGTATCTCAATAATTAGTATATTAGCACTCTGTACTGTTTAATCAGATAAACTTCTCAGATATCTCATGCAGTGTCATTTTACCCCTGAGAGACAAGAACTGTCAATTTGATAATGGCTGATGTGGCAGGAAACATAGTACAATGTCAGGAGACTTGCTTTAACATCCGATTAGTAGAAACGTATATGCAGGTTGCATGGTTTCTCTGAGGCAGGGATTAGTGAAAGAGGCTGGGATGTGGTAATTTATGCATCCCTGTCTCCTGTTTATGGTTAACTATGAACTTGGCTAAAGGATTGGTGGCATTTTTCAGGATTGGTGACTTTTTTTTTTTTTTAATCCTTGGTCCCATTAGCTGCACAATCTTTCTTATTTTGTCTCCATTGCTTTTAGAGCTTCTGAGCAGTTGCACAACAGCCATTTAAAAAGAAATCTGGCTGAAACAAATTTACAAGAAATGTTTACTCTGCCATCTACCAATGATAATGAAATAATTTAGGAAATGAAAGCTATAAAGAGCTGATAACCTGGTATATCTCAAACATGGCTTCCATACTTGGACAGCTGTCCTGAAGGAAAGAGGGCTTCTAGATCTCCTAATTATAGGCAGCATTATATTTTTAGCCTTGCCTAGTTGCGATACATTGTGTTTAGAACTGTGGCAATCTCATCGTCAGGAAAATGACCAGTTATTTATTAATGAGTTAACACTGGATGTTATTGGTGATTAAAGATGTGTAACATTAATAACTTCTAGCTCTGGGACACCTTTCTGTCAGTGCTTTCAAACACTCTATAAAGATAAATAATTAGCATTGCTAGGTGTGTAATTAAGACAAGTCTTGCTAGGCTCAGTTTTTAGAGGGAGTAAAAGGAAAATGGCAAAGTGTCCTTCCAGGACTCCAGAGCAGTCTGGCTGAACATCGACTCTAACCCAGATCCCTTGACTCCCAGCCAGCCAGGGGGGGCTGTATTTTTCCTGAATAACTGGTAGTGAATGTTGTTTCTGCATACAACAGGTAGAGTGGGAGTGAGGACGATAGACAAGCTGAGCCCATACAACAGTGTTTAGGCCAGGCAGTTCATGATTCTTTTTTTCCCCATCTGTTAAAATGACATCCCAATTCACAGATCTGCTTGCTTGCACAGTCGTGTTGAAGTGCACACCGTGAGCACCACGTGGGTTTCTTTTCCTGATACTGCCTGGGAGGAATCAGAGAAAGAGCCTTTATTAAAGACAATTAGTATATTCTGTTTCATTCTGTTTTTTTCTGTGATTTGAACCTGAAATTTTGGCAGAAAAATAAAATTCAACCAACCAACCATTAGCGCTAAAGCGCTGTGGGAGCTGCAGTCTGCTCCAGCCATGCATGAGCTAGGGCAGGTTACAGCTGCCCTGCTGCTGCCCTTTCTTGAGCTCAAACTGTGTCACAGAACTGGGAAAGGAGGAAAAGCTGGGCCTACAAATCTCTGCTACCCAGGATTTGGATTTACCGCAGCCGCTGGGGCTGAGTGGTCAGAAAGGTGAAGGATAATTTCCATCCCAACCAGCTGATAGTGCTGTGCCTGCATTCCCCTACCTCCTAGGCGACTTGAGCCTGGGCAAGGGCCAACATGCGAGTGAGCAGGATAACAGGGGAAGTAAAGGGTGATGAAAACAAGAAAAAGGATATCGGGGCAAGGAAGGAAGGAGTCTACTGATCAAATGCAGATAGTAGGTCTATATTTCTTGTTTTTCATTCTATTTTTATCTTGTTTAAATTTGGGGATGCCAAATGCTATCTCTAGGGTGTAAGGTGGGTGCTGGGATGAAATCTGAGCAGCATTGTGATAGGTAAAAGAATTTTCTGACCAGTGCCATGGGTTAAATTGCACAGTGACAGTCACACCTAAAAAGTGTGAAAACCCCTGTTTCTTCACAGTGAATGTAGTGTGTAGGCTTTATCCAGGCTACCAAGACATTTGTAATTAATTTAAACTTTCAACAAGTACCCACTTTTAACACACTCCCAGTTGTGAAGTAGTGAATGCAGCTTTTTGATATGAATGCATTTTAGACGGCTTGGAACAATTGCTCAAGGTGATGACCGTAGCTTTGTCTGAAATTTTAAGCCAGCAATGCGGCTCACTCCTATTTTCTCAGAAATCATCTAGACAACTGGTCAGAATTGACCCCTGCAAATTAGAATGACGCTTTCCTAATTTTAGATTTTCAAGTAACGTTTATGTTCCTCGCAGCTTATTAGTTTTTAAAATAGCTACGTATTTTGAGCAAGTTCATATTAAGTCATGTCAAAACTTTAATAAAGTTTGGTTTGACCTAAAGTACCTGACCATAGAAGGGATTATTTCAAACACACAGAGATTTAGAAGTTATTACAAAAATGTGATCTTGACCTTTCATTACATTTTATTAATATAAGGTCTGAGTCTGTGTCATCGTTTGGAAACAGTCAGCTGTGTCCTCAGGACGTGGTCATGGAGCAGCTGATATTTGTAGGTGTTGGGGTTTTTTTTCAAATTTTTCTTTGAGGTACTCGTGTTATTTCCAAAACTTTTCCTTGTACTTTAAAATGAAAGACTGCCAATATTAATCTGGTTTGGAAGTTTGTGTGGCCTTTCCTATGATATTTGTAGTTAATAATTTGGTCTTAGAATTTTGCAGTTGTATTCCATCGTAGGATCTCTGAACTATTGCATTCGTAACAGGATTGACGCGCGCTTAAGGTTATTTGGTGTTTCCGGAATTCTTCTTAAAATTTTCATTTCAAACATTTATTTATGTTTTCCTGTCTTATTAAAGTACAGGAATCCCTTCTGCCTGAGATCTTTTAAAGCACGAAGCCCCGGAAGGAGGCTAAAAAGGAGGAACTGAGGTTCTAAACTTCAAAATTGCTCGTGATTTCAATGAACACAATCGACACAAATACTTTGTACAGGTGTACCTAAAAGGGAGAAACACTACTCGCTGACTTAAGAGATGTGTTATCAGTCAGCTACAGATTAAACAATAGCAGTAGAAATTAAGTACAGCATTAATTGCCCAAAAAGCATATTGAAGACACTGGGTTTTTTTAATAAATCTGACGAGTCCCTTTCCTTTAGGGCTCATTGCTGTAATTATACAAGGTGTCAGGTTTTACAAGGCTATAAGGAGAGAATTTGGTCTTAAGTAATTCAGAAAATACTTGAGATGTTTTGCAAGTGCTACATATTTGTGATTTATTTTGTTGTTATTCCAAGAAGTAGCCTTTGTTTTAACAGTCTGCAATCAAAAGCCACAGAGTGAAGTAATTAAACTTAATAAAAGTTACTGCTGATTAAGTCAAGATACATTGTGTACATACATCACATGCTATAGCGATTCAGAAGGAGCTTGACAACCATTACACAAACCATTGCTTTCATCAAAGTCCAATTCGTTCTCTATTACTACCTGGGGAGGAGATGGCTTCCAGGAAATGGGATGCTTGACACATTCTACTGAAAATAAATCTTGAACATTTCTAACACTTCTGCTTAACCAGGGATAAAACTGTAGCATCTTCCACATTTTTAGACAACTTAAATGCATATATTGTTAGTGTTTATTATTGGAATGAGATAAAACAGGGAAAGTTCTAGGGAAAGGTTTTTCGTCATATGCTCATGTTATGAGATGAAGTTCACTTGACAGGTCAAAAGCAGAAAGTTACTGTTAGATCAATACTGAATAATACTATAAATGAAAAGAAATTGTTATTTATTGTCCTTCATGAGTCAGACTGCTAAATTCTCTGTGCAATTGGCAGCATTCTGAGCATGTCCCTTCCAGAAATCATCCCTTGGGAAGATCCCTGCCTTTCCCCTTGCCTTTTGCCTTTACTGTTACAGAATTGAAAAAGTGAACACCAAATTTTTCTGTCACTAGAAGGGAAGAACAACAATAAAAATAACTTTACTTAGGAAGTTCATGGCTATGTGTGTTTGGGTTGTTATTTTCTAACCTTTAAGTTTTTACTAACTTCCAGTTACGATAACTCTGCGTTTTGGCTTGCTATTCAAATCATACTTTTCCTAGGAAAGCGTACGGCTGAGCTTTTAGTTTTGCTGTAGGAGTTTCCTTATGGACCATGAGTAAAAACTTACCTTTTTATTGTAACATTTTCCTGTTGCAATTGCTTTTGTTTTTCCAGGCATTTCAAGTGGCACCTATCTATAGACTCATTTTTGTCAGCAACTGAAGTTTATGGCATTAGTTTACAGTGGTGGCACACAAGGACTACTCCCGATTCTATCAGAAGCTATGTGATGAGTCCAGATGACTTTAAACTGATCCCGACTGATCACCAAAAGAAAAAATCTCCAGTGATTCTGCATTGCTCCTGAGCGTAGAAATAATTTACCTTCTTGGGACTAGAAGTAATTGTTCTGAGGGTGAGATGGGTTAATAGTTTCTCTGTTTTCCGGTGGAGTGGTATTCATGCCATCAAATTTAGAATAGAGTGGAAAGAGGCCTTTAATTTAGGTTCAGATAATGCAGCAACCATGATCAGTAGGATTAGTATTTGAGCAGGTGAAAAAATTAGATGGTTTTGTTGTTACTGGTATTGATTTGGTTTCTATTTTGGGGGGAATTTGGTAGTTACATATAAATGTTTCTCGTGTTGGATATTTCTGCTGATTCTCTGTTAGTATTAGACTCATTAAGCTGTCTTTTAACATTATGACCATAATCTATGCTTTTCACTTTTTCTGTGCAACAAAAAAAATATGATTTATAAGGAATAGTCTTATTTCTTGCATCTCATTTATTGAATATGCAATGTCTCTTTATCTCACTTACTTTTGAGAATTAATTAACTTTGAGTTTAGAGCAACTTCTATGGAAGTCTGTTCTCTCAGAGGATTTGAAAATTTTCTTTTTTTCTGAAATATTGCTGGTGCTGCTGTAAACACTTATTTAAGATGATTTTGTATGAGGTTTGTGTCTGTGTGCGCAGGGTTAATTTGATGGTGTGTGCTGTGTAAACCAAGCTGATAATGCACTCCAAATTTTTTGCCTCAGTCCCTGTTAGGCAGCCTCCCGGTAAATCAATTTATTTAAAAGTTTCTGAGGAATGAGGCCTCGGTGAATCAGCATCTGACTGAGCAGCCTTCCTTAATAGCTTGATTTAAATATATTTCAAATTGTCAACACCTAGTCTTGTTATGCTCTTGCACAGGTACCTTACTCTAAGTTTACTTCATAACCGCTATGAAATAACCTTTACATACCATTCACTTCCCAGAAAGTAGAATCCCACCCTCTCCCCTCAAAAGAGAAAAAAAGAATGGGTGGTAAGTACTTAGGGTGGGTACTGAGAGTTTTAGAATGAACGGGAAGGCTGGAGAAAGCTGTAGATATTAACAAGCCAGGAAGGCCTTAGGACAAAATACATCTAAGGAAGCTGGGGGGGTGATGTTTGGGTCCTATTTTCTAGGAATTGTACTTGTTAGGGATAATGGCTGTCATCAGAGATGATGACTGAACCACAGTTTGGATCTTAAGGCAGGACCGTCTCATTTTCAACATTGTTGGCATAAGCAATTGTCTTCTGCTGTCAGCAACAGAGACACTCATTTCTTAGCCTGAAGCAGAGCCCTGCAGCGGGCAGCCTCGCTGAACTTGCCTGAAATGCCAAAGAATAGGATCGTTAAGAACAGGCCACTACTTGTTTTGGTCTAACCTCTTAGCTGCCCCTGCGTGCCAATGCATTCCAGCAATTAAAATGAAATGGAAAATGAGGCAAAATGGAAGTGGAAACCATTACTACACAATGCATGCTCAGGCACCTGAGCTCTGTTGGATGTCTCTTGTTGCTTCTGGACCTTGTTTTTGAAGAGAACTGTTTTAAGTTGCTTGCATTAGCTGGGGGGATAATGTGTTTAAAAACAACCTGCTGAAATGGCACTCTTTTTTTTTTTTAAAAAATAATAAAAAAGCACAAGAAAATTTGACCGTGGAAGAGTCTGGAGAGCTGTGAGATCTTGGAATTTCTTTACACTGTAGTGTGGGTACTGCAGACATTCATCAGTGTGGCTCTCACTGCTACTTTTTACATAGGAATCACGCTGTAGTGGCTTTTGTTTTCAAAATTTTCTTAAAATTTACTCTGATTTTGAAGTTCTAGTGAAGAAACCGTAGTTTGGTGTTTAAACAACACACTCTCTGCATTGTGCATATGGCAGTGCTGGTACATTTATGACCAAATAAATTGGATGCTGAGGAGTGAATGTGTGAAGACCTGAGTTTTCTTCCAGTGAATCTCTAGAAACAATTGTAGTATTTGAATATGAAAGTACTTCAGAGCCTCGTAAGAAATGAAGGGGATATTTTTATAAGAATTTCAGTGTTGTACTGCCTGTTTAGCCTTGGACAACTAATGTCTCACTGTAGTCCACAACACTGCAGGTAGATTTCTGGACTGGGATGAACTCCATTAAAAAATCCAAAAAGTTATATCTGGTTGTCTTTGTTATGAGGAATCTTGTTTACCAAAGAGGAGTGGTGGTGGAGGATATATGTACTGGGCAAAGTTACTAAACTCCGGAGCGTGTTCTGTGGATGCTTATACTTGACCCTTGAAACCCACGCAGGCAGTAACTGGTGGAGACCTAGGTGGTGCAATGGCAAACAGAGCGTGGAGCCACCTCGCCTTTCACTCAGCAAACAGCGATTCATTCCGGAGGCAAAAATAATAATTACTAAAAAAATTTTACAGGTATTGTTTTAATATTCGGGGCTAAGCAAACTGCGGAAATTGTGAGTTACTGTGTTTTAGACTGGGGGGGATCAGCTCTGAGGAATACTGCTGTCCTTTCCAAGTGTCTCAACATTGACAGGATGTTTATGGGATCCGAGGAGTATCCTATCCGTCACGCTAGCCAGCCCTGTGGGTTAGTTTAGAATATCACCTCTTTCCCCAAACATTTGTCTGCTTTGTATTAACAGAATCCTTTCCTCCTCCTGTTCAGCCACACCTTGTCCTTCTTTTGGTCAAAGAATGAGAAAAAACAGGATTTATAGTCCCTCCACCCCCTACACCTCCGATTTAGCTTAGTACAGCCGAGTTTAGAAAAGAGGAAAACTTATGTGTTAAATAATGCTGTTCTGGATATGGTTAATTTTATGTCCCCTTTGGGTACTCCAGGTGGGTCAAAAAGTACTTTTTTCACGTGATTCAAATCATGTCTTCTTCAGCCAGGACACAGGTATAAATCAGTGTTGAAAGAAAGGGAGATATCTCTAAAGGTATTTAACTACTGCACTTGAGAGACTTCACCTAATTCTCCCTTGAGATCATTGATTAAGGCCTGAGGGTGTTTTGCAGGTGTTCTTTCCGCTTCTGTGAGCGGTGTGCATTCAGAGGTATTTTTATACTTTAAGAACCCTGAATCAGTGGGAGATTTTTATTTTAATTTTCAAAGGCTGTTTAAAAGTTTTAGAATTAGAATTTTACTGTCTTTAAATTTAGTTCCTAGATCGTCTGTCTCTCCCAGATGAATCTTCACACATTTCATTGTTACTAAATTTCTTTAAAGAGAGTAATTCTTGACTGTCATCATAGTGAGGGTATACACATGCATGAATTTGCAACCATAGGAATGTTAGAATGTCATGTTCAGGTTTGGCGGGGTTTGTTTTCTATTTGCTTTGAACTGCTTAAAAATTGATGAAGATGAACAGAACTCCAAAGAATGACAGGAGAATATTTTGTATTTTAATTTGGTGATCTTAAAAGCTAGCAGGGTTGCGTTAGAATGGATTTTTGAAAGGAGCGTAAGAAATGTGAGAGACTGAAAAGAGCTTTTCTAAAGGCAGAGAGAATTTTCGTCACCTTCTGCACAGCTGCCAAAGCATATGGCTTAAAAATCTTGTTTGTTACAATTCATCTGACTCCTTGCTGCGTGTGCTCAAGCCATCTTTCCCTCACACTTCATCTGTCTCAGTTCATCTGTAAACTGTATTGACCTGTGAGAGAGCAGAGCTAGAGAAGAGATTGGTAAGATCGTAAATAACAATGAGCTTGAGTCCCCGAGACAGAACTTGATTGCTTAATAAATTATGAGCAATGAAGCATGTTTACTTGCAGCTAAATGTAAGGTTATGTAAATAGAAAGAAAGACTGTCACTCTGGTTTGTATGACAGAGGGACAGCTGTACTGGGCTACTGTGTCCTGGTCCAGACCCCTGACTTCAGAAAGGCAGCTGGAAAGTGCAGAGGGCTCAGGCTGACTGACTCCAAGATTTGAAAAATGTTCATTGCAGCAGAAACTGAAGAGCTCGATCTGCTTAATTTATCAGCGATGAAGTAACGAGACAACTTATCAGACAAGGAGAAGATATCTGTAAAGGAGGGCTTTTTATAGAGCCATATTTCTTTGACTGGATGATGAACTCAGCAAAGTTCAAATTGGTAATAAAGTGCATATTTGTAGTGCTAATATAATTAGTCTTTCTGAAAGATAAGTGTCTGTTCAAGCACTCTTTGCATCCAGGATTCAGCGTGCCAGATGCTGGACGGAATGTTATGATGCGTCTTATACAGGAGCTCAAAGCAGTTGCAGAGCTTGTGGGTTTTAAAATCTGTGTCTGTATGGGGCTCAATGTCAGTGAAGAAGGGTGAAGGCCATGTATATAGGCTCGGGACTGTGGAGGAGCATTCTTCACAGTCTTAAAAGTGTCATCACATTTCTTACGTTTTAGCACAGAACGCATCCGCTTTTCCCACAAGGACTTCACATGCTCAACATGCAGTTCATTGCTGCACGAACTACCTGTCGTGTTTGAAGTAACTTTTTGGGAACATTCTGATAGTAAAAGTCATTTAAGGAGATAAAGGAGTGATCAAAATGGAGTGTTTATCACTTCAGGTGTGTATGTTTTAAGTTTTCTTTGAATCGGACGGATGTTTTTCCAAGGCCTTTGGGGATCTGTTGTATAATATGGGGTTTTGTTGGTTCTGATTTCAACTTTGACGATAACAAAGCCCCACATTCGCTGAAAGGATCTCAAAACATCTCGTGGTCCTCATGAGGAAAATACTACTCTTGAACAGAGTGGTGTGAGCCAAATGCACAGGGCTGGCAAAAAGAAAAGGGGGCTTTTGATAAGATACTAAGTGTAGCTGATGGCTTGTTGGCCCTAGTTCCTTCTCTGTTTTGTGGAAAGCATCTCTTCTTCGGAGAAAAAAATAGTACAGATGAGTAGTCTTAAATATTGTTTAGCCTCTTTTTTTAACTGAAGAGTACAAATATGTTGAGTTTTCATCCCATTTTCAGCAAAAGCGAATGCTTAATGGTGAGATATATGTATATATAAACCCATCAAATTGTGTTTTTGGTAGTTACGGAGAATGAGTTAATTTATCATATTCCTAAGGCTTTGGAAACATCATATGTATTTTTGATATTCCTGCATCAGTGACAAAAAATGGGCAGGAGGTAAAGATGGGCTGCATCAAAATGTATTTTGCATTTTTTTAGTAGGAAGGATATTTTTTTCAGTAGGAAACTATCAAAAGTAACTGTTCTTAAAGCTGGTGTTGGACAAAGTCTTTTAATAGTATCCTCCAAGTTCCTTTGTTCTTGTTCTTTTCCTTGTTAGAACATTTTTGATGCAAATGAAAGACAGAGAAGGAGGTACTAGAAAATTCTTATTTTTTTTTAAACACTTGGATCTATTCTGAGTTTAAAGTTCAGTCAAAGAAGACGTTTCTGTCTAAGAACATTGTGGAAGTGTTGTTACTAAATGGTGATGTTTTAGTCTTCTATTCAGAATTTTGGCATACGAAACCACTACAAAGATGGTTTGCATAGCATAGATTACACAGCCTGTCATGCCCTCCCTTGAATTTGATGTATACTTTTTACTCTTCACGCTTAGAGAAGCTTGGCCTGGCCTGGGTGCCTTCATTGTAACGCAATACAAGCTGTGCAGATAGTAGATGACTGTTGTCAGGGGAAGGCTAGGGCAAGCAGGCAAGAACGGGGTACGGCAGCGCTCACCTGTGAGATACGCAGTAGTATGTGAGGTCAGGTTGTTGTGACCATGTGCTGTGTTCATCCTCAATACACCGTTTCACGGAATGATTTGCTGATATCTGAGTCAGCCTTATCTTTCTACTGCCACGTGTTTTCCATCTTGTGCGAGACTTTCTGGTCCAGCTTATAAAGGAATAAACAAGATAACTCCGTGTCCTAGGTGGCATTAGTAAGCAGGAACAATGCAGATGCACTTTACTTCAGATAAAATGAACTTCGGTACTTCAGAACATGTGGTTGGGATGTTTTCTGGTGGAAAGCAGCATAACCTGGAAGGCACCAAAGGTGGTGGAAAGGATACTGAATAATTCAAGGTCCATATGTTATGACTTCTGTATTATATTCTAAATCAACAGTTTTGTTCACATTCCTAAACTTGCAGATGCACAATACTAGTAGCTAATTTTATTTCATACCCCTATATCCCTAAACGTGTTTTTTTCCCTCTGAATTTTGACCTACGTATTAACCGTGTATTGAGTTATGTATAAAATACCATGGAAAATACCCAGGACTTTATTTAATGTAAATGGATTTTGAAATACAAAACACAGAGGAAAAAATGTGTTATGCCTATGTAGTATACAATTTAGGATGTTAAAAAAGTAAAATCTGTCAATGTAGGATCTGATGTTTTCATATAAAAAAGCAGCACTCGTGTATAGTAGATTGTGGTATTCTGTATCACCTAGGGCTGCGTTAATCCCAGCCTCGTTATTACTAGGAGTGATGTAGCAGATATTTAAGATAAAGCAATGTTACAGTGCAAGTGTTTTTTTCAAATTATTAAGTTCAGAGACAAATTTTACAAGTACTTTTTACTTAAAGTTATGAAACAAAATACTCTTACGAGGAAAACTCTTGATTTGGAAATGCACTGTGACTTTTAATATTTCTGTGTGAAAGGAAAAGCTAAAAGTCACCTTTTTTCCTGCTTAGACTTTGAGATGCTCCTTATTAAAGACAGTAATTGAACTCTGCTTTTTCATTCCATTTCAGGTTTTTCTTCTATAATCATGGCAAAACCTTATGAATTTAACTGGCAGAAGCCAGTTCCCTCTTTTATGCAAGATGGAGCTGTGTTTGATAGATATGAAGAGGTAAGAGGCCAGTTGTATTTCATTTGGTATTCTCTTTTAAATGTGTAGATGTTACAGAATGTCTCATGTTTTGCTTTCTTTGTACACAAATAAAATTTCAAATAACTCCAAATATTTGTGTGTTTGTGAGGAAATACTAGCATGCTTTATTGCTATAGAGCATTTTTTTCTTTTGAAAGAAATAACTTCAAAATATATTTAATCCCTCTGATTTGAAATAAGCCCTGAGAAGAGAAAGGGAGATTTAGATCAGAATAACGTGCGTAAAGCTCTCATCTTTGCAGATTCATAAGCCACATTGCTGAACAAAGTGAATCCTTCCATTTTTTGTACTTCTATCAAATGAGGGGAGGATAGGTCTTTTTTTAATAAACAAACTGGGGACCTGTATCTCACAAGGGAAAGTAAGAGAACACAAAACATTTGTGTTCTGATTCAAATGCATCACTGGAGATCTGGAGTGGTTTTATCTACTTTAGCAAATCAACCCGTACTCTATCTGAAAGATGATTACTATGATCCCGCTTTTAGCTGTGCTTTAATCCAAATTTATTAAAGGAATGCAAAACAGCATTTTACAGAGAGCCGAAATAAAGTGCTGAGACATTTACCGTATACTCAGCATTGATATCCCTGTGAGAATAATTTTATCAGGGTCTATTTTTAATCTTGTTTGGACAGGAAATCTCTGAAAGTTGAAGATATCTCGGTAAGTTCCTTCAGGGATATTAGTATTTTCCTTTTATCTTATGAAATATAAGTAAAAGGTATTATTTATCATGAGGCCTGCCAAGATAGGGATAGTTGGTTTATCCTTTATTTTCAGCTTTGGGGGCAGATACACTGAGAAGATACTAGTGGACACTGAATTCCTTAGAAATGAGGCTCATAAAAAGCTTTATTTTTCTTCAGCAAATACTGCTCCAGAAAAGCAGCCTGTGAGGATCCAAGTGAGGGAAATGGCCCATGGTTGGTCTCTTGCACCTTAGATAAGAAACAGAATAAGCAGGTACAGAAAAGAGTTTAAGTGTTCAAATTTTGGTGTGAGATCAAGAATGCTTGGTGAGGCACCTGGGTCCTTGATATAAGCAGATAGAGACATCTCAAAAAGTAATACCTATGTGAGACTAGATGACACTGGGCAGACGTGAGTGAGATGGTAGCACCAGTAGTCTTGCTCCTTGCAGCTGAATTTACTGCCTTCCAAAAGCCCGCAGAAAGGGGGTCCCTGCTTGACACCTGTGGACCAAAATATTTGTCCATCCACGTGATACTCTCCAGCTGCTTGGCTTGCTGCAAGCTGTGCTACAGTGTACGCCAGGTTTGCTATGGTACGGTTGGAAGCCTGGTTTGTTTTCTTGAAGGGGGGACTCTTCTGGAAACATTAAATGGCTTTCACTTAGGTAACTAACTGTATACTTTACTGCAATTTTATAGACATCATCAAGGGCTGTAAAAAAGACAGTGACTCAGAAGTTAAAATCTGTAGCCTGTAAACAATGAACATTTAATGGTGTGTCTGTTTGATATTATCAGATCTATGATATACCTAGGCTATTATTTAATTGTGTTGTGGTAGTAACTAGATAGCCCACCCAAGAGAGAGACCATTGTTTTAGAAATGCTATGCAAACATAGCAAGGTCCCATCCCTATACTGTAGAGCTTGCAATTTTCAAGAAAAATGTTTCAGATCTAGGCTTCTAGTTTTCATGGAAATTTGGTGCTTAATTCCTCACCCTAACAGAAAGGTCGTGTTGGGGAAAAGAACGATGGTAAGTGAATTAATGTCATACAGCAGGTCGGTGCAGAACTGGGACTCCGAAGTCCTGGTACAGGGACTGGGTGACTGAACAGCTCTAGTACAGCATGAGAGGTCTTCTACATGCCCAAGTTTCATAAGTGGCTAGAAAAGTCTGGGTCATCGTCATGTGAAGCGGTGTCTTGATCCATCTTTTGCTGATAGCTGAGTCCTTTAACCAGAAGGATTACAACATTATGGAAATATATTTTGAGTCAAGCATTATCATGTTTGACTGCTGAAAATTCTGAATCTAGAACAGGATTATTTTAGCAGAATATGGGAAATGAAAATCAGACCTGATTAGGAATCGTACTGGTCATGGTGCATCTACATGGTCTGATGGTAGGTGCTTTTTATACCGTACAAGAAGACAAATTGCAGAATTGCTGAATAAAGTCAAGACTAGGGTGGAACATCAACATGAGTGCAGTTCATACCTTTGTGAAAACAATAATTTTAGTATATCTTTTTGATAGATGGCGGCACAATAAATGATAAATATTGCCTGCCTTTTATTGTACGAGTCATCTTTCTGGGAAATGCGAGACACACTCATTTTCATTGGTAGCTAGCTGTGTTTTCATGTGAAATGGGACTCCAAGGGCTGTAAAACTCCTAAGTCTGAGGTGTCTGGCAAGAAGTAGGTTTCATGAGGGACCAGTGCTAGGGTGAAGGCAGGGAAAGAGAAGCTATGGTGGAGAAAGATGGGCAGAGCAGTGCACGTTGGAAAATCATGCATAGCAGTATTGGCTTAGACTGAGCTGTAGCAACTTTATCCTTTCTATCTCAGCTCCCCTGCCTGTAAAATTAACATAGTTGTTTGCTACTTGGATGGAAAACTGCAGTGTGCCGGTCCTTAAAACATACATCTCATTTGAGCACCTAAGATGCTGTCCAGAAGTGGTAGACACCATTCAGTACTGAATGTGTCCAGAGAAAAGGAGCAGTTATTCCAAACACAGTGTATCCCTTTGGCTGTGCCCATCTAGGAGGGCTCAAGGACGTTACCCAAAGGTGGATCGAGGAACTTGCTTGCCTTCATGCCCAGTGTCAAGTCAGCCTAAGACCTGACTGGAGCGTGACTGTTCCTCAGCCCACCCGATGCCCCTGTTACATGGCACAGGCCACAGAAGGTACCTGTGGCTGCCCCCAGTGTCCTGCATCCCGGGTCAGGCTGGGGGGCTGCCTCAGAGTAACCCAGTGAGAACAAAAACCTGTCCTGAATAGACTTACTGACTTAAAAGCATGCTCCATGAGTCAAAGGCATTGGAGTTTTTCCCTGGTTTAGGTACTTAAATTCAAATTTTCTTGCATGCAGGGCTCTGAAAACAGCTGTGTACATTCCCATCCTTGCTCTGTGCGCAGGAGAGGATGTGGCATTCAGAGAGGTACCTCAGCCTGTAACGCCGAGCGAAGCACTGATCTCCGAAACAGGCAGCAGTGCTGTAGCCTGCACACACGCTTGGTGGTTTTCAATTAAGGAAGTCAGGAAGTCCTGGATCCCTTTTTTCTTTGAAAAGTGATTGATTCTGCACAGTGTTATCCTGCATTTTAGCTTAATTTATGATGCGTTAATTGAGGCTGGAGGTGTGTGGAGGAAATTTCTTTTTTAATTCAGCTAATCTGATTTTTTGCCTTGTCTAGTCTCTTTGGTATGCCATTCTTTCTTGATTTCTTTTAAGAATCAACATCCTTCAAACTCTGCTTGCCTGATACTCTGGCTACAAAATGCTCACGGCACGCATACTGTCATAATCTAACAGAAAAGGGCCTCCCAAATTCTGGATGTTAAAATGAAATGCGGTCATTGGACCCTGAAGGTAGTGGCAAATTGCATAATTTTAATCTTTATGTAGTTTGAAGCATTTAATTTTCAATCTTTTTTTTTTTTTTTAAGTTCCGTTTCATTAAGGTTTTTGATTAGGTAAGAGTCACTGCTTTTATTAAACAAAACAAATCTTCATATTTGAAAAAAAGTAAGAAAGTTATTAATAAAGAGCATCCCAATGTCTCAAATGGCAGCAAAAAGACAAATCATTAAAATGATAGGTTTTTTAAAAGCCTGCCTCCCTCATTTTTGCTTGCTTTGGGAATAGCAAATTCTCCAGGAAGGCATTTGGGGAGAAATGTAACAATCTTTTGTATTTGAACAACAAATTAATTTATGACATTTGTCCAATTGACTAAAATAATGGTCTGTATTTTCTTTTGTCCAGGAATCTTTTGTCTTTGAAAGCAACTGTCTCTTCCAAGTGGATGAATTTGGCTTTTTTCTGAGCTGGAAAAGTGAAGGAAAGGTATATTACAATTATGTCAGGAATATGTATTAGATATTATTGCACTTGGTGTTTATTCTGGCTAGTTTTTAAAAATCTCAAATTCTGTGCTAGTTTATTTACAAAACTAGCCTTAGTCCTATTCTTCTAGAATGGACAGAAACATAGTATTTAAGAGGGACTTAACTGATATAAAAGGGAAATAGACTGTTTAATGTTAATGAACTGTGTTTACAAATAAGATTCATTGTTTATTTTTGCTGCAATTCCTAATGGAGCCGTGTGTCAACAGCCCTTTGAACTTGTACCTTTTTTTGCCATTTCAGGAAGGACAGGTATTGGAATGCTCCCTGATCAACAGTGTTCGTTTTGGAGCTGTACCAAAGGTACTCTATAGTTACTTTATACTCTTCATTTAAACAAAGAATATTTAAACTGAAGGTGAAATGCAGAATGAAGTTCATTTTATTTAAAAAACGCCAGCAACACAGCTTTTATTTGGCAATCACAGTCTACAATTTTAATTTTTAAAGTCGAGTAATTTGATGTGATTGCAGCGGGAAGGTTCTGTCATCTGGTCTTTCTGATGTAGCGCAGTGCTCAGCTTCCAGGATGCGGTGAAAGCTGAACAACAGACATTAAGAGTGTGTATCAGGAGTTTCTAATTACTTTGTAGCAGTGTATTGTGATACTTGTTTTGGGGATCTGGAAGATGTTTCATACTCCCAATTTTGTTCCTATCTGTTCAAAATTTGTTTTATTTCCTTGCTTGGTTGACATAAAACATAGAAAGTTTTGTTTGCATCCGTCTTACAGAATTAGATGGTCAGAGGGGGCAGCTGGTCACTACCATTTTGAAGAATATCAACAGAAGTACTAGCTAGGAGTTCTGGAGAAACCCAAAACTTTGGAAATATTTTCAGTGGTATTCTTCAGAAGGAAGACCTAGAATCTTCTGCAGTGAACTGTAGGCTTCTCTCCTCCAGGCCTTTAGTTTAGAAGATTTGTTGTGAAGGAAGGTTTCTGTTAACACCTCTGCATTTCCACTTCCATGTGTTAAGCGTTTCTGTGTTAACTGTAGATAACTATCTCTTAGTAGTTCTCTTGGGAATCCACAGACTAAGATCTTTCCCCTGTAGAGAAGGGGCATGCGTGAGAAGTGGTGGTGCAGACAACCCCATGCTTCATGTGCTGACAACCATACCAATATGCTTCAGACTTCTCTGTCTTTACATAGGTAATTTGCTCTTTATGCCCAATAAATCTATAGCCCTTGACTCTTAGCAGAGACACCAGCTTGTGTGACATGTTGTTAAGAAACAGCCCAAAAATCACACAGATCACAACTCTCAGTAACTACTGACTTAACTAGATTGGAATAATTTACTTAGAGGTTAATAATGTTCCTCTATTTCCAGTCCTTGGAGTGATTAATTTTTATTTTTCATTATGAAAATGTATGTAATTTCTAATTTAACTTTCTAAAATATAGTTAAAATAATTCATTTACTTCTGAGTTCTTACAATTGTGTTCCTAATTGTTAGAATATATTTGTTTTCATGTTTTCACGAAATAATTCTAAGTGAAAGCACTCATTTAAGGTGATTGGCAAAGGTTTAAAGGTGTTAATGTAAATGGATATTGAAATGCATCTTTACCTAGGGCATTGCATAACAAAAGTATTGCAAAGGTAACAAGTTGTTTATTCTGTTTAACAGGATCCCAAAATACTAACTGCACTTGAGGCTGTTGGAAAATCAGAAAACGAGTTGGAAGGACGGATAGTGTGTGTTTGCAGTGGCACAGATCTGGTGAACATCAGCTTCACTTTCATGGTAGCAGAAAACACAGAAATAGCCAAGGTATTTCACAATTAAACAGTGTGTGGGAGTTAAAAAAGGAGAGAGCTCCTCAGCAGTACTCGATTGTTTTTCCCGAGTAAGTCAGCCTGCTTGGCTGAGTGAAATATCTGTCTTAATGCCTGCTGCCACACTCTACAAAAGGACAGCAAACATCCATTTGGAGCGTTCTGTAACGTGTCTGTGTGCCATGGTGAACGGCAGTAGTGACCTGATCGGGCTCTGCGTGCGTGGTGATTTATCAAAAGTAGACGCTGAGACCATTAAGTATGGGACACGGCATTCCCTCAGCTGTTTAGTGTCTGTGTGTGGGGCTTGTACAGCAGACTGTGACGGTTGTGCCGTGGATCTGTAACACTCAGGGATACTGAAGGGAAGGGCAATCACTTTCATTTTCCTGGTGGCTGGAGCTCAGCCCTCCAAAATTTTGTTCAGCAATAACCTAATTGTATTATGTGATTCATATTATTTGGAAAGACAAAAGCAGGAAAGAAAATTCTCTAGAGTTAAAGGGATTCCAGTGTACCCAGGTTCTTTGCTGTTTCCCGTTGACATGGAACAGTCTTAAGAGAACAATAGTGCTTTTTTTACACGTCATCTTTCCTGAGAGCTTAAGATTGCAGCTCACAATGCAAGTTCTGTGGCTCCACCAAGGCCTGGTACTTGATCCGTCTGCTGTAAACTGCTCTGAGAAACCTGATCTGGAGCACTGATTGTATGCCACTAGCTTAGATCCAGAGATTCAAGGGGTTTTAAAAATATACAGGTTTTGCTTTTCTGGTTGTATGTACTTACAGTGTATTGTAATCTGTTTTGCCTGTGAGATAAGCGTTGGATAGTGATCAGTAACGCACACGTGCTAAATCCCCTCCTTTAAAACTGAGTATCTGTTTGCTGAATGCAGCATCGCTAAATCCCTTGGCAGACCTGGTTGATTTTTCATTGCGTTGGATCCTTACCTCTTTAAACACTGGCAGTACTGAGTAAACTCCATGATAGGGGAAATACTTGTCTAACTTACATGGGTACACTAAATTGATTTTACTGTGTGTATTTTCAGCAGGCTTTCAGGGAAATAACGTGCCTTGGTTATGTTTTGAAAACATTTAAGAAGCAAAGAAAAGGAGGTGCTGGCAGCATTCACTTTTATACTTAACCCAGCAGTGTCTCTGATTTATTCTGAAAATGGGAAGTTGGAGATAAGTTTCTCAGCCACCTTAGATCTCAATAAACTCTGTTAGACTAGTTGGTTTATGAGGAGTATGATGGCCAGTTACATAGACTGTCACAACAGGTGAGCTAATTATACTGTCTAAAAGATCTACTGCTTCATTAACCCCCAAGATGCTTTCCAAAAATGGTGTGTCATGCTGCAGTCAGCTTGGGGGTTGGCTCTGGGAGGCCCATAAATGTCAGACTCCTGCCTTTGGGAGTCTTTCCACCAAAATGTGTATGTCTAGAACCTGTCAACAATGGTGATCCCCCTGATCTGTTTGAGGCACAAGGGAGAGGGTAAAGTATATCAAGCCAAAAACAATGTAGAGCTTTCTAAGTTGCCTTTGCTGGGGATATGGGCATATGGGAAGTAATTTGGCCTGTACTGTAGTGGCACTTTGTGGACGGTAAGTACATCAACTTGCTGCTACGCTTTCATGCTAAAATAAAATTTTCCAGGAGTTACCTGCACATAGGGCTGCTCCTGCTTGTTTTTGTCCTGTTTTGTTCATGAGAAGACATCTTCTGGGACACGGTAAATTACTTTCTTTGCGTAGCGTGAAGTAGCTATCCAGCTACTAACTGCAGTTTAAAATAGGCCTCGATTTAATCCATGTTCAAAAGTAAGCCCCCCTTGGGAAATGACAGAGGCAAGAGTTTGGAGAAAAAGGGGCAATGATTGTAGCGTAAGGGATGCGTCTGTAGTGGTTTCTGCTGTTCCCTCCCCCCCGCCCCATTGCCATGAGGAAGGTGAGCGTTACTTGCTCACCTTTTGTCCCTTCCTCAGATAAACCAAGGTCAGGACTGGTTGGCACCTGACCGGCATACTTTAAAACAAGGGAATTTAGTGACCGATTAAAATAAAAAGCCCAGAACATTTCTGCCTAGAACAAGGATCAAAGGAATGTTTTGCTTCTGTGGATAATGATTTACAACTGGAAAAGAAGTAATTGTTACTCACTGAAGGCTGGGTTATAATGGAACTGAGTAACTGTAACCATGACAAAGAAAATGAAAGCAAGTTCCTGGCTTGGGGTGGTACCAGTGGGAAGCAGATTCTGTCGGGTCCTGTAGGACAGGGTGGCAGAGCGTGGGGACAGTCCCTTAGGGGTGCCCCGACTGTGGCAGGCGGGCATGTGCAGAGCTGCTGCCTGCTGTGGGCAGTGGTGAACCCTCCCCTCCAGACAGGGCTCATCACAGGCTGTCCCTTGTGATCTCTCATCGTCTCTGCTCCAGGGCAGCCCCGTATTCCTCTGCTTCTTGTAGAGATGTACTCAGCAGGTCTGGCCAAGTCATCGCTGAGCTCCAAGTATAGCTATTCCAACAAGAGTGTGTTTATTATCTCTCCACTTGTCTCCAAGCTCCAACTCTGGTATTTACATTCTATCTACTTAAATTTTATTGGTGTTTTCGGCTGAGAAATTGGTTTTTCATTTCCACTCTTAAAACAAAACAACCACAAAATAGGGTGTACTCTGTCTCTGATTGCAAGCAGCTGTCATGGTCCACTCCTAAAGCAACTCCACTGTGGTGGTAGTAAGTGACTGTAAAAGGTGGAATTTAAACTCCAGTGTTTGGAGTCCTGATTAAATCAGATTATATCAATTACTGTCAGCTAAAATTAAAACACACACGCATATTAGAGGTGTGAGAGTATGTGTGTATTTTTCTTTTTTGCTTCCTAGATGGACTTTCTGTGACCTAGCGATCTGATAATCTGCTTTCTTCAATCTAGGACATTTGAAAAGGCCAGGGGGTATTTGGGGGAGAATTTCCTTAGTGCAGAAGAGGTGTAGTGCTGGTGTGAGGCCGTTAGCACATGGCAAGTAGGCTGCCTATGCAAGGTTGGTGTGAGTCCAATAAAGCTGTTATAGTTCAGCAACCCAAAATCTGGACTTCTTGTCTTCATTGCTCGTCCACTTCAATGCATTAAGGAGTTTAATTTAAGATTAACCTAAGTCAAGTCAGCTCTCTTTACGTTCTTTAATATTACTGCATAGCAGGGGTAAATCTGTCCTGGTGGTTGTTCTTTCCCAGATCTAGCTGTGGTGTTGGGAAGCACCATCTCTCCAGCTGGATATCTTTTGCCCTTCCATCAGAAAGTACTGTTCCCACTACCCTGCTGGCAGAGGACTTTACATGAGCGCTCCTAATTCACTTCAAGGAAGAGCCATGGCATTGAGCTCATGTCACGTACTCAGAGGTGAAGCTTACACGAGTGTTTAAGATACCAGCACTTCCCAGGGCCAGATTGCACACCAGTCCTCTGGTGGTAGGTAGGGGTGGGAGCAGCCACAGGGGAGACAGGGTGGGAAGGAGAGTGGAATAACCTTTTACACAGGCATAGCTGGATTTGATAGAAAATAGATTTATTTTTTTTCTACAGTTGTGGTACTGACTGAAACAGTGAATCACACGTTGATGGCTAACCTGTGAGGCACCAGAATGAATAGCACGTGCTGAAATGCTTTATTGCTCATACGCTGGTAAACAACAGAAAACTAAAATGCAGGCTTTGTCATACAGCTAGTAATATTATGGCATTGAAGATGACTGCAGTTGAGAGCGTTTCATTTTGGCATTCTTAAACTTCTCATTTTTTCAGTTGGAACAGTAATTTTCATTTTTAATTTGTTTCCATTTGTTTAAAACATTAAATGGACCACCATGTTTTTGCTAAGATGAAGCCCTTCAGGCTGATCGTTTTTGTTGCTGTTGCTACTATATGGCTCTTTTTGACTTACAACAAAGTTCTGTTTCAGTTGACCCTGATTTTTTTTTCCATTAAACAAGCTATTAAATATTTTCCTAAATCATATTGCTAGGAGGGCAACTAGAAGGTAGCAGGAGATTCCCATGGGAATATCTCACAGTCACAGAGGAGTTCTGTTTTCCCCTAGCTTTCGTTTGTTGTGATGTCTCAAAGCAAAACTTTTCATAAAGAAAACTGCAAAACCATTCCATAAAACATGCAGAATATACTAGAATAGACCTCTAGAAGTCTACTGCTGTTGTCTATGTCTCATTATGTTAGTGTATGGCCTATGTCTGATAGCCTGCGTGATAAACGTTTTTAAACTATGACTGTCTTACATGTTCAGGTAGCCCAGTGCCAAGTGTGTAATACCATGTTCTCTAGAGCAATCTTCATATCCTAGCCAGCCTGCAGTTAAGTGTCTGTGATGTCAATGTGCTTGTTTTTCTGCTTTTTCGTGTACTTTCTTGGCTACACCGGTGCGGAATTATCAGTACATTGAAAACTTCAGCCCTGGTTGATTTCGCTGTGCAAAGCACTGCTATGTTTGTCTTAGTTTGTATACAGAAGCAGCCAAAGTGAGTTTTCCTGCTGCTTTGAGTAGACCCCTCCAATGCTGGAAAAGTCATTCCGAGGTGGAAAGCTTTGTTGAAGGGTGGTAGCAGCCTGGACACATCAGGCAACTCCCAATACAGAGTGCTTGTGGGAGCCTCAGCTTTGCTGATGAAATACTTGAAAGTCGGAAGAGTTCCTTTTATCTTTGTAACAGAATTTTCACAGCAATATCCTGCAAGTCTGTGCTGCAGTTGGCCAGGTGGGGGACAGGTTTTACAGCCACTAGTCTAGCCTCCTTGCTTTTGCTATCTTACATCAGAGGGATGGTAATTTTCATAGAACAGAAGTAACTTCTGAGAGATCTGTGTTGAGAGAAGAGGGACATCTACTGGTCACAGCACCGCCGAGTGGGGACAGAGTACCAGAGAATCCTGCCAGACCAGGGCTGTCTTGGTAAGAACTGGGAAACGTGGTTCTGTTCTCCATCAGTTTCCTGAACCTTCAAGCTATCAAGCCCTTGACTCTGACAGCCAGGCACAGGCTAAATACCAAAATCAGAGGGCAGTGCCTCCTTGCCTCCCCAGCTTTCCCGATGCTTGAAATAATTTGAGTGCATCTGTGGAGAGACTGCACTGAAGAAGTGAAGGTAAAATCTCAAGAGGTCTGGGTAGTACTGACCTCATCTGTAAATAAGCCATGGGTGACCCTGTATAGAATTTCATGAGCTGTAGGTTACAGTGATTTTTAGCCTTCTACAATTTTTGCCCTTTTTAACCCTTCCAAATGAAAGGTTGATGGCTGAAAGATTGCTGAGAGGTCAAACTTACCTGTGCGCCCTGCCACTTGCTGCCTGTGTTTCATCGATGAACCCCAGCTAACGCAAGGTCACTAAGTGTCTTGGAAGCATTTGAGTGCTACAGCAAAAGCTGAGAGAGTGCTTCTTCAATCAATTTTTCTTGCACCTTCTCCTTGTAGATAGTTGACAATGTTGGATCTTGTTAGAGAAAACAACACAGTCTGCTTATTCCAGCCTGCAGTGTACTTAGGTTTTGGCCTCGTGTCAGCCTAAGGGTCTGTGTTTAAGGTGCACTTGTCTTTGTTTCTTTTCATGGGTGTTGTTTCTCTAGGATTTGATAGCAGGGCCCAGATTCCTCTTTGATATGAATCTGGAATAATTCTTGGTATATAGAGTGCCATTCAGGAGTTACATCAACAGATTAAAGGTACTGAGCCATACTTTGAAAATATTTAGCACTAGCATCAGTAAGAATCACTATATCCCATATTTCTATCGAGCATTTTGTAACTCTGCTTTCTGTAAGACTCAAGTGAAGTGTTCCCTATCTACCTCATTTCAGGATTTCATCTTGGTATAGGATTTTCCTTCTTTGGCGAGGTAGTGATTTGGAAATGCTGAGCACGAAAGAAGAGAATTGAGGATCTTTATCCCTGTTTACTTACAGGGGTTTACAGGTCTTTCAGCTGCCTCTGTAAAATAGGGAGTGCTGTCATAGCATACAAGGGAGGCTGTTGCTATATTCTTTGTAGCGTGTTTGCTGAGAAAAATCTGAGCTGCTCTTTCATTTCTCCCACAAGGTCATCAGACAAGTGTACATTAGATCTGGGAATGGTTTATTATCAGGAAAGCAATATACTGCCAGCTTGACATTTGTCAGAGTATTCAGGCTTTGGATATTTTGTGAATATCTGCACTGGATTACAGTGCCTTAAAAGTGATTATGAAGACAGTTGTTATTTGGAGACTATTCTGGCTCAGAAGGACAAAGAGTTTGAATGTGTTGCACTGAGCCTGTATAATAATCTATGGATGAGGAAATCTTTTCATTTTATGTCATTTTGCTTCTATCCAGAAGCATATTTTTTTCCTCAGCTCTCTTATTCCCAGTTAATTTGGAGCCAGCTGGTAACCGAGGGGAGTATCTGATGAAACGCTCCAGAAACTGCTTTAGCCCCAAACTGGAGTACAGGCAGCCAGATGCTCCATTGTAGTGCAGCTGTGTGGTGTGGAACAGATAGGCAAATGTGTCTGTTGAACTGCCGTGTCTCGCCCGGGGGACATCATGCCAACGTAAAGATGATTCATAGACGGACAGAGTCCCTTAGGTTACTCCCTTGCTTGGTGCCAGCAGAGATGTGATGCTTTTGTGGCTTATCAGTGTTTGGCTGTAGTTCTGTGCTCTTTTGGGGTAGGAGAATGCGGTTCCAGATTTGGCATCCCATCAAGAAAGAACATTATCATTGAAAAAAGATAAGGGATCATCATGACAAGTCCTGCAGATAAATTACTTGGTAAGGGGTTAGTGTATTGATTTATATACTTGTAGGTTTTTGGGTTTTTTCTAGCAGTGTTCCTTTTTGGCAGCTGTTCTTGATGTACAGAAGTAACTTGAGAACTGAGTGCTGGCTAACCTCACTCCTAAATGTTAGGTTTTGTTATATCTGGTGTAGTTGCAGTCCATTGCCTTCAAATCAGAACGGATCTCTGTGTGTTTATTTCCTATTGAAATGGTGACATTTTCAGTACTGCACCAATGTCTTTTTTTTTTTTTCCAGCAGAAAAAAATGGGAGCTTTGAAAGACTAAAACTTATTCACAACATGCGTTTGGCATAATTTAATTTTGCAAGGATTTTGATTTGCAGTGCGTGTGTCATTTTACTTTATGGGTCAGTGTTGAAAGGTTGAGGAGCTTTTAAGGGACTACAGACTAATCCAGATCATACCAGGATAAACTTTTGTATAGCTGTTATGGTGTTAATGCTACAGTAATGTTACATTTTACTGTTTAAAAACAAACCAAATCCAAACAAACCACAAAACCCCAACATAGATAGTTGGTGATAGTTGAAGGATGATAGTTGAATTTCTGCAGTTATAGGAGATCGAAATATACTTAAGACCTGTTGAGGCATTTATCCTGAAATTATCACAAGCATTACTCCTTTATCATCTTAGGTGAGCGAACACTTCTAGGAAGAGATAAGCATTTCCTAAGTTTGTCAATGGCTTCCAGTTCTATCAGTTTTAATAAATAATACTATCTTTCCCCATGAGCCTTGCTTTCTTTATACCCCTAGACAGCATATCCATACTATGACTACTAAGTCATCTTATCCATGCAGTTGGGAAAAGAGAAATGGGAGGGCAGACTGTTACTGGTGGGTTGTTTTCAAGCACAGAAACACACCTGAGAGAACCCCAAATGCTAGCTTTCTTCATAAGTCAGACTTCTGTTTTCAGATGATACCAGATACACACTTAGTCTGTATTTGTGTGCATATTTTATGCAGTACTTCTTTAAAAGGATAATTTGAAAAGGGATATTTAAATATTAACAAATGCCTACTTTTCCTAAACCAAAATGTATTTAGAATATCCATTTTTAAGAGAGTCTGATTAAAAATTTCAGGTTTAAAGAGAAGTTCGTGATGTTGTTGCAATGTGTCATGAGTAGAAGGGTCTGCTTAAGTACGTTCATCTGCTGAACTGACACCTTAGAGCTTGTTTTAGCCATAGGGATTTACTGCTTGCAGTTTACAATATGCCATTTTCCAAAGACGTTAGTGTTCCTCCTCTACAAATGATGGGTTTTTTTCATCTGTTTTGCAGATGTACAGCACTCATTCATGAAAAGAAAAATATACTCATCTGCATCTATTTATAAGTGTCAAATTCTGGATCCTGCCCAAGGCAGTTCAAGCTACATGCGCAGAATTTGACTGAAAGCAAGAAGCTTCTTTATTCATAAGGTTAATGTTAAGCTGTGGACCAAATCCCGTCTCAGTTCCACCAGTGGAAATTACCTGTTGAGTAATCCTAGCATTACAATGGCACAACTGAGATCGAACTTGGCTTGTAGTGCTGTCATTTTTTTCTCGTAGCTTTTTCCTGCCAGGATTCTTGCTGAAATCAATGAGTGTTCATGCTAAGGCCTAATCCTTAAGCTTCTTCTATACAGTACTGCAAAGTCTAGGTAGAATATATAGTAGAAAAATATATCCATAAAAAGGAATTACCTAAGTAAGTGCTGTAATGCTGCTGTTCGCTGAAAGTCATCCCAGTGATTACTGGAATGTTTTGCTTTTTAAGGATGAAAGCCGGAAAGCAAGCGGGACTTGAATATGTAACAGTGTTAGATGAGGTCAGCGTCACAGAACAATTCTCGTGCTTCCCTGTGGTCTGCTCTAGCTTATTCATATTTTGTTTCATTCCTTTTCTAAAACCAGACCAGTTAAAATATCTCATCACATATTGTATAAGGTTGCTTAGTAATAGCTCAGATTGCCAGCCGCAACTGAAAGGAAGGCCTGTGTTTATACGGGCCATAAATAGAAGGCTTAATAAATCAATCAATGGACCGCTTGCCTTTGCTGGCACTAAACTCTTTTGATAGCACCGTTGATGCTACCTGTAGTACTTGGAAGAATGGAAAGCGCAGTCACTTTGTTTCATGAAGCTTGAAATAGTAATTGGTAAAATGTGGCTGGACTTTTCTGTGGTGTTATAGGCTGTGAAGTGGGCAGGTTTTTTTCTCAGCTGAGGTTATTAATATTATCCATAGCTGCAAGGAAGAAGAGCCTTCCCCCAAGACAAGCTTTCCTACTTTTTCCCTCTTCAGTTTTCCTAATTTGGTGTTTCTCTAATTTTGTGTTTTCCAGCAATGGGTGGAAGGGCTTGGATCCATCATACATAACTTTAGAGCTAACAACGTCAGTCCAATGACGTGTCTCAAGAAACAGTAAGTTAGTTACTCTCCTTCCTCCCCTTTCTCCTTTACTTTTCTGTCCTTATATTTTCCTCCTTGGATTCTTTTAAAAAGCAATATTTTGTTTTTCATAGTTCAACATTTACAATCACAAAACAGCATAATAAAGAAAATTTATTTAGGTTTTATCTTTCATTGTGACCAGAAGAGGTCTCAAGTCTATATCTGGCACCTGCCCAGGAGAAATTATAAGAGAATTTATAACTGTTCATTTGATTTATTGATCTGGTATGTTTTAATTATCGTCTGGTTTGTTCTTTCATTAATGCATATGCAAACAAAATCCCACGAGTCTTTCTTGTCTTCACACTCATGTTAATTGATGTACTGTTTCTTTTGGGCTGCTTTTTGCCTTTACAGTTACAGAACTGATCTGCCTCGAGCACTGAAAGGTTACAGAAAAATGTTTTTATTACAGAAGAATTATTTGTACTCATTTCACAGACATGGCAATAATCTTAATCTAAACATAAGTATCTAGATCCCAATTTTACTAAATAGTATTTTAAAAATATTTCATTCTGAATTTCAGCTGGATGAAGCTGGCCTTTCTAACAAACACAAATGGGAAAATTCCAGTTCGGAGGTACGCACAATTGGGAATTCAAGTTTTTATCAGTTACTGGTTATATAATGTTAATAAAATTCTGTCACTTAATAATGAAATGTAATATCAATTCTGTTACCAATACGTATGTAAAAATAAGTACAGAATTAGACATACTTAGCTGAGTTCTCTACCTCCTTGGTAAACTAGGCAGGACTTCTTCTCAGCCTAGTAATTATTTTCTTAGTCTGTTGTAATGATGATATGAATGCTTGTAACTGTTTTCAAAGTCATTGAGAGCTAAGAGCATCAATTTTCTCAGCATAAAACTTCTCAAACTCTGGGATGGCTTTTTCAGTTGTAAAATTTCATAAATACGTATCAAAAGAACCATAAAAACTTGCAGGCCAGTTAAGTGGAGGACAAAATGGTATGTTTTAAAATGTAGTTTCTTGTAAAAGAGATAGATATAGCTCTGCCAAAAATACTTCTGCTTTTATAGGAACCCCCAGGGTAATATTTGTTTTTCTTCGCATGTAGAGGAATTGCTGGGTTACTTGTTGTCAGTAAGAGAAATGCTAGAACACTGTAACTGTTACAAGTTACTGATTTTCAGTCCTCTCTGGCTAGGCAGTAATTCTCTCCCCTCCTGCTCTAGGAATTAATTCTCACTGATACATTGAGCTTCTTTCCTCTTCATGCAGTGTGTGAAAACCACACTTTTGGGGCATGCTGTTTTTTCATAAATAGAAACTCAGAGTAGGGAGCAAGAAGGAGGACTTTGTAAGATAAGTTTCACAGAACATTTTTTTTCAGGGGAGGAAGAGGATTTTGCATCTGTAGAATCTGCAAAAAGACAGAGGGCCTACCTTACTGCCTTCCAGGTTTCTTTAGTTTCATGAGTCAAGTGACACCTTGACAATGTTAAGGCTACTTCAGTGTATTAATCTTTCAACTTTCGCATTGCCAAGCCCCTGCTTATTTCTCAGACTTCAGCTAAACTGCCGTGAGGCACCTTCTGTGCAGAAGTCCCATGAGGAATATCAACTGAAGGGTGAAGATAAGGGAACAATACTAGAGGGGCAAATTCATTTTCAAGACTTTAGAGCTTTATGCCTGTGTCTGAACACAGGGCTTTGTTCCTTAGTATGAATTTATAGTGTGCTAGCTTGTCTAAAACTTTCTACCTTGAAATATTTTACCTCTCATTTAGCAAGGCATAAATTCTCTCCGTTGTGCTACAGCACGCTGATTTGCATATGCAGACAAGCCTGCTTATTGCTGAAGAGAGTCCAGTTCACTGGTTCCACTGTATTAAATCTTTAAATTCAAATTTGCACTGTTTCCAGGTGGTTATAAATCAGTCTTTAGCAGCTTAATTTATTTCAGAAGTAGCTTGCTTATAAATTTGTGAGGTATCTACTATTCTATGCTGTGCAGAGGCAAGCTGAATCTTCTTTACATCTGGATGCTCCAAGGAAAAGGCTATGCTGGTGTGAGGGAAATGTGGCAGCTTTTGGGGGCTTGTCTGGGAAGCACTGTACCACCCACTGAAAGGACTAGGAGAGATGTGTGAAAGGCTGGAGGAAAGCTGTAGAGGAGGAATGTGAATGAAGGGGAAAAAAAAATAATCAGTCTGCTCTGTAGACCAACATGGGAAAAGAGGGTGAACCAGAGCGCTGGTGGAGGACGGCAAGATGATGAGCTTAGCATGACCCAGCAACAGGTCCTTATCATGAAGTGGGACTGGCACCCAGGTGCCTCAGCACTGGGCAGCCTGGGATGTTAGGGACTTCACTGCTTCCCTCCTCCTCCCATGAACACTTAGTGCAGAGAAGAAGCGTGGAGACATCAAAGAGGGAACAGGAGGAGGTAGATGCATAAACAGGAGGATATGTGTATGAGGAAGGCAAGCCAGGAAGCACTGGGAAATGTGGGCAGAATGGCTCTGCTACGCAAGGTGCACCAAGTCTCACATTGTTTCCCTCCCCTCAGTAACTATTTCCACTGGTTTACACCACTGATGCTTTCCCTTCAGCTGACCTCCTGATCGCTATGGCCAGCCCCTGCCACATACCTGTTTTTAAATACAAGCGTTATCTAGTCAGACCTGCTTCATCAAACCTCCGCCGCCTCCTGCTGCCCAGAGGCTCCTGTAGCAATTGCTCTAGCTCTGAGGATACAGACAGGAAGGTTATTCTGTCAGAATACCCAGCAGATCTGTTAAGCTATAGGAATGTGTATCACAAGATCACCTTTATTTTATTTTTACACAGAAGTGCAGTAAAACACTGGGAATAAAAAAAAAAAATCTCACCTGGGCAATCAGAGCTCCTTGCATTTATTTTCAGGTTTAAGGCAAATTTTTGCAGCAAGCACATGGCGATAGGGAATGGTGAGCCTTGAGAAGGTGAAACTCCTTGGCTGTTGGTGGTAAATGGCATAAATATTCTTGACTTCTCGTTAGTACAGTCGGGGGTTACAGAAGTCATGAAGATTTCTTCTCAACTGCTTTTAGATTTTAACGTACTCTGGGGCATATATCTATTACTGTCAAACTCTTTGTTTGGCAGAGAAGGAATTCTGGCAGCTAGTAGCATGAAAACCTTAAGAGAGCACCGGATTTGCCTTTTGGGCTTTAATTTTAGCGGTCTGAGTCTAGAACTGTATCTACAGATCTTACAAGGAGCAGGGTATTTGGTGAGATATTTCATATTTTCAGATTTTAACACTACCGTAAATGGTGACTGAGAAGGCCAGCGTTTGTTAAAAAACCAAACTGCTTGGTTTCTGCAGCTTTCTGTTGGCAGAAAAGGGATTTTCTACATGTGCAAGTTGCACCTGTTCAGCTAGAGCCTGTTTAGAAATTAGCTTTGCTTAATCTATGCTTATCCCTTGTATAACTACATTCAAAAGGATTTAAGCTAATTTAACTTCGAACTATGAAAATATATAACAAAGAAAAAGCTAAACTATGACAAATGAGGTTTAGATCTGTTTTACAGTAATTAATTTGAAATTCCACTTTTTTAGTAAATATGTTTTGTATCGATTACTCCAGAGAGCCTGGAAGAAATAAATCTGTTTCAATACTTAGATGATGGTTGGAAATCATAGTTTGAGATAATTTCTTGTAGAGTGTAGGCAGCGGTACTTCCAGTTCTAGCCAAACTGATAAATTCAGTGACGCCATAATATGAGATTGATTTGAACAGTTTATGTGTTAGCTTGATTCTTCTGAATTAATTGGGAAGTGGTGAAGGTCCAAAGCAACCAAGTCATTTAATCCATCAACAATCAAGGTAGATTCATACCCCTCAGTCCCAGTTTTGGGAAGTATTTTAAGTGTTTATGAGGAAGCACATTGACACGTTACCATTAAAGGCCCCAAACCACTGTGGAACATGGGGAGTAAACACCTCTAGGTATCCGTCAAACGGTAACGTCCCTGCATCTGAAGCAGCCCAATTTTCTTCCAAGCTGTACAACAGGGTGAATGTAAATCTGCTAGGATGAGGTTTCTTCTGATAGAGGGAATAGTTGTATTTACAATAGCCTTAGCAAAATGAAAGTATCATGCTGTGTTTTTATAATCTTTTTTGATTCATGCAATGTTTTCTAGACTGCTGCTTTCATTACAAATTACTGCCGTTTGCTGTCATCTTTGGTGAAATCAAAAATAGTTTGGCATAAAAAATAAGCTCCCTGCAGCCATGGAATCTTGGCTTACGGTTTCTGATTAATTACTTATGCCAATATTACACATTTTATGTGACATTTATTATTGGGACCCAGTTCATTAGAAGAGACGTAGAATTTTTTACAGGGCTGGAGATAGGTTGTAAATTGTAGAGCTAAAATGACTCTGTGTTTTAGAATTAGTAGAAAAATAGACACCTCGAATTTTTTTAAGAAACACATGCCTGAAGCTAAACTCAGTCTATATTTTAGTGAAGACAGCTCAGTACTTATCAGCTTTGGAAAAATCAAATAACTTATTTAGGTGTCTGAATAGGGACGTAGAAATCTAACTGTTGTAGGAAACCAGTAAAAAAGAAATGAGCCAAGATTTGTTAAAATACTGTTTTATCATTTAGATATTTCCCTTCCTGATCTTAATTTTATTATGAAAATATTTATGTAGACAGTTTGGAGTGTTTTGGAGAGTAAAACAACTATGAATTGCTATGGCAACAAATAACAGCAACAGTTTGTTTCACATCTTTCACCATGTGAAATTATTTAGTACGCATGAGGTTAGCAACAAGTCTCAGCAAATGTTTGTCTTGCTTGGTGATAAAGAGCAGCATATTCTTATCAGGTGACTATAGAGTCTTTCCCAGTGTATGGACTTCAGGTTTTCTCTCTGGAGTGAGACACCAAAATCAAGGAGTTATGGGCCACATCATTTTAGCTTAGACCCTGAAGAGAAGGAAGAAGAGCTGTGAGATTTGGATCTACATTTCCTAAGTTAGAGGTTATTCAAACTCATCTCAAATGGGAACAGACCAAACGCTTTCACGTGACTCATACTGAATGGCTAAGATTTAATTGGATTTATTTCATTTCAAGTGAAACAAGTTTGTCAGTCACATGCATGGTGAAATCACCCCTGTTTTGTGAAGGGAAGAGGATGTTAATCAGTTTGGTGGAAATATTTCAGCAGCAGCTGAGATCTACCTAAATCATTATGCGTAGCATGTCTAGAACAGGGATATTCATAGTGATGGTAAGGTCAGGGAGCATGGAGAGGGAGGAGTGAGCACTGCAGTGGGTGAGGCAGCAGGGAATGAGATTTGGCATGCAGGTGAGAGGCGCTCGCTAGCACTGCTGCTTGGAAAGGGAAGAGGAAGGAAGCTGCCGTTGGGAATGGTTCCTGCCCACCTGGCAGGCATAGGTCGTGCTTGGTAAGGAGGGGAAGTCACTACACCCAGGAGTGGCTGGAGATGTGACTATCCTCACTTGTAGAATCTGCTCCTTTTAAAACACCGTTGTCTATACATACAGTTTAAAAGAGACATTGGAATATTTCTTTGCATGCCTCTGTATCCCAGTGTATTATAAAAAACCTGTCTTGTTCTTTTTGCAGTTCATTATTCTGATATATCTTCTAACGGATGGCTTGCAGGCAGAGCAGTGCTGCTCTGTGAAGCTTAGAGCACTTTTTCAAGTGCACTATTACTTGGAAGATGCTTACATTCATCAGTTGAAGCTAGAGGAAAATGTTGGCAGTAAAAGCAAGAGAGAGAGAACTGATTGTTTATAAAGTCACTAACATTTCTCCCCCCCCTTTATTTTTTTTTTTAGCATTACCCGAACCTTTGCATCAGGTAAAACAGAAAAAGTGATCTTTCAGGCACTTAAGGAATTAGGTCTTCCCAGTGGAAAGGTATTTAGTGGTTTTGAATAACTTCTTTGTATACTAATAAATTGATGAATCATTCACATTTCTATCTGTGATCTAAGTCATTTGCATTGCATAAAAACATACCTGTTGTTCATGAGTAACTTATTAATCACTGTAGGCTGTTTACTAAAACCAAAATGTAATTAAATCTGTGTGACATCATGATCCTTAAACCTCTTAGCTGAGGCTTCCCTTCTTTTCTGTAAGAGACTACCTTTCATTCATTTACACAAAGTACATGAGCACAGCATATGCACATAATCCTTTTTTTTAGTTGCATGCTGCCCTCTCAGTTGCTTTTCTTGGACTTCTCCTGCTCTTTGCCCCCTTCCATTGGAGAACTACTGTCCAGCTCTGTCCTGCTCGAAGCGGGAGCCCCTGCCAGCAGCCCCCAGAGAGGTGACGGCTCGTTACAGTGGCAGCTAGTTTTTTCAGCTTTACTCCCTGCCCAGTCTCATTTCGTTCATTTTGGAGACTCCAGCCCTTGGTTCCTGCCCTGGCTGCAGCAGGAGGCTGGTGAGGGGCAGCCCCGAAAGCTCAGCACCTCGCAGGCTCCAGCCAGAGAGAGGGGGGTCTAGAAAGACGTGAATTCCCAGCCGCAGCAGTGCCTAGCATCTGAGGTGACATTTTTCCTCACTGCTGCAGTGCTCGTTGTGTTTGAAGGACGACGTGATACTGAATATGTTAGCTCATGGACATTTTACATGCAGCTGTATGAGAGCTGCTTTGCTTTTTAAAACCACTGCAGCAAACGTGGGACTTCTCTCCATGTTCCTTGCTTTCAGTATAAGCATCCTGAAGTTTGCACGGTATTTTGGACTTTTTAGGGTTTTTTTAAGCTTCAGAAGAAAAATAAAGACTGTTTTCCAGTCCTGTGTTTATGTAGAATTAACGTTACGGTGAGGTCAGAATATAAGCACATAAACAGATCTATGATAAAGATAAATTAAAAACCATTTTCAGAAAATTCAAAAGAAGCTAGGTAAATGTATGCTAGGTGAAGAGCTAAACCAGTGCTCAGCAGCTTTTTCTGATGTAGGGTATGCTCCTAGGGAAAGAACATATAAGCTCTATTGTGCCAGATAAATGTACCTTTGCATTTTGTTGCAGAATGATGAAATTGAACCTGCAGCATTTACTTATGAGAAATTTTATGAGCTCACCCAAAAAATATGTCCCCGAACTGACATAGAGGACCTCTTTAAGAAGATGTAAGTTCAAATTTAATATAATCTTGCTTTAAACTAATTTTGCTGTATTTTTAGTCCGTATCTAATAGTGACAGCACACTGTAAGATTATCTAACCTTGAATCCTAGTAGCATCAGTGGTATTTTAAGACGAATTCAAGCCTATGTTTTATCCCCTTCCTTCCCTCTCAGATTGTTAATGTAAAAGTTCACTCTGTATTTTAGAGCAACTTTTACATGAATTAGAGGAAGCACCTGGAACTTTTTTTTTTGCATTGGCTTTACTAACTACTGTAATTTTAACTTGTTCCTTTAGGTGATTAACACAGTATGTGAACTAACTAAATTAAATAAGAAATTTGAAGTTTTAAAAGTTTCTTCGCTCAATTTATTCTCTGCTGGAGGACTTACATGTTGTTTTATGAAGTAATGTTTGCTAAGTTATAGGAAGTATGGGAGATATACTGTGCCAAGCATAGACAGTTAGTATGTTTTCTGTGTTCATTTTGAGATTATAGAGCTACTTCAGGTAGAAAAATAGAAGGTTTTAAAAGTATCAACAATGTCAACATGTAAATCATACCTACTGTAGCATCGTATATGAAAACTTACATTCTCTAATAAATTTCTTTTCAGCAATGGAGACAAAACTGATTATTTAACGGTAGACCAATTAGTGAGCTTTCTAAATGAAGTAAGCTTTTTCATACATTAACTACCATACAAGTCTGTCTGCAGTGGCTTGCTTCTTCCAATCTTTCCATTGCATGAATCATGCCGTTATTTGCTACGCTTTTGATCCGCTGATCTTTCCATTATGGTAACATCCAGGTGCAAAAATCAGCTCCAGCCTTGTATGTTGTTGTGCTTTCTACATGTTGGCTTGGCAGATTGCATCTGTTGATTACTTGCTGTTGTGTTATGTTGTGTGTTGTGTATGTTTTGTACATTTTACACTGTTACATTCAATGCAGTTTCAACTAAAACACACACAGTATTTTATTACAAGCAATTACTTCACCTGTAGGCCACAGCTAAATATACCTGGTAATCCTTCTGAATAATAGAAAAAAATGAAGCAGGCTTTTATAAACACTGGTTTGATTCTTCTCGACGTTATTATTTCAATCTATAACAAATCATGAGAGGTAAGAGGATATTGTAAGAGTTTGTATATGATTTTTAAAATACAATGTGTGCAGAATGAGAGGAAATATTTTTATGGCTGTATTTCCAGAATACAGTTCTTGGAAAGAGTATTTAGTATTTCTTTAAACCATCATGAATGTTCAATAAACGGTGCACGATTGGTTGGGTTTTTTTATTGTTCCTAAGGCACAGTAAGTTATGGAAGACTGACTCATTCAGAATTGCAACAATAAATACCCTGTGTAGATTTGACAAGAACATAAACGTGGAAAATAGGCACATTCTACTTGGTTTTGTACCAGTAGCTTCTTATCATCTGGAATGTGGATAGCTGCTTTCCCTCTCTGCATGATCTTTTAGGGACGGGGTGCATTACCAAAAATTTCTCCCTCTAAACTTATTTTACTGGCTATAAATATTTTATTTATTTATGTATGTATCCAGTACTGCTTTATGAAGATTCAAGCAGTAATTCTCCATATATCAAATTTAAAATATCATTTTCTTTTTCAGTAAGGAATCCATGCCTCACTCTTCACCAAACCTGAATTATGTGTAGAAAGAGTAGTCAAAAAAGAAAAGATAGTGAGAAGATTAACAGCTTCAGGACTAATAGTTTTCTATGAGCACATTGGAGCACATGCTTAATCTTACTTCTGTGAGATACTCTTTTTTCACAGCTATTTACAAAGTTCAGTGTCTAAATGTTTGCAGGACTGGGGTCATAACTAAGGCATATCAACTTTGCTTCTGCATCCAAGAGAGAAAGGATAATGTTGTGATTTAAAGTATAAATTGTTCCCTTAAAGTACCTCAGGCCCCCAACTCACTTGTAGTGATAGATACACTTTGCTGCTTGAAGTGCACTGCCCTGTCCTCACCTTATTTTTGTTAGTGTTAATTTTCGTTTTTCAGTAACTTACTGTTTTGTCATTATTTTAAAATTGATCTCTGTAATTGTTTTAAAGTGTGCTTCCCTGAAGCCCAAACTTCTGAAGCAGAGCTGCCAGCAATTGTAAGAACTTCCTGGCTATCTCCAGTAACTGATTAAGAAATTAAAATTGAATTGTTGTGCTCTCAGTTTTGTACTGTTTTAGCAGTTCTTCTTACAGAGTTAGAAGCCTTATTTTATAGGCGGTATTGGAGAAAGATGCATGTTGTTGGCTGCATTCTTATTGACACAACACATTTTGCAATCAGAAATCTTGTCGTTGGCCCTTTAGTTAGTGACCAGAGCTGGGAAGAATTAGTCAAGTGGTTTTATAGAGAAGGACGTTCGTCTTTTTGATGACTGAAACTAATGCCTTTGGCTCTGTGCTGGAGGTCTTTAGGTCTCCAAATAGAGTTTAAAGTTTTAGTCATGCTTTCAAAGGCACTAAATGACCAAGAATCTCCCTTCTTCAGGAGGGTAGTTGTTTCTGTCCCCTTGACAGCTGGCCAACACTGCAATTGGCAGTGGTGTTTAGTGCTGGAAAATATAAAAAGATTATTATCATTATATAGGAGAGGGGAGTTACTTGGCAGAGCAGTTCTTCGTGAGAGGCTTGAACCTAAATTATTTTGAATTCAGTAACATCCAAGGCATGCTGCAGAAGCTCTAAGTGTTGGAGGTTTTTAAGGAAGCATGAGGATCTGTTGCTGGGTATAAGTGGAGAGTGAGCTGCTTTCCTGGATTTTTTCCAAACTGCTGTCTCTATTTGACTTTTAAATGCTGCTGGCTGACAGCTGATTTAATTGCATATCAGTATTAAAGCTTCTGGGAAGTTTTTAGAAATTTAATTATTGTCAGACAGAGAGTATTTTGTCTAGGTCTTCTTTTTTTAAAGTCAAATTTCGAAAAAAAGAAAGTGTAGCAGGAGAAGAACTGAGATCCCTACTATTGTGATTTGCTCCTGCCATTCATTTGCAGCAATAAATTTATAAGCCCAAGTAACTGTCAAAATGGAAGTTCAGTAGTCTGACCAGGACTCATCCTTTCCCCTGGGAAGGAGGTCCTTTTCTTTCCTGCTCTTTCCCACTGCTCCCCACACCCCTTCCCACTTCCTTCCTCTTCCTCACTCCTTCCCATCCACACACTTGCTCGCTCTTCTTCCCTCCTTCCCATTCTCTCACTTGCTCTTTCTATGTCCCCCTGTTTTTCATCTCCACAAAAGGACACCCTTCTTCTGCTGCACAGGACAAACTCAAGAGGCAAAGTTGGTTCCGGCGCATTATTAACTGCTGTGCATTTCTGTATCCACTCAAAGAGGAGACTGGAGGCCAGCTTGGGGGGGCTAAATGATCTTTCATTGCAGAACCATACAGGCGTTCTTTCTCCCCAGGCTTTTAGATGGTTCAGGCTCATATATTTAAGAATGTTTAGTGTAAGGGTTTCCTGTCCAATATGGTAACTAGAGTAATTGAATGCAACTTTGTTGGGCATACAAAGCTCATCCCGAGGCGTGTTGTCTTTCTAGATGAAACTTCATGCTTTTAGTTTTGGTCAGCTTTTGTGTTACAACTTCCCTGTGCCAGCAAGCTCAGTAGTGCAGAACATTTCCCCAGGAAACACTAGTAAGCATTCTTCCTTTTTTAAAGTAAAACTTCATCAGCTGTCAATTTTGCTTTAATTTTAATCTAGATAAACATAAAGATGTGCTTTTGTTCAAATGGAAACCCAACAATGAGCAATGATCATTGCTGCAAGAAGAATACTTTGCTCTTAACTCCTTCCGATAACTCTGGGACTCTTTCTCAAGAGGAGACTTTTTGCTTTATCCCATTTATTTTCTTCTGTTTGCTTATGACTAACTGTAGAAGAAAGCGAGTGGGGAAGAGCACTTTCCTTGAGTTAAGAACCTTCCCTACCATTTTTTACAATTTTTAGAAGTGATGTACTGTCACTAATGGTATAAAGCTTGTCATTTGTCACAGTGGACTGTGCTGTTGCATGCCAGTGTTGTGTTGCTGTTGTGTACTGCTTAGCAAGTTATGTCCTGCATCCATCTGCTCTCCTGTTTCACCTGAGTTTTACTTAGCTATCCAGACAGCCGATCCGTAGTGAATGAAACTGCTGTATTTTAGATGCTGCAGACTGTCAGTAGCATTACGTGAAAAGATCCCTCCTTAATTGCATGATTAAGCTGGCATTGGTTGTAATTTCTTGGAATTCATTAAGCACATGCACCAATGTATTGATTATAAAAAAAGAGATCAAGTGCTTATTTTTGATTGGATGTTGGGTTTTTTTCATGGAAAATATGCCCAAAAGTTTACACATAAGGAATTACAGCAAATGCCGCTAGTGCTGTGCCAAGCCATGTCAACACCATCCTGTCCACTCCAGATTATTGATCACCAATATGGGGGTGGCCTGTTACGTTTCTGAATTCTGCTTAAACTAAAGCTTGAAAACTATGCACCTACTGGGGGAAAAGAGTGTTTTCACAGTCATACTTATTTATTTATGTTTTATTGCATCTGCTTACATGCCACTACTCCGTTCAATTCTGTTTTTAATTTTCTTTTAATGGAGAATCAGGCACACAGTGTGCAGCTCTAATCCAGCATGGAGAGAAACAAAGATTATGTAGCACACTAAGTGAAAACTTAAAAACTCTGAGTTATAGTAGTGTATTAGAAATCACTGCTAAATTGTATCTAAATATTACATATATTATGGAATCCTAATATTGTAAATTACTGTGAATTGAAGAGATGATACTGTGGAGCTCTTTTAAGTTGTACATATTTCTAAGAACCTATGTCGTTTTTTCAATTGTTAATAACAATGTTTCCATGATTCACAAGTAATCATCAGTAGTTGCATATTTCTAAATTTGGGGTTCAAATTCTGTATTTATAGTATAGCTTTATTCTACTTTTACGTTTTACTTTAGCTGTAGATATTGCTGAAGACATGCATTTTTGCAGAAGTGATGACAGTGCCATCAGTCAAGTCTGTCAGTTGGCATGACCTACAAAAAAGATTAGGAAGAGAGAGGATTTACAAAGAGAGCTTTAGCTATTTGCTTTCAACATTTCATTTGCACCTATACGGCGTGCAGCCATTATTTTCATGAACAAGCAAGAGTAAGACCAGTTACACAATTGCACTGGATTGTTTGGGGGTTTTTGAAATATTTTTATAATCAAACTGAAAGATACGGTTCGTTTTCTGTCTAAAGCTAAAGTTACTATTGAATAGTGTGTAAGCTTTAGGGCTCTTTTTTTTTTTTTTTTTTAAATGTCCACTTCTTTCTTTCTCATCTGCAGTAATGAAATGCTCTTGGATGATAGCCATGCACTATATTGTTTTGCTGAATTCCGTTGTTTTCTAACCTTAGCATCAACGAGATCCTCGGCTCAATGAAATTTTATTTCCCTTTTATGACACAAAAAGAGCAATGCAGATAATTGAGACGTATGAACCAGATGAAGACTTGAAGAGTAAAGGTAAATGTGGGAGGGAATTCAATATTCGCTGGTTTTAGGCATTTGGGGAATTTGTTCCGAAGCATCCAAACTTTTAAAAGGGAGCGTACAGTCCTTGTGCAGGGGGCAAGCACTTGTCTGGCCACCCAGTGAACTAGATCAGGAGACTTGTCTGCTGAAAAATATCTCCCCCTCAAAACCAGTTATTTTTCAGAAGGATTATTTTCTCAATCCAGGTTACAGGGTGGCTCCAAAGACAGCCATCCTGACACAAAATGGGAGAGGCTAGGATTGAGTAAACAGGGAACAACATGGAGACTCCTTCTAGCAACAAGACAATATGCACGTGGCTACGGCCAAGGTCTCAGAGAGACTGCAGAGCTGTACAGATACTGTGTAAAAATAATTTTGTTTTGTTTTAAATTACCGTGGGTGCCATTGGATATGGATGCATAATATAATCTGTATAGTGCTTGAGGGCAGCAGCCTAGCTTGGAACAGAGTATTTTACATGGGTGCTTTGAAAAATGTTCTCTCTGAGCAAGAAGATTGCAGGAAGAGTCTCCAAGCCGTTCTTGGACTGCTCATGTCCTGAGCCGCTATGGGTGTTGGAGGTGTCGGTGGTGGAACTTGGCTCCCAGTTCCTATCCATTCTGCTGAAATAGCTGTGTTAGCATCAGCCTCAGAAATTAAAAATGTTGCTATCCCCGTCTGTCCTCCTTGCCCTTTTGCTGGAAATTACTATCATCCTAGCCTGCAGAGGAGGAGACTGCGGCCTTGCAAAGCCCACAGGCCTCCAGGCATCCTAACAGGAAGCCACTTTCACTAGACATTTAGGCTAATGCATCAAGCTAGCACTGGAGAAGCTGAATAGCTTTTACATATCCACTAGTGCTGTCCCTGCTGATGAAGGATGTACAGAGCAGACAACAGAAGGAGGCAATATCTTAAACGGCATCAGCAAAGCCTGAGGCAGCTCTCACTCGGTGCTGCAGCCGTGTTGGGTTCCCTGTGTGCCTTTATGCTGCGTTACGATCACAGGCGTTGACACCAACGATGCCTTCCACAGCAATGCTTGCCCCTTTCGCTTTCTCTGGGCCAGTGGTTGAGAAGAGTTCAGAGTTGCCTTCCTCAGCTTACAAACTTAAGGAATCCTTCTGTAGCTGGATGTGCAGCTTGCACCATTCCTTAGCGTACTTCAGTCCTTTTGACCAAACAGCTAGAGGAAGAATTTGTACTGTATCTGCTACTCCAGACACCTCGTTGTGTGCTGGGTTGATAGAGTGCTCTTTTAGTTCTGTGAAAACATGGACTTTCCAGGAATCACCTGGGAGGGGGAGCTATTTCTCGTGTCTGGGAGTCGTTTATAAACATTGCAAGGATTTTTCTGCTCACAAGCAGTGTAGCTTATTTCTCTTCCTCTCTACATGAAGTAGAATTATCCAAGTATTAATTACTTGATTTTAGGAAACTCCTTTTAAAATTTTTTTAAGGGCACTCATCTGTGATTCCTTTTGATGCCAATGTACTTTACATATTTTCCAAAATGAGGAAGGTGTACTAATGTAGCTGCCACCTGTTTAGGATGGAAGATGTAAAAACATGTTTTCTGAAGGTGGAAATTCATCTAGAACTGGAAAACAATATTGCACTATTCACAAAGAGGAGGATTTTGCAAGCACCAGGCTGTAGCAAGGGAATTATATTGGCTTATTCTTTTAGCCAATAATTGAATCTTGTCTGATTATTTAACTTCTTTCTTTGATTTATTTTTCTGACAGGTTTTAAATAAATCTGGTAAACCTCCTGCAGGTATAGGGTTATGGAGAGTAACAGCAGAACAGTAGCAGTGTCCTCTTACAGTGTTCTTCCATTGATCGTATTCACTGATGCAGATTTATCCCCATGCAATCAGTAGGATAGAGAGATGATTTCATGTAATATATTGAACCTTAGCATGTAAAGAAGGCAAGAATTTATCTCAGCAGTGGCTATTCTTTGCAGTCTCCCTTCTTCTTAGATAGAACTTTGCCACTGAGCAAAATAATTCAGCTGAAGGCCTTTTTTTGCTGAATCATGTAGTTTAAGAAACAAGGCTGATGTAGAACAAAGGCAGTAGCGGTAAGCGACGGACTCTTCCGCAGTTACAGTTCAGTAACAGAAAGAGTAAGTAAAGCTGCGCAAGTTAATGCTGTGCAGTTTAGTAACAGAGTCTGCTCAGCAACGCTAAAGAAGCAAATTCTTCCACGTGGTCAGTGAATGTCAGAAATACAAAGGGCAGACTGTTGAGCACATAGAGCTCTGTTAAGTTGCTGAAGTTTCAGCCATGGTTTGTCTAGGACACCTGCTCAGCTGTGACTTTTCCCCACTAGATGATGCACTAGGAGTGTGTATCATCTGAAATGTTTTGTGCTACTGCTTTGAAGTTCTCAGTGATTAATTAAAAAAAAAAAAAAAAACCAAAAACTTAAAGCTGAAAAATCCGTTTTGCCCCCTTTTCTCCCCCCTTCCAAACTCAGAATCAGCTGAGAGGATTTGAATAAGACTTTCCAGAGCAGTTCACCTCTGGCTGACACAGAGCACAGAAAATCTAAGTTTCAGCAGAGGATTTTTCAGAAAGCTAGGAGCAGAATGAAAAGCAGGGTTACTGGAGTTCCCTGTATAGGAGAAAAGTCTTAAAATAAAAATAGGACTGCTGCAACCTGTGCTTTAACAATAACCGAGTGCTCATGTATGACTTCAGGGCAAGCAATCTCCAAATTAGTGCCAGATAACTATTCTCTGCAGTGACTCTTTGTGAGTAATCCCTTCTTCCCTATCCCAGATCATTTTTCAGTCTGTTGGCCACTTTAAAACTGATACTGCAGTACTGATCATTCTTACTTTGTTTTCAATAAAATTTACTCCTTGATTTATAATTTTTATACTTTATGAAGCATATAACAGCAGAGAAATAAGAGAAAGGTGGTATGAATTCTGTCCTCTGAGTTCCTGCATGTCCCATGTTCATTGTAGAAATTAGCTTGCTTTTCATTATAAAGGTATAAACTGGTATTTCAAACAGTAAACTTGAAGGTATCTTGCATTTCCCTAATGCTTTGCAAATGAACACATGCAAACATTTTCAGGTACACCCCCGCTTGTTTTTGTCAGTGGAGAACAGTCTCTGCACATGCTGCAAGCTGATTAACACCAATGTAGCACAGGCAGGGCAGGACTAAATATGAAAGAGGGGAGAGAAGTACCATGGAAGACTGGTACGTGCAAGCTCACAATTCCTGGCTCACAAAGTCCCAGAGCCCAAAATTGTTGGGAGTATTCTGAGGAGATGTCGCTACTTATTTGCTGCCTTCAAATCCTCTTGATGCCTTAGGGTCTACTAATGGTGGGTGCTGGACGTAGGGTATTGAGCTAGGTGGGCACCTGATATTTTTTCTTTTGTTACCTGGGACCTCAGTGGCAAATTTTGCACCAGGGACAGACATGGTTGCTGGTCAGCTTGGAGCACTGGAAGGGGAGAGCTTCTGTGTGCTTGCAGAAGCCTATAGAAACATAGTTTTTGTGCTAGGGTTCCTGCTCTGTGAGACAGTTTGATTCCTGCAGCATACAAATTTCTAGTAGTAATTTACCATGCTTTCTTCTTCCTCCTAGGTGTCATATCAAGTGATGGGTTTTGCAGATATTTGATGTCGGATGAAAATGCCCCAGTTTTCTTAGACCGTTTGGAATTATATCAAGAAATGGACCATCCTTTGGCTCATTATTTCATCAGTTCCTCTCACAATACGTATTTAACAGGCAGGCAGTTTGGTGGCAAGTCTTCGGTGGAGATGTACAGACAAGTGCTTTTGGCCGGATGCAGGTTGGAAGCAGGAGATAACAGCTTTTAATATTTGTGAACCTAATACTTTAAACCTATGTGACATACCTTTGTAGTGATATATTGCATAATTGAATGTATGAATTGAATAGTGTGATAAACTAAAATACACATATTTAAGAGATACATTTTACAAAAAGCGTTGAGTTTGTGAGAAAGGCAACAGAAGTTTGATCTCAGAATGACAACTGTAGAATTTCAGAGGGCGTTCTGCTTTGTAATTAAGACATTTATATGTAAATAAGAATCAGTTTATGATTTCCTGCTTAATTTCTTGACATACTGGGATGCATCACAGTTAACTGAGTAAGAAAATAAATTATTCAAGTGTTAACAGTGCTTAGAAACATTATTGCTCAGGTGTAAATATATTGACCCACCCATACTGTATAGCATACAGTACTGGGTAGCATACCCAGTAATAATAGAACAGTCTGAAATTACCCATGTGCAGCTTAAAAGGAATCGTGTAATGCCCTAAACAGCTTTGTAACTTGTCTCGAGTAGCTCACCTGTACTGAAACACTGAAGAATCTGACATCATTTTTCTTGGGTCTTTAGGTGTGTTGAGCTGGACTGTTGGGATGGCAAAGGTGAAGACCAAGAACCAATAATAACGCACGGAAAAGCAATGTGTACAGACATTCTGTTCAAGGTAAACGCAGAGAGCCCCTGGACAAGGATCCGTGCGGGGCACCCTCCCCTCCTCAGCACCCAGACGCTGATCCCTTGTGACAGACTAGCAAATCACATAGGCACGGTTTCTTGTCCTAGATCTTAGGACTTGTCTCTGACTCGCATCGTGCGCCCCTGTGTTACGTCTGCCTTTGCACAGAACCTGCAGGAGGCAGGCTTGCTTCTTTTGCCCCATATTTCCACATCCCGTGGCCCTTTGCACCACAGAATAAATAATCTTCTCCATTGTCTGAGAAGTTCCTTAGCTGCGGAAACAGCCTGAAGATGCAGGAGTTATTGTGGGAGTAGAAATCCTCCTTGGCAAGAGCAGATCCAGGGGTAGCACTGGTGGGTTCTGGGTGAAGCTGCCACCACGGCTGCGGGTGCTGAGTCTGGGTTGTTGCGGGGGAGCAGGGAAGAACGCGCATACTGTTTGTTCTAGTTCTGGCTTCTCTTGGCACATTTGAGACCCAGCTCTGTGTTTCTCAAGCTTGGGTGGTGAACAAAAGAATCTCTTTCATTGTGATTGTAATTTGATCTGTTTTAATTTGAATCCTATTATTGCATTTTAAAGGATGTAATTCAAGCCATTAAGGAAACAGCATTTGTTACATCAGAGTATCCTGTCATTCTTTCATTTGAAAATCACTGCAGGTATAGAGTGCCTTTTTTTTTTTAATAATAGTGCGATATATGAGAGGGGTGATACAGCTCAAAAATAGCATGATTTGAGTGCACTTGAAAACTGTGTAGGGATATGCAGGTATATCAAACGTCACTTGGAAGAGACTGTACTTTAACATAGTCAATCTTTAGCTGAATGAAGCTAAACAGTGGTAAATCAGTGGTAAATCTTTCTTTTTTTTTTGGATGTTCCTTTAGTTGTGTGGGATTCCATTAATCTATTTTTCAGTCTTACTAAATTCATCTGTGTCAGGTCATAGACTTTCATTGACAGTTTAATTACAGTAAAGTAATACTTCTCAGCTGAGAGAAAGTGGGCAGTATATAATTTGGGATGTCTACATTACTGAGTATTATTCTATTTTGCTGAGTAATAATTTCTTTTTTTATATTTAAAAATTAACCAACATCATCTTTTCCAGCAAATATCAGCAGTACAAGATGTCAAAATACTGTGAAGATCTGTTTGGAGACCTCCTGTTGAAGCAGCCTCTGGAAACACATCCAGTACGTTATACTCTGTCAGTCTTCTAATTTTTTTTTTGTATTAGCTGTATTTAATAGAGATGATAAACTGGGATCATGTCACCTATAGTGCTGTTCACTGCCAGTCCTGTGCTTTCAAAAATGACTAGTGATTTTTGGTTGTCTGCGCTTTTTGGTCCTTCTCTGATTTGTTTAATCTCTTCTGTGCAGGGCTCTGGTGAGCAGCCTGGGGAAATCCATCCCCTTGATGTGTGACGTAATATCAGCACCTACATAAAATATACCACATACATTGTATTTGCAGGTCACACATAACTCTGAAATTGCCAGTCACTGCTGAAAACCAATTAATTATAAATTGCATGGTCTTAGCGGAGGAAGCCTCTACTTTCAGCTGCACTTTGCATGCTTCATGCTCCAGATCAGGTCCTGCAGTCTAGGTGTCCCCCACTACTGCATTAAGAATTAAATTGAGCACGAAGAGTTCCCTGCTGTATCGTTTGGACTATCAAGTGCACTGTAATCTGCATGCACTTCACTCTCCTGCATGGCAGGAGATAGCAACAGACACTCCTTCACAAACACAGTATTTGAGAATTTAATAGCTTGTTACCCAGTGCTTGCAGCTACTCCTCCAGGCCTTCCTTACTGTCCTGAGCAATGTGCTCACTGTCTGCCAGCAGACACCCAGAACCTGCAGGTGGTCTTTAGTGCTGTGGGGAACCACAGCAAAGAGGACTCTGCTTATCTTCCAGCTCCTGTCTGGGTGACCCCAGCAAAGGGGTCTCCTGGCATTACCATCTCTAGAGCTGTGCTGTTCTTGGCTTCCCTTGCATCTCCTGGAAAGAGTCCAGTGAAGGACAACAGAGATGATAAAAGGCCTGGAGCATCTTCCCTATGAGGAGAGGCTGAGAGACTTGGGTCTCCTCAGCCTGGAGAAGAGAAGGCTGAGAGGGGATCTGATCAGTGCTTATAAATATCTAAACTGTGGGAGGCAATTGGACGAGGCCAAACTCTTTTTGGTGGTGGGTAGTGAGAAAACAAGGGGCAGTGGCCAAAAACTGGAACACAGGAAGTTCAGCTCAAACATGAGAAAGAACTTCTTCACGGTGAGGGTGACGGAGCACTGGAACAGGCTGCCCAGAGAGGTTGTGGAGTCTCCTTCTTTGGAGATATTCAAGACCTGTCTGGATGCCTTCCTGTGCAGCCTGGTGTAGTGCACCTGCTTGGGCAGGATGGTTGGGCTCGATGATCTCTAGAGGTCTCTTCCAACCCCTACCAATCTGTGACTCTGTGTTGCAGGGACAGCAATGCACGAGGCTTGGTGAATATCAGGCTGTTGCCCTGCGAAGTGCATCCTATAGAATGAAATCTGAGGTGTTCCCCTATGATGTATGTAGTGCCTTGCCGTATTCCTCACAAATGGCCGTTTCCAGCAGCTTTCAGGGAAGCCTAAAATAGAGCTGGCCAAAGGCTGCCATGCTGCTGCCTCAGGGCCCAGCATTCAGCCGCAGCTGCCTGTGCTCTGCAGCGCTGCTGAGCCTCCTGCATTTCGTGTCTGTTCCTCCTCATGGGTGAATTCAGTCCCCAGCTACTCACAAAGCAAATGTTGCAGAGATGGCAGGAGGAGCTTGAAACCTGTATTTTATGTGTGTGTGGTTTCTGGTACCTCGACTGACTGAGGAGGGCGGACTTGAGAGAGACGTGGCACCGGTGGAAGCAGATTTGCTTTTAAGTAAGAGTAAATATTTGCCCAGATGGGCATCCAGCTATGCCCTGCGCTTGGAGATGCACACTGGCATCCTGGAAGCCTGGGGATAAATGAGCTCTGCGGCACTGACATCTAGTGGAATTACAACCCAAACGCTCTCAGAAACGATTGTGTTTTCTCTCCGTCCAGTGTGCGGAAACTCCCGTGACTGAGCTAGCCTGGTGGTTGTGGATAATCATTACCCTCCTGCAAGGAGGTTTGCACCCGTTGTTGTGGGGTTGGGTTGAGCTGATTTGGTTTCTTTTGCTGGATTGTTACTTGTCACGTTTGCCACTTTTATTTGGTTTCGTCATGGTGCTTTGTTCATTTGTTTCTTCATCTCGAATGCTGCTTCTGTATAGCTCAGAGTTGGTTTTAAGGGTAAGACTATCTGAATATTTCTTCTAAGAATATTTGCTAGCCCTGGAAATGTCTTCTACTCATACACCACTTATGGAAACTGCAGTCCATTATAGTAGCAACTCCCTGTGTGATGTTCCTAGCAAGCCTGAGGCGGAGAGGGGGCTAATTACCATTCCCAAATCCTCGTTTCTTAGCCTCAATGATGTGATGGTGCTTAAATCAGAGGATTTTACGCTTCTTCCTCAATAATATTTTTTTTTCTCCTTCCCCAAACTGGAACAAACCTTTTCCTAGTACTTCCTTGTGTATGTGAAACTTTCCATTTGCCTTTCACAAATACTGAAGATGCGACCCTGGAGCCCTGCTGGCAGAAATAGTCCTTGTTACCTACCTAAGGACTGGGTAGTGTTCCGTTCACCAGTGCCAGCCCATTTCCACTCTGGAAGGATGATCTTAAAGGTCTTTTCCAACCAAAACGATTCTATGATTCTATGTGTGGGCTGCCTCACTTGCGTTATTACAGCTTGAAGGGACCGTAAAAGATGATTTATTTAGAGATCAAATGATAATGGGCTCAACTGTGAATGGGACTGTGTGTGAACCACAGGGAGAGAGGGAAAGTAGGAAGTCCTGTCATGAAGAGTAGCAGGTCACATCCATGCCCACTGCTAGGCAGGAGAGAGGGAGGGAGATGTTTTGACCAATGCAGCTGAGGATGATGTAGGCTGGAGGCCACATCACCTGAGTGCAGCTTCCCTGTGAAATAGGGAGGAAGCAGAGGAGACGATGTAACTGCAGTCACACTACCTCTCAGGGTTGTGCCTGAGGGGGCACTGCCTGTTCACTGCCCCTTACCGTTGCTGTCCTAAAGGGAAAATCCCAAACAGGGATACAGAGAGGTTAAATAGCTGTTATTAAGCCTTTTCTTTCAATTATTTTGCAGCTTGATCCAGGTAAAGCCTTACCTTCTCCTAATGACCTCAAAAGAAAGATTCTCATAAAGAATAAAAGGCTGAAACCTGAAGTAGAAAAAAGTAAGTAAAGCTTGTCAAGTATTAAACTAAACAAAAGTCCACATTGATACGAACAGGCTTCGTTACTAAAGTTTCCAAATTGCCTGCACTTTAGGGTTGGAAGGATTTGAGTCACACGTAAATGACGCTTTGTTTGTCCTTGCGTTTCGTATGAATGCCAGAGTCTAGGCCTTGATATCAGCGTGTAGCATAGGCATAGATAGACCTAGAAATGGAATCCTGGGACTCTTATCAGATTGCTGTTTGAGCTAAAATGTAACACAGATAGAATCTCTTGTAAATTCTGCCTACACTAGTATGTTTGCGTTGCTCTGTTTTTCCAGGATAAGCATAAAATGAAATGGAATTTCGAATTGCTGTTCTTGCTATTATTGCCAGTTCTGATATTTATCTTCTCCCAGTAATAATAATGTTGCTATATTAGTTTCCAGTGTGACTGTAGTGATAAACCCTGGTCCTTCTCCAGAGATAAGCATACAGACCTTCCACTGACTTGAGTCACACATGATTGTGTTTGTACTGTCTAACTGAAATGCACACGGAAACACAATTGAAAATGCAGGCACTTTGCCTCCATTTGCGTAGATCAAGCACCAAAGAGAGAGCTGTCTGTTCTTTGAAGAAGCAGTGTGCTTGCTCCAAAGAACTTATAAGCCTTTGGAAATATTTTTCTTAACTTCAGTGAGCTTTGGCTATAGCCCTTGCTGACCACTCTTCAGCTCTAGCAACAGTTTCTGTCTAATGATGCTCTTACTCTGTAAAATTTTATTGTTAACTGAAAACTTAATCTTGGAGAACCCATTAAATAAAAGTAGCTCTCGGGATTAGAGAATCAATTATGATTGTTTTCATTTATTTCTTTGTGCTACAAACTGTTCGTGTCATGACTAATTTATTTTTATTTTTCTTATTAACAGAACAGCTTGACGCTCTGAAAAAGATGATGGAGGCTGGGGAAACTGCTGCTCCTGTAAATATCTTAGAGGATGATAATGAAGAAGAAATAGAAAGTGGTGAGGATTTCGTAGAGAAGGGCTCTCAAACGTTGCCTGTAGTAAATCAGTAGGCCAGCATGAGCAGCTAGTATGCACATTACCCGCATGCCCGCGGTCTGTGGCAGCAGCAGTAAGCTTGTGCTCAGTGCAGGACCATTTATGCAGACCTTCAGCCTTACAATCTCATCTCAGACACATGCCACAGCTGCTCCTGGCTCTGTGGCTGACTGTGGTAGGAACATGAGCTCTGTTGGTGGTACTAGTGGTAATTTTCAGCTTCCACTTACTGTTCAGAAGTCATATAGGAGCAGCAACCAAGTCAGATTTTCACTGTGTGTGTTAGAGAGACTGGGAAGCTGTGATCTTTGCTTTGAAGCCAGATTTTGTCACTATTTTTAATACTTGTGTCAACATCAGATTGGATTATTTCATTACGCTTTAAAAGGATAAAATGAGGGATAGGATTTTTTCTTGCCAAGCTTCAGATATCTTCAGTGTAAACATTCAGATCTGAGCCAGTGATGTGGAATGTGTTTGTGGCCAACAGAGAAAAACAGACATATCTAGGGTGTGATTTCACCTTGTCTCTTTTAAATATCCACCGTCAGAAGAGGTAAATCATACTTGCCTGCCAGGGTCTGTACCAAGGTGCTGGCCTGTGACCCCTGCCCTATGAATGTCCCAGCCTGAGCATACACCTTGGTTGTCTCCTTGATTTTTATTTTTTTTTTAATAATTTTTTTTTCACTAGCAGAAAACCTGTTGAAGGCAGTAGAGATCCTCATGAAAGATATTCTTTGCGATCCAAATCTAGTATCTGTCTTTGCAGTGCTAAAAAAGACTGAAGTACAACAGTTTTTTGGAGAGGCCTCCCTCAGTATCTTTCTTCAGGTGATCAAGGAACACAGATGAGATTCTGTTGTTTTGCAGGCTGATTTCCATTGGAATGCTTATTACTAACAGTGCTCTTACTGTGCTGTGTTAAAAATTATATGCTAGACTGCCAAGAGGCTCAAATAGGTAGTTTCTAAAATTGTTTTTTAAATCCATATGAATAATGTGATTAATGATTTTGTGTTTGTAAGAGAACTTCTTAGATTCTTTGAGTACACTAGATTCTAATGGAAAATCACCTTAAAAGCAAATGAAAATGGTTCCCTATAATAGGGAAGACTACTTTATACAACTTTATTTAAGATGAAGAATCTCTGTCTTCATTTCTTGTTATTTCCACAAGCCTATTGATTTTTTTTTTTATACTTTTGCTAAGCAAATTGCTGATTTCTTCAAAAATACACTAAGTAAAATTTCTCTTACTAACCAGGTCAAAGCTGTAAGAATCTCATACCGTAGCTGTGACTTACTACTAATGCTTGGAAATCTAAACCCTTGGATTTTACGTCTGTTTTTAAAAAATGCCAAAACCAATTTTGTGTATTCAACTGTCATTTGTTTCGTGTCTCACAAAACCAGCAGTTGCTGTGGTTTTGGGGCTTATCCTTCTTTCTTTTCTGTGCAGCTGACCAAGAAGAAGAAGCTCATCCAGAGTACAAGTTTGGAAGCGACCTTACTGTAGATGATTATGGTCAAAAAGAAGCTGTTGCCATCAGTGTCAAAAAGGTGGGATTGCTTCTTATATATATTTCCTTGGAAGCTTTCCACAGAGGTGGGTGTAAAAGACACTCTGTTTTGTGGAAGCATCACAGCACACGTTGTTTTAAGAGTTAAACATGAGATCTTCACCGGATTCCTAACCTTTAGGTTCATGAGAAGACAAAATTTTATAGCTGAAAATATTCTCTGCTTTTTCAAGTAGAATACTCATTGAGGAAACAGAATCAGTATATAGGGAGACAATACACATGAAGTGGAGGATTTGATCAAAGATGATATTTAAAGGCAGTGAGCAGTTTCCTGCTCCTGCCTCTCATATTTTACTTTGCATCTCAGTTGCAGAGCCCTAATATGAGGTGGAATATCAGCTTCCTTGCTCAGTATTTTTTTGCAAGGCTACATCCTTTGTTGTAGGGATTCCCTGGGTCATTTTTTATTGTTGACTCTTAGGGTAGATTCTCCCTTCCGTGGGCAGCAATGAAATAAAAATGGGACAGTGGGGTGGTATGGCAGTGGGGCTCTACCAGAGAGCCAGCTGGCAGACAGGATAAGAGTCCCCTTCATTCTGCTCCTACTTGATCTAGTACAGTTTGTCAGCCTGTGCTCAGTAACCTGAGTATTACTTGACAGTAATTAGATACAGAATATTGCAATTCAAAACTAAGGCTACTCTGGCACTGAAGGTGTTACTGCTGCTTGCTGCAGAAATAAACCCACATGTGAGTGCTAAGGTACCTTATCAGATCATGCTCCTCTGTCACTTGAGTGTTTTGGCTAGTCCTTTTCTCCTGCTTGGCTACCTTGGATCTTACTCCAGATAAAAGTGTAGGTATGGAAAGTCTTTCCTCGCACAGATTTCCCTTGGCAGTATGTTTCTAGCTACTAGATCACTGAGACATCAGATCTGCCTTCTTGGTATCTCTTCAAGTCATCATCTTTACTTCTTCAGGACTTTTGTGAATCCTCCCACTGAAGTATTGTTTAACTTCTTTGCTCTGGGGCTGATTTCACTTACTAAGTCAGCTGGTCCTTAACTACCTGAGTGGTTTGGGGTTTGGTTTGTTGGTTTTTTTCAGATTAGTCATTCATTCTCAGCATATGCCCTTGGGTAATTTCTCTGCTTCTTTGCTGATCAGTGACTCGATCCTTGTTCTTCAGGAATGTAGGTTCAGTGCCAAGTCAACATTTATCTGTCCAAGTTTCTCAGTAGTGGCAGCTTGTAATTGAAGACAGACAGCAGACTGTCCCACTGCAAACATCTTGAGATAGGCCTTTTCCAAATGTGGACATTTAAAGCACAGTTTACAGCAGTCTTAACCCTCAAGTTTTCAGAGCCTGGGCAGTTTGCATATCCAGATCAGATGATTTTTTGTGTTGTCTGGGTGTGTCATTCTTTCATTCTTCTCTGAAATTTACTGTCCTCAGCATCTAGCGATAGCACTGGTTTGGGCTTAACTGTCTGGCATCCTCCGTCCTGTTCCCATGGCTAGCCAGCTGTTGAATTTCGTGTCGTCTTTACCCAGATTTGAAAGAAACTGCAAATATCTGCAAATGTATGGGACAGATGAGCCACACGTGAAGGTGGAAAAGGGCATACTTTTTGCTAAATGCATTAACTTTTTGAGGATTTTTTTTTTCTTACTGTGAGTGTTTCCTATTGCTTTTTCTTTGGATAATGTATATATATTTTTTTCCCTTAGGCTGTTGAAGATTCTGAGCAAGAAAACAATAAAAAGGTGACACATGGGATGTTATGTAGTTTGTTTTATTGCTTTATATATAACATACATACTACTTACCATGCATTCTTAGTGATTTAACAATTTTATGCACAGTTTCACTGCACCTACAGAGTATTTTTGAAAGTGACCCTACCTCCTTTACTCGTCTAGGGTTTCTTCTGCTGTACTTTTATACTGGGGTTAGGGCTCTCAGAAAATTTGGGGATAGACAGGAGGCCATGACTCTTGCCTTCTCAGAGGTGCCTGATCTCAGTCTCAAATGCGAGACAGTGGGAAACAGCAGTTCTTTGAATGGTGTTGAGATGTATCATCCCTGCTTCTTTTTTTTTCCCCTCTTCCCTTACCCTGACTGCACTTTGTTTTCCTCTCTCTTTTTCCCCATTGCTTTCCCTTGGGACTTCTGCATTTATCTTCTCCCAGGAATCCCTTCTGTAAGACTTCCCACCTCCTTCCACTCTTCTCCTTCCTTCTCTTCTCTCATTAAATCTGCTTCTGTTCCTAACCACACTTTGTTTCAGTCTGTGTTGTGTTCTAAGTGGTTTCTGCTTCTTTTCTTGAGGGATGGGGAGGTGTAAGTAACCTAGAGAGATCAACTTTGCCCCATTGTTTTCTCTAGCCCCTAAGAGGGTCATGTTCTGTTGTCACCATTTCTTTGTTCCCCTAGGCTTTAAGAAACGTTCCATCCTTCCCCCTTTCTAATTCATGTTTTTAAGGTTGTGAACACTGCAAAGAGTATAGCCCCTTTACTCTCAAATGTGGGTCTGCAAGTAAATAAGATAAAATCAACGACATGTAGATTGTCTTAGAACATTGTCTTAGAGTATGTTAGTATGCCAGTAATGCAGGCATGCAGCTGGTTGGCAGGGTACTATTGCCTTGGCACTAAGGCATGGGTAGTCCCCTTTCACTTCTTTTTCACTGAAATTCATTACTTAGATGTTTATGAATCAAGATAGTAAAATACAATTAACAATACTGAGCATTCTGCAGGAGGCACATTGAAGGAGCCTGGGTTTAGCAGATGGGTGATAAGTTCCCCCTGAATTATTGTTTTCCAAAAATGAAGATGCCGAAAAGGACTAGTTCCTTTGAGAAATTTGGCCTTAATTTGATCTAAACTCTATTAACAAATATTGACCTAGTAACAAAAAAAAAATATGCCTGTGTTCTGCTAATAAAGGATGTCCCATTTGGCATATTCCTGAAAAGCAGTTGGGTTGAGCCCTGCTGATCAGCGTTACAATTTCGTGGACCGCTGGAAGTTTCATTCAGTCTGAAATGCACATCAAACCACGTGCACCTGGACTCGTTCTGATAACTCAGCTATTCTGTGCAGTCAGAAAATGACATTCCTTGTGACTATAGTCACCTTGTCATATCAAGGCGTACATTGATACGTTTCACTTCACATGGAATTAATTTTTTGAAATGTGTCCACGCTATATGGCAGCTAGAGGTACATGCCCACAATACTGACAAGTAGTTTCATGTCTCCCCTCCTCTCCCGTCTCCTGAGTAGATGAGTTGCAGTAGTGTAGGTACTTTGTACTGCATTTGTCTTCCATGCTTTAATGCTGATACACATGCTGAGACTTACTGCCTGAGAGAGACTTTGCGGTGCTTCCTGGTACCCTGATACAAAAATGGAGGAGAACTTTCTGAAAAACACGGGTTGCATTCTGAAAATAGAGCTGTACTGTGTAAGAATTTTGGAATATACTTAGTAATTCCTTGCAGAAGTTCACTGTCAGCCTACAGTAGGTTAGATTTTTTTTGGTAACTGGTTCACTGGTAGGAGAACAAGCAAAAATATTTGTGGGAAAAATGCCATGAACAGTAAGCCTTGTGGAGTTTACTTAGATTGACAGAGATCTTTATTTCTCTTTCCTTTCTTTCAGTGAAAAGAGAGTGTGTTTCAGACTGTTTTAGGGAAAGGAAAAAGGTAGATCCACACGAGGAGTGCTTCCTATTGTGGGTTTCTAGCAGATGAGATACTTGTAGAAACCTTTTTGCAGTTCTGTTGTAAATAGAGCGCATCTTTATGTGAATGATGGATTCAGATTTTTATCATTTTACGTGTCCAGGAACATGAGCTTGGTACTGTGTCTCTTGGTGGTCTTGTGATAATCTGTTTGTCCAGTGAAGGTTGTAATCTCTATATTTTGGTCTGCTTTTATCCATAAAGTTTAGCAATTGAACCTATTTGTGTTCTGATGCTGAGAAAGTTCTACTCAGTACCAAGTAGGCATTACCCCACCGCAGTTGCTATGAGAAAATGTGTATTAAGTCACAATTCTTAGAAAAACAGAGAGCATTATCTCCCACCATTGTTCAGTCTGTTGTAATATTTATCTTTTATCCCAAAGTTATCCTACTAACATCATGTAGTATTTATCCACTGCTCAGGAGCTTTTCTATCATCTGTCCTCTTGCATGCCTCCTGTACCACTGACAATGTTTGGTCCATATATCAGTAAGAAAATAAATCTTAATTTGTGGCATTAAATTTCCACTTTTCTTGTAGTAATTTGCACTTCCTTCAACTTTCTGCAGATTTGGGTATAATTTTGTATCACATTAGGAAATTCCAACAGTAGTTTTTGCACACACAAATAGTGATTGTTCTTTTTAATGTGTTTTCAGGGGTTAGTAACTGTTGAAGACGAACAAGCATGGATGGCATCTTACAAATATGTAGGTGCCACAACCAATATACATCCATATTTATCAACAATGGTCAACTATGCTCAACCTGTAAAATTTCAAGGTTTCGATGTAGCAGAAGGTAACATAAAAGGTTGAATGAAATAAAAGTATTTGTCTGCTTATTCTAGATAGTTTTTTAATCTCTACATTTCCTGAGTTTAGAAATGGCGTAAGACTTTTACAGTTTAATGACCGTCATCAGTATATTTTTAGATCTGTTTCCTTGGATGTAAAGTTAGCATGTTATTCCATTGGTCATCCACATGGAGTCACTAAATTACTGGGAGAATGTGAAGCTGTTGAGGTTGATTATATTCTGTAGGCCTTTCCGATCAAACTGCCTCTTTTAGTTCATCTTTCTGTAAAGCAAGCTGAGCATGATTGTCGCAGTGGTCAGCAGTTAGCTGATGCTTTCGTATTGTACACTAGACCGTTTCCGATGTTGTTTTGCCTTATTGAGCCCTACAACACAGGCTCTGAATAACTGTTTTGTCCTTAAAAAAAAAAAAAAAGTTGATTTCCCAGGAAGTGAAAGAAAAAGGGAAGTCAAAAGAAATATTATGAAATTTCTCTTCAGTATAATTTGATTCTGTGAGTGATAAGTAATGTGGAAACAGACCAGAATTTGCTATATCCCACTATTACATACACTGAGTGATTTTGAATTTTGATTTATCATTACAGAAGTGCTTTAAAATGTCTTGTCTTTTCTTTCTAGAACGTAATATTCATCATAATATGTCCTCTTTCAATGAATCAGTCGGCCTAGGGTATTTGAAGACCCATGCTATTGAGTTTGTGAAGTATCCTTTCACCTCCTCATACCACTTCTCTACTAATGCTACAAATAAACAACAAGCGTACCTTTCTAGATTCACAGTGTTCCACGTCTATAAAGGAAAAAAGGGAAAGTAGAAATAGTAAGATTACGGTAAGAAATATTGAAGATACCAGAATATGACCATCCATTTCTATGATGTTTTTATCTCATTTTCCTTGATGAATTATACAGTTATAATAAACGACAAATGAGTCGGATATACCCAAAGGGAGGCCGAGTGGATTCCAGTAATTACATGCCTCAAATTTTCTGGAACGCTGGCTGCCAGATGGTCTCACTGAACTATCAGACCCCAGGTAGGCAGCAACGACCAGTGAACCTCAGTCCTAAAGAATGGTTTGGGCAGTAACTCTCAAACAGATGCCCTGGATTTGCTTCTGGCATTTTTTGAGGAAACAGACATATGGCTAAATAATACGGTGGGGTGGAATCATGGAAGCGTATGAAAAAGAGCAATAAAAAAGCCATACATGGAAGGAAAATTCAGTCCCTTTTCATGGTAGAATAATAGAATACTGTAATGTTTCACATATAATGTTTTATTAACAAAAAGTGTTAATTACAGGGAAATCACTGTTTTCACAAAACACAGCTTGGTACAATTGGATGCGTGTCTGCAAAGTAAAGATGGAGTGTACAAATTAAGATGGTAAAAAGTAATGACTATGTGCCAAATGCATTTCTAGACCGGTTATTGTGAAGTGCTAAAAAGTCATGTGTTCAGCTCCAGAGAATGGGGTCTGAGATCCCAGCTGAGAGTGGTGCCAGGGAACGTAAATGTCTCTCCGCAGCGTAAGCTGGGAGGAGGTGTATTGTTCCTGTTCAGTGGAGGTGAACCTAAGTCAATCTTCAGTCATCCTCCCACAATGGTGTCTTTGGTACTGCAGACACTCCTCATGATCATTCCTTGAGTTCTGTCCTGCAGAGCTTTGCGCTGATGTCACTAGCAGAGGAACCGAGAGAAAGTCGTACTGGAATACACTGCTTGTAAAGCACTCCGCTGGACACGGTGCAGAGGTTGGAGCAGATATGCAAGCTTCGCTCTGCTCCCAGCACTGCCTCTGCCCACTGCATGTCACTCTCAACCCCTTTATATTGCAAAATAAGAGTGGTAATTGTATGATTGAAAGTGAGCAACTTTCCTGTATTAGTCCTCTATGATCCACCTGTGGTGTCAGACTGAAGAATAATTGAGGAAATACAAGTTAGGGCTGCTCAGCAAAGCAAATAACAACCGATATGAGCATGTGAGAATCTTCTATTTTGCGTGATGGAGAACATACAGAAAAGACTTTGTTTCCGTTTTGAAAGTATAGTCTGTTGGGCAAGAGAGTACCTGTGTTATTGCTGAACAAGGATGTTGTATTCTAGAGTAATTAGAAACCTGCAGGAAAACAATTTATTTTTTGCAAAGTTTGGGACGGGTTTGGATGGGAGGTGGCTTATTACATGTTTACTGTCTGTCTTTATGTACAAGTGCCGCAATAATGCATTTGAATAAAACTCGGATGCCTTAAATGTTGAGACTAGGCAACGCTGCTGTGATCTTTGTGGTTGCTTTTTGTGGTATTTTATTCAATTAAGCCCATAGAAAACCAGTATAATATTCATCTCACCTTCTTTCAGACATCAGAATACAGACAGCTTCATCAGAGGTAGCTGCCTGCGGTCATTGTGGAGAAATACATACTCCTAGGATGTCTCGTCGAGTATATTTTATGTGTCTGCTTTCGACCGAGATTAATTGCGCTGTTAAGCGCCTGTATTCTTCCGCTATTCCAAGTGATTCTGGATGACTAGCAGAAGTGGAGACACCTATACTGTAGATATCAAAAGTGAGATGATGGAAATGCCATCCCAGGCACTTAACATGACCACAGTCTGATGCTCCTCTGCCTAGCGGCTGTGTTTGAATTCAGGGAGAGACTGTGTTTTCTAAGCACAGCATAGACTTCAGCTGGGTTAATAAAGCTATTAACACTGCAAAGAAATCTGAAGTTGTCCTATTACTTCCTTTTATTTCTTAATGTGTCTGTTCTATATGCATTAAATTTAATTTTTATTTAAACTGATTATTCTGGACAAACAGTCTTCTTTTCTAGAAAGGATTGTTCATGATCTGCATTATTCAGAAGGAAGGATAGTAATTTTTTTTCTCTCTTGACAGATTTAGCAATGCAGTTGAATCAAGGAAAATTTGAATATAATGGATCGTGCGGGTGAGTGATACGATTTAAACTGTTGTCACTGTCTATCAGAATCCTTTACTATGGTTTTAATAAGATTTTGTCACTATTAATTATGTGTTACAGAAGAAAAATGGGATGCTAGGTGAAGAGTAGAAATTAGCAGAATTCAGGGAGAATTATCCCCTGCAAGGAGGTATTCTCATGAATATGCTTGTTAATTATGCCCAGTTTTTAAAGATGAGCTAGAAGATGCTTTGTGTGCAAATTATGAAGATGATCATGGATACCATGCATGGTTATTTAAATACCACTTCATCTTCTGTGCTCAATCTCTCTTTGAAGACATGCCTCAGAATGGAGTTTACAGAATTGCCAAATTTACTTGGACAAGTTGAGTCTTCATACATGGGGAACTTTTTTTTTTAATCCGTCTACTTTAGTTGTACAGCAGATTTCACAGAGAATACTGGTGTTTCATCTCTCTAAGTTTGTGCCCATGACTTTTGCATGAAAAAGGGTGCTCAAGTGATGTTGATAGATCTTTCTCAAATGTTGAGTTTATACTTAATAGGGTAGGCTGATCCTTAACATCAAGAGAAAGTAGAAGTTTGATGAATTATAGGAAATAACAGTCCAGAATCGCATGAAAATCTGCAAACTCATCCTAGGAAGAAACAACTCCTTTACTAAAGCAAATCTTACTCAGAAAGAAAATCTGAGAAGATGAAGCTTGGTAAAATTCCTCTCCTGCAGAACAGGCAACATAGTGCTTTGCTACTCCATGCCTTGGTTTCAGTTGTGAACTCTTCAGGTAGAAGCTGTTGGGCTTGACCGAAGTGCAGTCTCTGGCCATTTCAGTCAGAATGACAAAAATAGAAGAAAACCAAAGCATCTTTTTTTATGCCAAAGTATGATTCCTTTCTTGTTTGACCCACAAGCCTGGTTCAAGAGCACATATTCACTCTTACCAAATGCTCTGGAGGACAGGCATTATTATCGACTAAATTACTTCGTTCTTATGTCAGTCTTCTGGTATTACAGTAATATAGTGGTATATTTTTATATGCATTATAAATGTGGTGCTGTTACATTACAGAAGAGGCAATGAAAATAAAAAAAAAAACAAAAACTTTCCTTCTGTCTCTACTCCTTTTTTCTCTGATTTACAGTTTTCATGCTTGTGAAATAAGATTGAGTCACTCTAGCTTCAGCATTTTTTATTTCAGCAGGCCTGAAGCAGAGGCTGAGGATGTTTCTGGTATCTCCCTTCTGCCCATAACTTTAAATTACTAAAATATTATGGAATCACACACATTTATAATGTAAGAAAAATGAGGAATATTGCTTTCCTAAACAGAAGCCACGTTATGAAAAAATGGGAAAAAACATGGACATTCCATTGGAATTTTTCCAGCATTTTTTAATTATTTCTGAATTCCATCTAGGCCTTTATAACATTGTGTACCAGTGATTCACTAGAGACACGAAGGGTGGATAAAAAATTATCCTTTAGCAGCTGTTGACTGTCAGGGCTGCAGAAGTAGCAAGATGACTCCAGCTACACATTCCCTTCCACCAGTGGAAGAGAACCCCTGTCATGTATAGCACAGCGTTTCTGTGATCAGCTCCTATTTCACTTTGATGGCAGAATCCTTGGGGTTTGATTCATCAGAGCACGTATCGGCTTCATTGATATGTCGATCCAGTGTGTAGTCCTCAGGGATGTATTGTAAGTGTTATTATGGTAGTACCTTTCATGCTACTATAATTAACAATCTGTCAGCACTGACGTTATCAGCTGTTTTCCCCAAGGTTTTATAACCGAAATGAAAAAATTAGCTTCAAGCTGAAATTTATTGTTTGAATCTTGACTCCATGGGACTGCTTCATTTAAAAAAGTGAAACTGAATAAGCCCTCTGTATTTTTTCCAAAGCATTAAAGAATTAAAACAAATGAGAGCGTCTACTTTTTAATATGTGATAACTTGCTGTGTTTTTAAAATATACTATTAAATTATTTTGAAGTGTCCTTGGTTATATTACATTTCTTTTCATCTTGAAATTCAGGATTGATTTCAACTCTCAGTAGCTGGTAGTTCAAAACTAAGATTAACGTTTACCTGTATTCTAGACAACCGTAATATTTCCTTTTACTTCCTCACACGTGCAGCTAGAATGATAATCTGTATTTTACAGTGCTGTAAGAGAGTTCATTAGTTAAAACTATAATATCCATTTTATTTGTATGTAATACAATTTCAATTTCCACACAAGAACATTATCTTCTTTTTCTTGAAATAGGTATCTGCTTAAACCAGATTTCATGCGACGACCAGATCGAACGTTTGACCCTTTCTCTGAAACTCCTGTAGATGGTGTAATTGCTGCAACATGCTCTGTACAGGTACAGCAGCAACAGACAAACTTCTGTCATCTCATCACATCCAAAATCATGTTTAAATGTCAACAGAAATACGATATCTAGAGAAAATGTGTTTGGATTGGGTGGGTTTTGTCAAATTGCGTCCGTTTTTTGTTTATTGCTGGCTAAGACATCGATATTTACTTGATCTAAGTTGGTTGGAAATTATTTGTAAAAATTCATTGAATTTTAACCCTCCTTGTGCTCTTTTTGAAATACATCAAAATTGCATTTTGAATCGCACAAAGGAATAAATGAATTGAGTAAATTTTGGTGGACAGTATGAAATTACATTAACATCAGTTATCACCATAGAGCAAAAAGGAATATGGGCACACATGGACAGGATATTTTCAAAATAAGTAGAGAAAAAGGGTTGATGTGATGGAGGTCCTTACTTTGGAGTTCTTCATGAGTAACAAAGTCCGTAAAACTTCTGTTGTCATTCTAAAGTATGGTTAGACATCACGTTTTGGAAGGAAGCTGACAATTGCAAAACCTGTTTTGTGACTTGACACTACTCTCTGTGCTCAAATACCCTATTTGTAGCTTAACAAAAGACTTACGCTTTCAATTGACACTTTCTATGCACAGGATGGAAGTTTCAGACTTTCCCACCAAGAGCTTGGTGTGCATTCTAGACACTTAACTAAGTTCCATTTGCACCTCCAGAAGAAGAAAACCTTTTTATTAATGTTGCTTTTCTTTAATAGTAATGACAGTACAATCCCTCCAAGAAGGAAGTGGAATCTGGTGGTGAGAACATAAGTTCTAGCTGTCCCTAGGGAGTTCTTAGATCACGTATTTTGCCAGTTGCTCTTCTTGTGTGACTAAAACTAGTATAAAAATCCCTATAAATTCTGTTGTAAAGGAGTTGAGTGGGCTGAATCCAGTGATGATTCCTCTCAGCCAGGTAACTTTTCAGATTTGTTATCCAGAGTGTTCCCTGGGTGTTAGATCATGAAAAGAAAAGGACTTGAAATGAGCTTAGGTCTCGGAAATTGTGTTGTAGTGTTTTTCTTCCCTCTTTGATCATACTGATGAAAACATTAGCTGTATTTTTAATTAGTAGATCATCTTGATGGAATAAAAATTTTCCCTGGAGTAATGACCTGTTGTGGCTAGATTACTCTTGACTTGGAGTATGACTTGGAGTCAAATTGCAACAAATCTTCATGTACATAACAATATAGAGGACTTGGGTGGAGTTTTTGTTTGTTTGCTTTGTAAGCATTTGCCAGGCACATAACGGGGAGTCAGACTGCCACGCGGTTAGTTTATGAGCCTTACCTAAGTGAAAGCAGAGCAATAGCTTCCTTTCACCTCCTTGTAGTCAAGACATAGCATAGATGACAGGGCTTCTGAAGAGAAAGTTTAAAGTTGCAGAATAGCAGTGCCAATCTTGGCTGTTTCATTCAGTATTTTTCAGTAATTCAGCGAACACATCTGTGAGCCGTCGGCTAATTGGGCTGACTTATAACTGTTAATACCATAACACAATGAGCGCAGTCCTTTCAAATTAAGGATATATTTAAGGTCTTATCACAAAGGCTTTTCTAAAGCAGTGCCATTTTAGCACTAAATATACCATTTTCATACGATGAAATAAATATATCTGTTCTGTATAAAGCATTTTTCAGATTGCTATCAATAAAAAAGTATCAATATTTCCACTATTCATAAAATGCTTTCTACTTTGCATTGCTGTCCCTTACTGTTCTGTTGTTGTGTCGCAGGTAATATCTGGTCAATTCTTATCAGACAAAAAAATCGGTACGTATGTAGAAGTGGATATGTATGGTTTGCCCACGGACACGATACGTAAAGAGTTTCGAACGCGCATGGTGATGAACAATGGTCTGAACCCTGTTTACAATGAGGAATCGTTTGTTTTTCGAAAGGTAGGATATTTGGAAAGCACAGTTTGTGGTTGCCATTGTGGTTGCCAGCCCTTTTGCACATGAGCCTCCTTGCTCACGTGAGCCACCCCTCCCTGCTTCAGTCTGACTGCTCGCATGAATAAGTACTGCTCCCATGAAAAAGGGTTTGTAGGGTTCCTGTTTACTGCAGTAAACAATCTAAAGCTGAAATAAGCTTTCAAGAGGTTGTTGTTGATTTTTTTTTTAATTTTGCTTTGTTTTATTTTTCTAATGGATAACCTGTGTAGCTGTCACATGATTATTTTTTTTTGTTTGTTTCTGTTTGGCTTTTCCCTCCCCTTTGCTTCCTCCTCCCACTTGGAGGTAGCCACCTCCTCCGTGGCCATGCCTGTGTTCAAGGTATGCAGTCTGCTCAGAATGAGCCCCCGCTGGTGGACACCATCATTCCTTGGAGATTTCTTCTTCCCTGCCCTGGCAGTGGCTGCTATCTTGCACTGTTCCGTCAGCCCAGAGGGCAGGTGAGATGCTGCATCCAAACCTAAGGTCAATGTTATTACATGGAAAAGTTGGAAGGGTGCTGTGTTCCTCAGACGTGTTGCCAGCTCCCTCCTTCAGTAGTCCATGTGCATCATGTACCTTTTTTTTTTTTAAATAACAAAAGAAAAACAAACCTTTTTTTCTTGGTATGGGGGATTTAAAGAGAGAGATCAGTTGTCCATGTTCATTTTTTATCTCTCGGTTTTTATATATATGATACACATATATATATATTTATTTTTATTTTTTTTTCTGTTGGCTGGAGTTTCATCCAGACTACATGTGTTAGCAGTGCCGTCTTTGATAATGTCCATTTTGCTTACACCTGTTTCGTTGTCACGCAAAATTGTTGCTCTTCTATTCCAAAGTGTCAGACTTTGCCACGTGTTGATGACACTTCACATTTGGGTATATTATACACATAATCTGCTTTTTAGCACTGCAACCAGTTTTTAATAGAATTGTAGTTAATGCAAAAGAGGTTTTTCTGGACTCAAATATGTTCTGGAATGAACGTGACTTCAAGGGCTTTTCTCTGTGTACGAGGAGGCACGGGGAAGATGCTTAGGTGCAGTGACAGGCAGTCATGCTGCCCATGGCTTGCTGGCCATATGGCCAGCATCTGCTGCTTTCTGATGTCTTAAATCAAAAGGCCTGTAACCTACAGGGTGCGCACAGCTTCAGTCTACAAGGGAGGTACTTGTGTGTCGTGGCGTAGCTACAGTGGCTGATGCCAATATTCCTCGGACTTTCTGCTCTACTGTGCAATGAACAACTATATGGTTGCACATTCTTTTGAATAGCTTGTAGTGTAAGTCAGCCAAGAGTTTGTTTTTTCTTCATCTCAGACCCTTATATCAGGTTTAGCACTGTAATCAAGACATACATTGATGACTGAGCAGATGAGTGGCATAAACATAGCAGGAACAATTCCTCTAGCTGGAGGGAGTGAAGGTGTGGGGAGCACAATGCTAAAAGGTTATGAGGGTGGACGTGCCTACCATCATGCTGTAGAAAAAATTAGTGGAGAGGGGATGATAAACTACTTAGTCCCCACTCCTGCCCCCTAACAAATCTGTATCTGAGCCCATCATGTAACGAAAGACGTGCTGACTGTGGGAGAGGTCGTACCTGCCCTATTTGGCTCACAGTGTTCTCCTCAAGCTGATGCTTAATCCTACACAGTTGCTTTCAGGTAATGTGCTTGATTGGTCTTCCGTCATGTTTTCTTGTTTTTATTTTAATTAAAATAAAGCTTCAGCCGTTCTAACCCAAGTTCTGTGTTGTCACTTTGTTGTGTAAGTGCAAGGAGGGGGCGAGTGCTGGTGGTGACCTGTGCTGGGAGTGCTGAGTTATCAATCAGAGCAGCATACCGGTGAATAGCTCGGGTGGGTTCAGAGGCCGAAGGCGTACTCTATTTCGTGCCCTCTAAGACTGCAAATGAAAGTGGCAGGGAGAAAGTAGATGCAATTTTACGTAGGCCTTTGCTTTTGTGCTGTAAACATTAATGAATAGCGCCAGGTAGAGAAGGAGCGGGAAGACCTTTCCCAGCTGTCAGAGAGGGTGCACCTCTGGCTTAGGCTGTCTGTTCCTCACTGCTCCATGCACAGAGGCAGCACCTTTGTTCCAGGGAAGGCAGGGAATTTTTTGTTGCTGTTCTGGTTGGTCCAGATGGGGACTGACAGATGCAGATAGCTGGCAGCATCCCTGCCCACCATGCATACCATGTTCCCTTCATGTCCCGAGCACAGCACACCCACTTCTGCTGGCAGCATGCCATTTCAGCAGGTCTGTCACCCTGTCCTGCCCTCCTCTGTCTGCTTCTCCCCTTTGCAGAACCCATAGCTCAGCCTACATCCCCATCAGCTTGTGCTTGTACTCTGTCCGTTCTTCACTGCCTTTTTGGGTACATCCCAAATCCCACCTTTCTGTCACGGTTCCTCCTGATTCGGCACTATCTGCTCGTCCATCGCCACTGTATGGTACCATTTCCCAGGTAATCTACCTGCCTTCTTATCGATGCCGCTAGTCTTCAGTAACGAAAAAGAAGCATCCAAAATATTTAGCTAGTCAAACTGTAAGCTGCAGGACTTGCATAGTCTGAAATCTACCCATTATTTAGGGTGAAAAAAAGGTGATTCTAGGTAAGATTGATCTTAAAGAGTGCAGTTTGCAGGGAGTGACATTATCTTACAGTGATAATAGTCTGTTTCTGGCATACAAAGTGAATGGTTCAAACATGGGAGGCAGGAGGGTGCCACTGTGTTACAGTCACTGAATATCTTCATGTTATGACTTTGCAGGTTATCCTCCCTGATCTGGCTGTCCTGAGAATAGCAGTGTATGATGACAATAATAAGCTGATCGGTCAGAGGATCCTGCCGCTGGATGGCCTGCAGGCAGGCTACAGACACATTTCCCTTCGGAATGAGGGCAACAAACCACTCTCGCTCCCAACGGTTTTCTGCAACATTGTGCTTAAAACATACGTGCCTGACGGTTTTGGAGGTGAGATAAACCTGTGTCTCGGTGTGCAGTAGATGCTGAGCCGTGGTGTGGAAGTACTGCCGTGTCAGTATGCCAGCCGGAAGCAGATGCGCAGTGCTGGAGGATTGGAAGGATTTATTGCTTTGCTTTGCAATATTCAAATCAGCTTTCAGACCAAGTGCCTCCCTCGGTGTTAATGATAACGACACATATCTGTTACATGACAAAATAATACAGAAAATAAACTAATATTAGCTAACTCAATTTGCTTTTCTCTGTTGACGTTTTAGGAAGAGTCCTCTCAAATTTTTTTCAATTACATTTTTTCTGACACAAATATTTGTAAGGTTAACGTGTGCTTTAGCTATATTGTTTGGCCTATAGGTATAAACAATTGCTGCAGAACCTAGACATGTTTTTTCAAACAGAATCACTTTTATGTTGTTGAGAATATTGGCGTGTTGTTAAAAATGGACACCGAAATTATTTAGCATCCCAAACCTTTCTGCATTTTTCTCTCCCAATTTTACATGTTATTAGTGTGGTTTAATTATTTTGGGGTTGTTGGGAAAGTAATTTTTCATGTGAGCCGTTTCCATGACCAGGTTGGCAGGGCCATGATCATTTATACTGAACAGTGGCAAATTGCCACATGTGGATAGGAGCAAACAGCTGAGAGTCCTCGTTACACCACTTAAATCAGTGTAATGAGTAAGTTCACCCTGAGGGTGTGCCTCTGGGAAATGTTTACTTCACTGCAGATGTAATTTGCTTGTACAGTAGACAATATGTAAACCATTTAAAAGTGTGAAATAAAAATTGTGCTGAAAGTTAGTGCTCTGACTCTGCAGCAAAAGGAAGTTCGCCTTAGAGTTGATTGGCAAAACATTACTCCTAAAAATGATGTTTTGCTCGTTGCAAAAATGATTTCAAACTGGCTGTCTGTGCAAAGAATCACTGCCGCTTTTCTGAGTTCGTTTCCATAGTCCAGGCTGGAGGAGGGGAACACTTACCTAACATATTAAATAGTGTGTCTTCAAGCCTATGCTTGCTGGTTTTTATCTGGGATTTTTTTTTAAAAAAACACAACAGGCCTAGACTGCAGTAACAATGTTTCATGGAAAAAGTTAAGCATTTACAGAAGCATTTGTGGTGTTCATCTGTGAAATCCTTGTTGCTGCAAGTCGGCTGGAGTTTTGCCACAGGTCCCGAAGCCCTACCATGCCTTTATGCAGCATGTTCCATCTACAGTGTTTAACTTCAGGGACTTTCTCTCAAGACAAGTGTAAGCTTCTGCTTAAGCTTGAGATTCTCAAAGCAGTAATTGAACCATGAACCTAAGGGACATGTTTAAGCATGTGCTTAATTCTTTCCTGAACTTAAGCTTTTGACAGTAAATGACTCAAAATGTTTTCTAAATGAGTGACATGCTTCCGATTTGGGATTGATGTGTTCCTTAATGACACCACACTTTTTCTAAGAGCAGAATTTAAACTTAGCGGAGTGTGATGTGGCTTAAACTGCTGAGTGAGCTGGTCACATAGGGAGAGAATATTTTTTAATTTTCTTTTTGAACTGTATTATACATATTCAGAAGTGAAAGACTTGTTTGTCAAAGAGAATTTTAACACCAGTTTAGCATTTTCAAATTGTATGCACTTCGGTACTGGTTGATCTATTACATTGTCAGCATTTTTACAGATGGTTTATCTGGTAGAGGTGAGGACACAGAAAAATGTTACTGCAGCTAAGTAGCCATATTGTTACAGTAAAATGCTACTAGAATAAGAACACTGGCATGTTTTACTGTCACTGTTGGGCAAAACAGACTCCATATTAACATGACCTAAATTAGTTCAATTATTAGTTCTCCTCTCCCTTCCCAGATAGTTTTGATGTGTCTCATGTATTTTTCTCACAGATATAGAACAGCAGCGTGATGAACAACTGGGAAATAACTTTATAAACTCAGGTGGAATCATTAGTATTCTGTTGGCATGTGTTTTTTAATTACTTATTGTTTGCGGTGAGCCTCTCATTGTTTTATGAGCTATCTCTTATGTTTTATTAGGATCTCCATGGTTGTTTCAGCAAACCTGTAGGAAGGTGTAGCTCAATTCAATAGCTGCCGCCTTTTTTTTTTTTTACCTTTTTTTTTAACCTGTATGAGTAAGATTTAGAAACTCGCACTGAATAATAACTAGAATGGGTAACGTATTGTAGGCTTTAAAAGGTGCATAATTTTATTTTTCAAATAACTTAGTAATTTCTTGTGGTTTATTTGCATCAGCTACTCTGTTCCCAATAAAACACAATACTGGTGCAAATTAATGCAAATGAAGTAGCGTTCTCCAAAGAGAAGCTTCTATAATAGAAGCCTGTGCGTAAGTTAAGCATGACTACTTAGGTTAGTGGTTAGAGTCCACTGTAATGTACTCTTCCAGTGATTTTCTGAGTTTTATATTTGATTGCAATTCTACAAAATGCTGTTTCCCACCCCCACCTTACCTCACTGGGGAGAAAGAAGAACGTAAGCAGAGGACAAATGACAATGTGAGAAGCAGTGATGAGTCACATCCCCCTTGTAGAAATGCTGAGCCTTTGGTGATATGCTTCTGTGGTTAGTAAGACAATTTATAAAGGTCTCGCTCTCCCAAACATGTTAGTCATTTTTACCTTGAAGCTCATGATAATCAGGTTCCATTTTCAAATGATGCATCGCATTAGCAGGGTAGTCCTGGATTTTCACTGAAGAGTTCATACTAAGGACAAAAAGACGTGCTTACTAAGTTAGGGAAAAGGGAAACAGTTGGTGCTGAGCTACAAGGCCACTATAATGGCTGAAAATAAATTTTACATGTGTTTTGTCTATATGAAGTAAGTTTCAGAAGATATTGTTGGGTCACAACGGTTGTTGGAGACAACCCATTTGTGTAGATAAACAGAGCTGTCAAGGGTACTGATGTGCATTTAATAGAACTTCTGTTGGAATGGGAGCCCTGTCTGTGTCTTTTCTTGCTTGAGAAATGCATCCGGTGACTTCAGACAAACATTTCAAGCAAGAACTTAGATTGGAAGCAAGACGATACAAATCCAGCCCCTAGTTTGCATGAGAAGGATAGCAAGTTTCTTCCCAAGGCTTTTGATGGGTTGGGTATTTTTACAGACCTGGTCAGGGGACCAGCTTCTCTGTCTTGCATTATTGTAAGCTAATTTGGAAAATGGCTGAAGAGGTGACATGAAATGGGGACAAAATTCAAATGTTGGTGAAGTCTGTGAGTATCAGAACTGTCACTGCAGAAGGCACAGCCTATTATGCAGTGAGACCGTCTAGAATATAAGGGTACAAAAGCATTTATCTTGTACTCATAAGCAGCCAAAACCAGGGCTTTGCAGCATTCTGCAAAGAAAGAGCTTCCCCGCAAGTGAAGTGCTGTCCAGGATCCTACCAACGGTTGTGACAAAAACCTGAAGTTCATTAAGTGACAATATTTTGTAGTGAGCGGTGAGTCAATTGGGCTGCAGCATTCAAAATGCCTTTCTTAAGTTACTGCTCTGACGAGGAAGGTTTATTAACTGAGGCCAATGACCCTTTTCTCCATAATACTAAAGTTAAAGTTTCAGAGGGACCATCAAAATAGATCAAAACTGTGGTCTCCGAATGCATTATTATTGTAGGTGCTGGATCAGTTTGATTTGTAAAATCACTTCTTGCTGCGGAGGGCCTCCTTTGCCATTTGTGAACTCTTTGGCTGTTGAAGTCAAACATGGAAAGGGATTATTCAGTATGCAGGTACAGATTCCCGTGTCTTTGTCCTCCTGTAAAACTGTGCTTGCACATTTATCGCTGCATCTGGAAAACAGATTCAATAATCTAAATGGTATCCAGTGCAGGGTAGTGCTGTGGTACCACTAATGGTGCTGTATCATGTGCAAGATTCAAACGTTGGTCATGAGGGTCCACAGAAAAGCTGTCTCACAGCCTGTCATGTTCCAGAGATGGAGCATCACAAAGGTGAGGAAGAACAGATTTCCCCAATTGCTTTAACCACCCATCTGAAACTGCTATTTAGCTAGGAAATATAACAGCGTTTCCTACAATTCCCTGCAGTCCCCACTCAGTCAGCACCCCCTCGAAAAACCAGGAGACAAACCTATTAGTGCTTTGTGGCTCAGGAGACCCCCCATTCTGGTCTCAAATTCTAGTGTCATCAACTGCGATTGTGTTAGGGTAACTTTGGTCTGATGGAGTCAGTGTTTTTTTTCCCGAATAACCTAGCAGGATTAACACCAATCTCGTGCTGCGTTATAAACTGATTCATGTACTTGGTGTGTTCAAGCATTGTGGCAATGATCACTTTCAGTCCCACCAAGTTCGCTATGGGAAGCTGGACTGTTGTTGCAACCCATGGCTCATAGCAAGAGAGTTAGAATAAAACTCTTCAAAAAGATGAATTTCCAAATGCCTCTGAAGATCATAAAAATTTGATTTATGATTATTTTTTTTTTTACAGATATTGTGGATGCTTTATCGGATCCAAAGAAATTTTTGTCTATCACAGAAAAAAGAGCAGACCAAATGAGAGCGATGGGTATTGAAACTGTAAGTAGCACTTAATGACAAACAGCCCATTTATGTTCATGCTGTGCTCTTTTTTTAAAGTAAACTGGTCCTTCTCCAACCGACGCACGTTACCTATTATTTCTCATTTTCAAATATAAGCTTCTTTGTCCTGCTCTGAAATACATTGGCTTATGTTAGTTAACGTACTGAAATACCATTCATTAACTGAAGTTTCATGGATCATACTAACCCATCCCTTAGAAGGAGAAATTTGAAGAAATGAGAAAGGAGCCATGTTTTAGTAGGTAGCCATTTAAAATAACCTATGAATACTGTACTGAATATAGTGTTGTTTGAACATATGTTGCAATTTTCTTAATTATGTTTAAAGTAAGCAAGTTCAGAAATTTCCCATAGCCCAACTTTTATACTACAGGTAAACCAACAATTAATCTATTATGTTGTGAATTTCTTTCAGAGTGATATAGCCGATGTACCAAATGACACTTCAAAGAACGATAGAAAAGGAAAAGCCAATAATGCCAAAGCCAACGTGACGCCTCAGAGTAGCTCTGAACTTCGACCGAGTACCACGGCGGGCTTTGGATCTGGGACCGACGCAAAAAAAGGTAGACAAGAATCCCATGCCACTCTCTCAGTTCTGAAGTGACTCAGAAAGTCACAGAGAAGTACTCACTACTCAGTTTTTGTTTTGCAGTTCTATTCACTCTCTTCCTTTTAGAAAGTAATATCTTTTGCTGTTGAGAGTGGTCTTGGTCTAATTGCAAATAAATTTTGTAGATTACTAAAATGGCTGTATAAAGCCAATTCAGATTTATTTTACTAAGTGACCTCGTCACGGAACTGTATACCTGCTGCCAATAGTAGTAACAGGCATGACTCTGGGAGTACGTTACTAAAGATCTACTGGAAGAACACCAATAGGAATGACTCTTTTCTGGTATAGTCCACAGAAACTCTTCTACTTTTTTTTTCCTCCCTCCACAAATCCCTTGGCAGAGTTGCAGATATAAGTAATTAAAGGTATTTAGAATTCATTGGATTCTGTAGAGATTTCTCAACAATTAGAAATGTTTTCAATATGTGGTTTTACTCTGAATAGTGATTATGGAAATGGCGTGTTTGTTGGAAGAAATATCCATATTAAATGCTCCCTTATAAGTGAATAAGTAATTTTTCCTCACTGTTCACTTTACAAAATCATCTTACAGAGTCAAATGGGATTATTTATTTTTGACTTATCATAGGTAATGAAGATTAAGTGAGGAAACAAATTTGTACAGCTGAATGAAACACAATAAATATTTCTGTTAATGGACCAGAAGAATTAGAATCTGGTTCACTCTCTCTCATCTACCTTGGCCCAAAGGGCTTGATAGGAGTGAAAAGGACTGACTGCTCTTGTTCTTAAACTTAAGCAGCCATGGCTGAGTACACACACGTGAAGGGATCGGATCTCTTGAGAAATGTGATGCCATTTCTCTGGAGTCACTTTTGGTGACAAAACAGGTCGCCTCTTTCAAAATTCTCCCCTGGTGTAAAACCCAGATTATTTTATGCAGTGGGGTGTTTTCATATTTCATGTATCATCACCAAGATACACAAGTATTAATTTTATCGGGCATTAATTAAGCATGAAATTTGCTGGGGTTGGCAACTAATTCCTGGTTGCCATGGAGCCAGACCTGGTGAACAACGTACATGAGTCTGCGTTTTAAAATAAAATCCCGAGGAAGTTTGTTTAAGACCACAGCACGCCTGATGCAACCCTGGTCTTAAACTGAGATTTCAGTACTTCACGCATTCTTGTCTGCAACCACTTTTATCCATGTTCTCGCATGTTCAAATGGAGCTGTTTATTTTTATATCCCATCTAACAATCCTTTTATCTTTCTTATCTCTGCGAGCATTTAAGACCTGAATAATTCTACCATTGTTAGTTGTACAGCTCACCTTGCTATTAGAAATTACGCATCCGGCAAGATAAGATGTCTGGGGAAGGCTTTCAAATGCGCAAGAATGTTGGGGGCTTTTTTGTTCTCTTTCAGAAATAGTTAAGTGATTTGTGGTTTAGAAAACTTCAGCCTCTATCTGCACTTAAATCTGTTCCAGTCTCATTTACTAGACTAATATTGATACCATATAATTGAGCAGAATCTTATGCTTCAAAGAAGATGAAAAAATGGTGTTCCCTAAGGAGATTGCCTACCTTCCTCCCCCTCCCTCACTTTTTTTTTTAAATGACACCTGAGTATTTTCCACTTAAATTCATCTCAAAAGGCAGAAAGGCCTTTTCCAGGCAGGGGGAATCTTTTATAGTCAACAGACTAAGAGCAGTTAACTAAATGTGTTTGCAGTGTATTTATGTACAGGTGAACACTTTTGTGTAAAAACTCACAAAAAACATACGCGTTACAACTCTCATGGCATTGTACTGAATAGAATAGAATAGANTGTTACAACTCTCATGGCGTTGTTCTGACTTTTTTATTCATGATTACGTGTAGGATATGTTTAGTAGTTAAAAAAAATCATAATGCATCACAAAACATTTATTAACGCGTAAACATGAAATAAGATTTGGTTTTGTTTGCATTGAAGTTAAGGTGATGAAAATGTATTTTCATTCATCTAAATAGTACTGTTAGTCTTGTATGGTAGATTTGCTTGTTGTACCGGATTTTTGTTAGAATTTTCATTTCTTAGGATTTTGTGTTTCTCCTCCATTTCAAACTCTCCTTTATTCTTGGAGTGTACTATTGCTCCTTTTCTGATAGCCTGGTATTAATCAAAAAGCACATTTTACCTCCATTAACGTACAGGCTGCAGGTAAGTTTTCACTCCTACAATTTTTGTGTTTTACATTGAGGAGAAGTAGTATAGCTAGCATCCATTAAGCCAGTATGCAGTCATGTAGAACCTTACCCAAGAAGCCTCCTCTGTGAAACATGTGGTGCCAGAGCAGTCTCCAGCTGTGAACCAAAATTCTGTAGTTTATGTGGTTCAGTTTTAATGTACTTTGACGTTTTGCTGTGTTTTCAGAAAAGAAGCTTTTTTAGTTCTTAGATCACTGTGTTTTGACACTTCAGAACTGTAAGGGATTCAAATCCACTCTTTGATTCATGGGTTCTTTCACAAGGCAATTGATTTAGCAGTGCTTTGGCACTTGATTGGGTAGTGATTTGAAAAGGAAATTAACTGTATCTTAGCTATATCTTGATGAATAATTTTCTCATTAACCTGTGACTGGTTTTATGTGCTTAAAAACATTAATTGCTAACTTAAATGTAGGTGTCTGTAGTAAAACTCAAATTTAAAAGTATGAGATATCCTAATATGCATGAAATTTTAGATAAACTGTCTCAATACCTTCCTAGGTATAGACCTTATTCCTCAAGTGAAGATAGAAGATTTAAAGCAAATGAAGGTAAGTATGGACACCAGCTTTTCAAGATGTGTTCCTAATTATTTGTTTTAATTAGCCAGGATTTTACCTGGTTAAAGTCAATATGACCAGAGAAAAATTGATGCAACTTCTCTTTTTGTAGGCGTATGTAAAGCATTTAAAGAAACAGCAGAAAGAGTTGAATGCCTTAAAGAAGAAACATGCAAAGGTATGATTACTAAGACCTCTCTGAGCAACACACACTAATTGAAAAAAGTTGCAGCGCTTGCTAGCAGACACAGCTCCTAATTAAATTATAGGGAAGAACTAAGCAACAGGAGTTGGACGACCAAGAAAGGCATATGTGTTTTAAATGTACGGAAATATGCTCCAGTGAGCAAATTTTCCCTTTAGCAACCCTTTGTATGTCTCCCTGAGTTTCAGTGCACATTTGTTTGACCCGTGTAAGCATCCAAAGCACACCTTTTTCAGGTAATGATTTTATCTAGCTCCTCTCTTGCATGGCATATTGACAGGCAGCTTGGAAAAAAAAAAGGCAGAAATGATGTGAGAGGGCGCTGCGTCGAAGACAGGTACTGGACAAACTGCAAAATTGCCAAAGAGAACTGGGATGGGTAACTGAAAAATGAAATGCCTTATTCTTCCTCACTTATATCTATGTTAACCACTTTATAGTCAGCTGCTTGCTTGGTACTGTTGATAGTGATGTCCCAAATACATACAGCACTATCACAAATAGACTTTACATTAGAAAATCACAGCCAGTTTTCTTGGGCCCTTTATTGTTAGAAAACCATTCCTCTTGTTACTTTCTTCGCTTGTTATGCCTCTTTCTATCTTCTGAATTTTGGCAATTCATACAGATCCATTCTGGGCTTTTGGGGCAGTTACTCCCTTGCTCTCTGATTGCAGGTTTCATTGCAGATCTGATGTAAGGTAGTTGCCTGGGCATATTTAGTATCAGTCTTTGTGTTTGTTTTCATGACGGCTGTTTGGGCGTGGGACTCTACGACTGTAAAATGAAGGATGGAGAAACTACTTTCAGTACTTGGCACTTTTGTGAGACTCTTATTTTCTTATACTACTTTTAATACTTAGAGTTACATTTCAGACTCCTTGCTGACTCTATCCAGAAGGGAAATGAGTGATTTCTCCATTTTAGTGTTGTGTCCAAAGCCCGTGCTCAAGAAAAAGTTTCTGTCATCCACTCTTCTGAGCAAAAAAAAAATCGTATTAGGCATAAGGTTGATCTTTTAGGGGGCTTTTTATTTTTAAACACTGCTTTGTCATTCATTGGACAACATCCAGCAGTTTGCTATAGCAGCTTTTTGCAAATGAAAATGGTACCATGGTTACGTAAAAACCAGCGATACTCAATGGTCTCTGTCCCTGATGTATGTGGCCCACAGTAGTGGAAGGATATCTTAGCCAAGGCTGCGCTTGCTAATGTGAAAAAATTGATCCATCTGTTCAGGCTTGCACTTCCTTCTTCTAATCTGAGGAAAAAATTGCCAGCCACATTCTGAAAATGCTGTGCACTCAGAAGGGCTTTCAGCCTTAGCTCAAGCACAGCTATTTTGGGTCTGAGCCAGCCTATGTCCTGCTGGTCTTAAGTACAGAGTGCAAGTCTTTCCTAACAAGAAGGTGCCTGCCTAGCCTTGCTAAAGGCTTCAGTGAGGGAAACCTCTTGAATTTAGAGAGGAGAATCTGAGCAGAAAAGTGTGGCCACGTTAGTTCACAGATGACCTCAGGGAAGCGCTTGGTGTACTCATCACTGTTTCTAATGCATTTTGTCAGCTGGAATAGAGCAGGAGAGCTATGGAGTTAGTTATCCATGATCAACTTGAGGAAGTCTGTGTGTAAGCAGACTGGGCTTCAAAGTTCCAGAAATAGGTTGACTCTCATTTAACCATAGACACTCCAGAGATCTGGAGAAGTAAACAGAGGCAAATTGTTCATGTTGTTTGAGGAAAGAAAAGTCCAATACTTTTCCATCTAAAGTTGGCCTTGGAAAATACGTTATGGAAAATGAGTGCATGCAAGTGTGGAAGAGAGGGCAGGTTGAGAAGGAGCTCTGATCTAAGAGGTGTAGGAGCAAACCTGATAGCCCTGGGCAGAGCTAGCTGTGGAAGACGACAGCAGTAAGGGTCCCGTGTGCTGGCAGCATCCACTCAGTGTAGAGAAGTAGTAGCATATACAGGCTGAGACAGGGAGAGGAAAAAATTACGAAGTGTCCCTGTCAAGAAATGAGTGAGCTTTCTTAAGAATCCTCACATTCACAGAGGAAGTCTGGAAGAAACATTACTTCGAAAGAAATGACTGTCAGCATTATGTTATTGCCTGAGGTTATTGAGGTGCCAGGAGAATCAGTGGGCTCTGAGAAGCTGGTGCCAGAGAGGGCAGGCCCCTGGGATTCTGTCTGCGTGACAGATTTCATCATGGTCCTGTTCTGTCACTTCACAGTAGATGAGCAGCTGCTGTGAGGAGTTTGAAACTCTTGGCCCATATATGGATTGTTCTTTTATATCGTGTATAATACTGCTGTTATTTGAGGGGGCAGTAAGGCAGTAGGGGCAAGATCTTCAAAAGTACAGAAAGCAACAAGGTTACTGTATCATTGAAATTCAGAGATGCAAAATGCACCTTTCTGATATCAGTAAACAGGGCTGCCAACAAGCAAACCAAATACTTCTGTGGTGGCACGCACTTTGCAAGCAGTCAGGCTCTGACGCTGTAGTTTTTCTTTTGTTTGACTTGGGAAAAACAGTGGCAAATTACTATAATGATCACTATTTTTTAAAAAAAAATCGTATTAGGAATAACTTTCTCTTGAATCTTAGGTCTGGTATTCTGTGCTTTTGGTCATTTTAAAATTCTGCGTATTGCAGAAATGTTTTTCTTGAAACCACACATTCATAAACACACCTGCACTGGGCAGCTTTTGAAATACAGTATTTCCTGCCTGCATTCCCTGAAGTAACTTTAATCTCCCAGTATGAATATTACTGTGCAACTGCAGGATGGCCGATGTGTCTGAATCATGTCCCTTGGTTTATATCTTTTTTTTTTTTTTGAGTTAGGTACATGATCTGGGGTGGCATCACAGGTAGATGGGCTATAAAGGCAAGGAGATGTGCATATATAAGAGCCTCAGTCACTGCTTTCATTTGTTAGCAGCCGCCACCTTTGGCCCCAACTGAATTTTAATGCAGTTTTTTGTGCTTCTTGAGTTAGAAGAGGAGGACTAGTGAAGGATTATCTTGATATATTCTCTAGCAGTCTACAGCACAACAGATGATTGTGGTATACAGTTCTAGCGGTTTCAGACAGTGATAGTCACACGTGCCCCCTCAAGGAATTCAATATGGCCATAGACAGTAATCTGAATTGCATAATTACCACCCAAAAATATAAATCCCAGAATTCATCTCCTGCACATTTATATTGACATTAAATATACGTACTGTTTGAAATAAAGCCTAATAAAAAAGAACATTAAAAAAAATCTCCATTTCAAAATGCTAAAGGGACAGTACGAAATACTATGGGACTGTAGATTAGTAATGTTCTGCAAAACGGATTGCTGATTTGGAAATTAGAGTGTGTTTTTCTTTATTTCCTCATTTTTGTATTCTGTAATGAGACTTCAGTTTTCAGTTGTACACAGGAGTATTTGTGTTGCTTTAGGGAGATACCAGGCAGGAATAACAGTTTGTATGATAGGAGCTTTGTTCCTCTTCCCTTCAACAGACTGAACTGCATTTGCGCTCAGTCTTCTATAGCAAGAATTATATTGTTCTGTTCATCTAGGGGAGAGGGGGTAGTTTGAGAGGTGCTCTCAGTCACTTCACCTGTGGCTGGCTGGTGCTGTCAAGCTTGTGTCATTCTTTTCACCCTCCACATTTTTTCCTGGCTACTATCTGGTTAGTCAGCGTAAATACTTCCTGGCATGTTTTAATGTTGACAGAGTCTATTTGCCTCCCCTTAAATCCTGTGTAGAACAGAAAATTCAGTTCCCTACTCTAAAAACAAAATTTGGAAGTGGTGCACCTTCCCCAGGGAAGTGCTTGGCAGATGTTGGAGTGCTCAGGTACAGCCGGGGGCTAGATTTTTGAAAGCATCACAGCATTTATGCTAATGTTTTGGTAAAAGTGAATGTAAAAGTCTTTAATTAGTATTTTTAGAGGAAGAAACAGTGATAAGGCAAACGCAGGTGTATAGAAAATAGTAACAAAAAGCATTGTAAGAGCAAGGGTAGAATAAACGCAAAGTGAGCGCTAAAACAAAACGGAGATAAAGTCCTGGAAGAGGCCATATTAATTAATGCAAGGCTTTGTCACAATTAGAGAAAATGTGGGTGGATATTAATAAAATCAGGTAATTTAACAAACAACAACTTTTTCTATTGCAATGTAAATGTCATATGTAGGGCTCTCTGTGGTAGTTAAATATTTGCATCATTATGAGCAACTGTTCTGATAAAGGAGCACACAAAGTCAAGTTCAATAATGAAGTCTACATATATGCACTAAGTGTGCTATTTCTGGTGCAGTCTTGTAATGGAGAGGAACTGTCTGTATGGTAGACCCAAGTGTGTCACAAGCGTTAGTGATTCATCTTTGCATCATAGGAACAGTTTTTTCCTCCCCTTCCATAGATAACCTCCTCTGCCACCTCACCCATGTAAGTCGTGTAACTGTAGTAGTGTCAGTGGCTCAGCATTCATGTCTAATACTCCACAGGTAGCCCTGCATGTCCAGTTTACCAGCATGTGCTGTATTGTTTGGGGGGCTAAAACGGGGCAATGGTTATTTGCAGTCTGCACATGTAGTTGAAAGTCGTATTGCACAGCTTACTATCGCTTGCAAATCTGCAACAAGGTGGAATTTCTTAATGACGAGATTGCTGCTGTCATTAGGCATCACGGGCGAGATCTTCAGAATGTTTGTTGTTAATGATTTGATTTTTAGCTTATGTTTGGACTTGGAGCTGTTTGATTTGCAGTGGCCAAGGGGCTAGCACTGTATTCAGTATAAGATACTCAGAGACCTTTTAACACCAGGTGGCTAAACCACATTAAATTCTGTTGTCAAAGTTATCTGTTCATACACTGATATTTTTACACTGTAAAGAACAGTGTAACATTACAAACAGTAAAATAGAGTTTTACCATGCCCTAATTGTAAGGTCCTACTGTTTTCCAGGAGCACAGCGCTATGCAGAAGTTGCACTGCACACAAATTGACAAAGTAGTGGCACAGTATGATAAAGAAAAGGTATCATACGAGAAAATGTTAGAGAAGGCAATCAAGAAGAAAGGGTAAGATATTATTTTATTTTTTTCTGAGACTTAAAATAAATTTTATGCTTTTGTGGTCTGAAATAAAACATTCATAAAAAGGTCATTCAAATGGATGAATTGCAGCTGGAACCGGTATCATACGTCAAACTGAGTTGAGAGCTTGAAGGCTCTAGCGATGGGCCATAAATGTTGTACTCACTTTGCCTTTCTCTAGTCTTCTACTATCTGAGTTCTAAAAGTAAAAGCAAAGGAGTTGCCTCAAATTTTTATTTCTGTGGCCTGATGTAGTCCTACTGCATTCCCCAGGGAACCTCACTGTTGTGTTCAGTGAGAGCAGACTAATGTCCTCAATAGCTCTAATGACCAGAAAGTAGTAATGATTTTATTTTGGGGAAAAATCTGGCTTCTAAATCCTGAACGTTTTAGAAATAGAGTTTTACCATGCTGTCAAGTTGAAGTTTCTTCTTTTAACAAAAAAGCTTTCAGATCCTCAGTTGGGATAAGTCAGTATTACTCCTTTGATGTGAGTGAAGCTGTTTCAGTTTGCGCTAGCTGATGGCCTGGGACATTATCTGTGTGAATCTCTCCATTGTCCCAGAAAAAAGTCCTGGAAGATACTGATTCCTTTAATAAAACGTCCCCCTCTGTCCCATTTGGAATTATGTAGCAGGACCTGCTGTTGCCTTGCTACCAGCATGTAATCTGGCAGCAGTTTCTCCTCTCCACCTTTCACCCTGCGACTGGCATTTCATTGGCACAGTGGTTTATGCTATAATACTGTGACCTATAGCAGGATTTGCTTTATTTAGTTCTGTATCAAGATATGTCAATAGTAGCCTTAATTTCGTATTGTTGTCATCTGGCAACAACAACTCGCAGGCAACTCACTGAATACTGAACATAGATGCCTCTTTGGCACTGAATTCTTCCACAAATACTTTTTGTTTTATAAATTATTTGGAACAGCAGTGGTTTTTGAGTGTGCATGTTATAAACTTGCAGCAGAACAGAAGTAGAAATTTCAGACGTAAACAAGTCAAGGAGATTTCTCCTTGCTAAATTATTAAAAGCTCACAAACTCTTTAAAAAGCTTATGTTGTGGGGTTTTTTGGTCCAAGAAAGGAGAACTGTAAGCACCCAAATACTTCTCGTCCAAGTAGTTCCTTCCAGAAAATTACTACTTCTCCAAACAGAGAGGGGACAACTACAGGACTAATTAAGTTAATGTGGTTTTGATTCAATTTCCCTTGAATATAACACAGCAGAAGGTTATTGATGTAGCTGGATTTATAATTACAGTCAGGATATTTACTACAGTGGCAGTGAACTAAGCGCTGGACATTGCACCATGATTATCGTGGGGGGAGAAAGGCTTCCCTGTGCTCTGGTATTTAAGAATCTCCCATCAGAAGAGTCCTAAATCAGTATTCCTGCAGCCTGAGAAGAAGCCAGTGCCCCTGCCTCTAGGCAAAGCAGCAAACGAAGGTGTGTCAGGCAGTTAAAGGTGGTTGGTAATGGCTGTCTCTGTGCGGTAAATAGTGGAAAGCGCTGGGTAACAATGCTTTCCAGAGTAACCCCAAATGGCACAAGTATAGAACTAGTTGATAATTTGATTCCCAGTTTGAGATCACTGAATTGTCTACTTGCAAAGTCTCCTCTTATTTGGTAACAGTTCTGGCATGGATGCCAAAGCCATTGATGATAGTTTTAAATTATCACTAGGAGTTTAAAAAGAAAATAATTTGGAAATTACTCCTCCAGAAGCAGTTCCAATACAGAGCCAAACTCTGGTCCTCGCCATGACTCCATACTTTCCATGGACTCCAGAGCTCTCAGTCATCTGATGGCTCTTCAGTGTTACAAGAATAACTACTGGTATCTAATTAACAGTGAAATCAAATGCAGTATCAGCACAGACTTTCTGTGAAAACATGTTTTAATTCTGTCACAAGTGTTTTAAGGGCTTTCTTCAGGGTCATCATGTACACAGCCCTGAAGGTCCACAGCAAGGTACTTAAGCGCACCCTTCTCTGCACCCCAGCAGCGCAGTATGTTTAAGGATGTGCTTAAAAGTGAACACATTGGTTGAGACTGAAAGGCTTTGTTGAACTGAAATTGTCTGATGAATAAGGGTCCTGAGTTCAGTGAGTACGGGACAAGCTCCATTTCCTTGGCTATAATTTTGGAACTTTTACAAGCAATAAAATCTGTAAAAGAACATGAAAAATGTGTTTCACTGCATTGATATTGAAATTGTCAGATACTTCCCAAGAAAAAAATGCTTTTTGATAGGTATATAGAAGGTTTTCTCTTCTGATTTTGTTGTGCAGTTTTTTGTGGTCCGTTTCTGCCACATGGTGTAACAAATGTCAACTGCATATTGTTCAGCAAAGTAGAATGTTTTTAATCACATGCTAATTCACTGACAGATGGACCGGATTTTGCTCCCTGTGCTATTTCTGTTGTACACTTCAAATGCTTACAGGCCTCGGAGAGGCTTACTTGGATACGTACGCTCATGTTCCCACTTTGAAATGGAGTTGAGGGCACATAAAGATCCTTCTGATTTATCGGGACTGTCGAATTTAAGTGTTTCTGTGTGCGTGAGCACAGACACGTGACATTGGGTTGGGCCGTCCCTGGGTATTTGTTCTCAACTAACTCGATGGTTTAATCACAGACTGTGTCACGGCAACTGGGGACAAGTCTCGTTACGTCCAGCCTGGCTGGAAGTTGCCTTGAGATAAAACGTAAGCTGCATTTCGAGAGAAGGGATCAGCTGGTGGTTTTCATGTCTGGGATTCTGAAAAGTCCAGTGATTGAACCAATGAGACTAATTTGGGATAAAATATGTTTGATTCACCTAAGCAGCAGTCTCTTTCGTAGTGTCTGACAAATCATGTATGAATTAGAGCCAGACTCTGATCCCAGCTACCCACATGCATAATCAAAGATATTTTCTTTCCAGCTGTTCGGTTGTTTTTTTTCCAGGCAGAGATAACAGTGGTCAGAACCTGTCTCTATGCCTTTATATTACTTCCAAAGTGTCAAATGAGTGTTAGAAATATTTACCAAAATTTTCTTGCTATGACTAGAAAATAAATTGGCCCTTGGGAGCCCAAGGCACATCATGCTACTGGGAAAGCCCTTACTGGAAACAGTAGTTTGATGATAAAATTTTCTGCTAATTTCCCTAATTTTAGCAGTACTTTGATATTAATAGGATTTAAGCTTGTTAAGAGTTTCATAAATCTCCTTTTCTAGAGCAAACATGGATTAATGTTACTGCAGTCAAGCAATAACCGTCCTTACTAGGGCGAGCTTCAGATGATAAAATGTTTGTGGCTCCATCCGCTCAGTGGAGTTACACCATTTTACATCAGAGAATGAACTCACACAGAAATATTAGTGATGGTAAAATAGACTCCTCTCAATATATTGTATTATTCCAGAAAAAAAACCCGCCAGAGACCTCCAGTGTGTGAATTTGTATTCTGTGGTAAAAAAACCACTTCACTGCAAAAAAGGGAGCTAGAAGATTGGTAAAGATCCAGCTTGTCAGCCTTCAAAAATGTATTGACTTGGGTGAGACAGTAACTGAAATTCCTGTTGTAGCTGCAATGGAATAGTTTTTCTCTACATCTGTCTGACCCAGCGTGTAGCCCAAGTTCTTGGGCTTAGTGAAGGAAATTCTGTGGGTGAGAGCTAGAAGTCACCCATCTCCTCAACCACAGGCACGTCAGGGGAGCTTCAGCATGGGCCCTCTGCAGGCATTTTACCAGCCTGTTCCTTAGAATCCTGCACTCCTCTGGCATTAAACAAGCTTTGCAACGTGCCTTCAACCCCATTAACTTTACTCAAACACAAAGGCTGTGCTGCATTCAGCTTATTGCAGGAGTGAGGGCCGTCTCTGAGATTTGTTGCTTCGCGAGTCCTATAACCTATCTAATGGCTTGGGTTCATCCACATGTGTTGGTGTGGTCTGCAAGGGTAATGCGGCCCCTTTCTTTGCAACCCATCCACTTCTGTTTTCTCACAGAGGGGAGCTTTGAATAGCTGTTCAAGTTGAGCATGCCCAAATTGCCCTGCATGGTAGTTATTCAAATGACTTCTTTTTCTCTGCCTCAAACTGAAAATAAGTAGCAAAAATTACTTAAACCAGACAATAAAATCATGGCAAGGCAACAAATATGCCTGTAAGTTTTCAGGCAGAAACTTTTTTCTTGGGAAGGTATTTTAAGCCTGGAAAGGAACCAAGTACCATAAATGGAGATGCTTGACACATCCTCAGCAACAGAATAATTGCTGGGCCAATCTAGAATTAATCATGTGGTGTTTGAATTGAATGATCACTAATCCAACAATATTTTGTAAGTTGTGAATAAATTGCTAGAAGAAATAATTTCATTGCAATACGCTACAGCACTTCAACTTTGATTAACATTTTAATTAGTAAGAGCTGACTGAATGGGAAGATGTTTAACTTGTGGCACACATTTGCAATTTTCCCTTTTTTAGAGGAAGTAATTGTCTTGAATTGAAGAAAGAAACGGAAATTAAAATTCAGACACTAACATCAGATCACAAATCTAAGGTAAGCAAACAGCCAATTTTAACACATGCAACATTTGAAAGAGAGATTTTGAGACCCAAGTGGTAGTTACTTTTCTTGGAAGCATATGAATGATTTTCAGCAGTAATAATATGTTGACAAGAATGGGAGTAATTGAGTGTCTAAAAGTGTTTCTTAAAAAATTTTTTAAAAGCAACATCAATTTCCTGCCCTTTTAGAATTATTGAAAGAAGTGCCAGATTCATGTCTTGTGAAACTAAACCGGTCATTTGTGTTAGTTCTAGCTAAACAAAGAGACGAATATATTCTGCATGAAATTTGGATGCTAAATACTTTCTCAAAGTACATCCATAAAGAAATTTCTTTGTCATTTTCCATCATTGTCACCATGAATAACACTTGCTAGTCTGTCTCTTAGGGAATGAGGATTCCAAGTTGCTCTTGAACCAAGTGCCTTTTTCTTTCTAATATTTTTTTCCTCCATTGTTTTCTCCAAGGTGCTGGAGAATAAAAGTGCTCTGAGGCTCAAGCTCAGTTCATTTGAGAAATTTCTCAAGCTGTGGTTCATGGCTCACATGGAGTTGTTAGAGCTGCTTCCTCTATACTTCTATTCCACTATTATGCTCACCAACTTCATATTTCCTTTGAAAGTTTTATCTACCACCTGTTGATGTGGTTTCAAGTTTCTGAAAAATACCCCAACTAGAGTGGCAGGTACACTAGAAGATACATCCGTGTGCAGAATGATCTGGAGGGAGAAGAGTCCCAGAGGCTGACCGTAGTACGGGAGAGTTACTGTAAAAGAAGCTGAAACCTGTGAAAAGAATCAGACAAGCGTGGAAAAAAACAAACAAAAGCAGCCACATCTAAAAGACTAGAATAAGGTCGTTGCCATCTTTCCTTCTCCTGATTTTATTCTTTGGTATCATTTCATGTGGAGAAGATCTTGGCTCTCTAAACAAGGTTTCTTTCTTGTTGCTGCCTGCTCAGCCAAAGATGTAGGAAAATCCCCAGGAATCAAACCTAGTGTACTGTCTTTTCTCCCTACCTCTTTGTCCTGTGAAAAGTCCAGAACTATTTCCTTAAATAAAAGTAGTTGTGTTGACAACTTACAAAAAAGATAATTCATTCATTTCTTAGTGAAATCAACTCTTCGAGGAGCACTAGCTCCCTGTCATCTGGACATAAGCTCCAAAACTCATTTGAAAATAGACTGTGTAGAAAATTCTTTGCTGTGATCTCTTCTCACCTGTGTCATTCACAGTCTGGAGTTGAGACTGGGCCCAAGTGTTCATTAATCTTCCAAATCCAGTAAATGTGACTCATGTTTTCCCTTTCCACAAATGTATGCAGTTTCTGAGCTCTGTTCCTTTTAAAATCCTGCTTTCAGACTGGTTCCCTTCAATTTAATCCTTACCTGGAAAAGAGATTGATTTTTGTCCACTGCTATGTCAGGTTTTAGGATGACATTTTCAAAGGGGACTTAAATGTAAGCTCCTTTGAAATGCCAAGCCTCTGTGGGTTGGATAATTCCTGAAGAACTCCTCTGCAAGTTCTACTTCTGTGGTTTTCTCTGGGTTGGTGATTTTCAGTGTCTTGCTCACTGTCATTCCACCAAAATTGTCCAGATATGTACCGATTTTAGTATTCTCACAGCCTCCTTTTGTTTCAATTGCTGTGTGTGGGCGCTTGAATTATTCCTGGAGATCATTTAAAGATTTGCAAGCAGCAGGTTGGAAAACAGTGTTCAAGACCATAGGGAAATTAACTTTTCTCCTAGATGAAGGTAGGTGCAATTAAATTAGATTAAATTCTGAGATGCTGAATGCATTACACTGATACAGTGGGAGTTTGATTAATTAACAGTTGTTCAGCATTTCTCAGCATTTGGCCCACCAATTTTGATATCAGATTGTACCATAATTCAGCTTTAATTACAGCTCATGTCCTCCAGTGCAGCTCTGTGTCATAATGTGCATGTACACTTTTAGCACCAAAGAGACCTTTTCATCTACAAAAGTCTTCCTGTCATGAGGAAACATCCAGCCCAAGGTTGGCATAAAATATTTAAATTAGATCTGAATGTCCCAATGTGTACTTCACACACAATTAACCTAGCAGATGCAAATTACTCCCTGCATTAGAAAAGTAGGTCCCAATATCAAGCAAGCAGAGGATGAAAAGAAGGGGAAAAAAAAAAAAGGAAAGATTACTTCAAAGATTGTTCCTGTTTGAACTTAGTGACTAAACAAACATCTTGCATATATGCTGTGCTAAAGAAAGTTCCTTATCAAGATTTTAATTAGTCTCTTAGGCCCAGTGTAGGAGCGGATGAAAGGACAGGATTGCAAACACAGTCTGTAGAACAGGAAAGAAAGAAGCTAGCTAATGGTTATTTTTATTAGCCTTTTGGATAAGCAACGCTACCTTAATAGTGGAAAGTAGGACAAGAGCACAGCCCAGTGCAAATGAAATAGTCATTTTAACTATGATGCTAATAAGTTGGAGAAAAGCAGGGAAGTGCCCCGAACTTACTACGTCTGAACTTCAAAGTGTATCACAGATCTGCAGCAAAATTGGATTTCAGATGATGTAATGGTCTTGAGTTCTAAATGAATGAATCTGAGTCAAATTGGGTATTTCATGTGTTGTAACTGGTGTTTGGCAAATCCCTTACATCCTTCTCATCGGGTTATATCTTGCTCTACCTGAAATGAGACTTCTAGCTTGCAGGATATTTAAGAAAAGAAATCTTCCCTTTCTCTCCCACCCCTAGAGAAAACCTTGTTTTACGAGGAGCTGTACCTGCTTCTTAGACTGCATGCTGGTTTTGAAATGAGTAGCACATCACTGGCACATCTGTCCGTGAACTCAGGCAGGTTTTTCATGATTCTTACTTCCAGTCTTCTCAGATTAAATCCTTAAAGTACTGCCATGCTTAAGTCTCCTGGCAGGTTTCTTCTTTGGGAGTTGGAATTGATGATTCCAATGGGTCCCTTCCAACTCGAGATATTCTGTGATTCTCTGGTATCACTGTATCTGAGATACAAGATTCCTGTCTTTGTGTGCCTCTGTGGTGTATAACATTAACCATTTAAAAACAATGATCACGTTATCATTTGCAAAGGGCAATTAAGTCTTTGTTTCTCTCCATTTGTTTGGCCTTTGTAAACGCTCTTTGCAGTGAAGTCACAAAGTGCTTGCTTTCATCATGGCTGCCACTATTTATACACTTGTTTCACCATTCTATTAAGTCATAATTTTATTTTTTTTTTAATGCAAAGATTGTTTTGCATTTCCTCTACAGTGTAAGGAGGCTTTAAATAAAAGCAAATTCTTTTTTGTTTGCTGGAATGCCTGCCTGTCCTTTTAGGACAATGTAAACCGCTCTTACTGTGACTAGGAATCAGATCTCATACGGTCACAGCCCCTGCACTTTCTAATACTTCAAATTTAGTCTGAAACCCAGTCCTAAGACTGGCAGAGTGTATGGAAGAGTCACACAGCAGCAAGCGGTGGAGCAGAATACTTGGCCAGCTCTGTCACAGTTCCCGCCACAATTTTACTGGTATTTGGAAGGTGGCAGAGCCCAGTCAGAGCGTTCTCTGCAGGAAGGGAATCTGAATCATAAATCTGTGTCAGGAACCATGTGTGGGCTCCTGTGCCAGGATGTGTGGTACACACGTGTGATCCGATGCTGGCTCTGCCGACTTCCTGGGTCACATAACAACTTGTCTTTTTTAAAAATTAGTATTTTCTAACATTGTGATCGTAGAATTTTTCTGGGTATGTGGTCCCTCTTCTGCTGTCGTCCCAGTTACACCCTTTTACTCAGGACTTTGGATCTGCCTGCACCTTTTTTCTCCAAATCATGGATGGAGCTGACTCCATCTGCAATGAAAATGGGTATGTAAGGAATGGGTTTTCCCGAGAACGTCAGCCATGACTTACTTTTAGTTTCCCTGAAGTTCACTTTAGGTCTCCCTGGGCGGGGTTGATAAGCCAAGTGAGGTTACTAGTGAGAAGAGATTCATGCAGCCTAACTGAAGCATCTAGTTGCTCTATATGTGAGAGACGCATCTCCAGGCAGTGTTTTGGTGTGAATAAATCCTGCTTTGAAACTGCCCACCTTTCCGCATCAGCAATACAAGGAGCTTGGAGTAAATGTGGTCCTGACTTCTGTGCCCTCGCTGGGTGCCAGAGGTGAGCTGGAGTGTCTGCCCCTTGACCTTCCAAAGACTCCATCTGAAAATTGAGTGTCTTTTCCTTACCAACATCCAAGCATTTATTCCGACCCACTTTAAAACTGAATCCTGGTGTTTTTCTGGCTCTGAAGGCAGTACGCCTTACGAACATCTCATTAAAGATACTACTCCCACTAACTGTTCCACATCCTTCAGTGCAGTTACCACTTCACAGCCTATAGGCTCTGGCTTAGTAGGACACGTAACCCACGTGCACAAAGACAAGCGTGGCTTGTTTTGCTGGAGGTACACTCACTCTTAAACACCCTGATAAATTAGACCTGTATTAGTCCTCCTACCTCAAAATGCTTTTGTTTTTTTCTGACAGCTGCAGAAAACTCCAGGTAGCTCTCTGTCAGCTGCTTCTGCCTCCAATCCTATCTGTTTTGCTGTGGGACCACGATTTAGCTGGAGTTAAATGCAAGTCTGACTTTGAGGTAGTGGTAGTCACCCTGATCTATTACAAAATCACTTGGATTACTTGCTTTTTTTTTTTCTTCTTCTTCTTTCTTCATTAGGAGTCCAGCTTTATGACACAACATGAGCTTTGTGTAGGAGGGCCTTCAGAGGAGCCTCTCCAGGGCAGAATGGAGACTAGGGCTGTTAAGGTCTCCTTTCACCATCATCACTGTGTGCAGGACAGTCTGTTCTGCATTACGCAGAGCCCACATGTGGGCCCGCACCTAAAATACTGGCATCGGCCTCTCGCTTTGTGAGCAATATGGTGCCAATTTTTGATTTGAAGATTAAGGTTTACCTTTTGTAGGAGATGACCCAGATGCTATTAGTTACCATAGTAGCAGCTGAAATGACTCCCTGAAAATAGGTTTATTGTGAGGCGTATTTTGTATACCATTTATGGAGAAGTCGGGTAGCTTGACAAAATACCCAGAGATAATTATTCAAGGATAATAAAGTATATCTTTCTATTAGCTTCTTTTCTAAATCATTGGGTGCGATACGTTCTTACAATAACAACTCTGGTGATTTAGACTTCTTCATACTGTCTCTTGGGAACTTTCCAAAACTTTAATCTTATTATTCTTGTGAGTCTTGGGAGATAAGCAAGAGAAGAATACTTGTCAGATTCCCTGCTGACTTAATGAATATAAAACAAAGATACGTAGCCCATCTTCAGATTCAGGTTATATTAATATGGGATTTCTCTGTAAACCGACTGTGTTTGTAAAACAGTCTCCACAAAATCAAGGACTGTATTTAAGCCCTCAGAGCAATCCTGCTCGCTCTGCTCGGTTTTTTCCATTGTTCATTTCAATACTTTCTAATATTTATTTTTTTCTTGGCAACCAAAAATGTGAAACCATTTTATTATGAACTCGGTGTTAGTGAAGGTTTTAAAATAACAGTAGTACAGTCAGGAGCATAAATGCAGCTGATGTATTTGGGGCACTTTAGATAATAGAATCCTAATAGAAGGGGTTGGTTTGCATCTGTTTTTGTAACATACTGTAGTGTCCTCAGTGGCTTTGTTACTCTGTGAAGCAACTTCATTTTTCACAATTAGCTGCATTCTTTATAATCTTTTTTATGACTATCTTTACATCATCCTCAGCAGCAGTAACAGTTGGTCTCCTACCCTAGCTGAGAACCTCTAGAAAAGCTGCTGTTACTTCTCCACAGGTCAAAGAGATTGTGGCACAGCACACTAAAGAGTGGTCTGAGATGATCAATACGCACAGTGCCGAAGAGCAAGAAATCCGTGATTTACACTTGAACCAACAGTGTGAACTACTGAAGAAACTGCTGATTAATGCTCATGAACAACAAACCCAGCAGCTAAAATTTTCACATGACAGGTGAGGAGGGCAGCGCTGCCCAATAACAAGGGTTGGTTTATGTCTGCTTTGTGTAGTGTTTTAGTTTCTTGTGTTGATAGCTCCTGTACTGCTGTCAGAGATACTGGGCTGTATGTGTGGTAGAAGTAAAAGAAGTGATCGTTGAGGTAGATGCAGGAATGCGCTGCTTAGCTGGTTTAGATTACTTGAACTTCACTGAAGACAGAGGATGCGATGAAGCGGTGGTAGTTTGCATCCACTGTGGATGCTTAGACTTCACCCAGGAACTTCAGTTCAGAGGCTGGAAACAGAGAGGTATCCAGTATGGAAATCTTTGGAGTTGCTAGCAGCTGCGGATGCATGTTTTATAGCATTGGTGATTACAGGAAAGGTCTATGAAAAGTAAGATCAAAAACCAATGGGTAGCAGGATAAGCTACATTAGACTGGCGTATTGTCTTCATATAATATCCAGTTGTAATCACTGGGAAGACAGAAGATACTGCATAACACTACTGTCTTTTGTAATTAACCATCCTGCCCATTTGAAATTAAATAAAATTAAATACACATCGTCTCCCCAGCGTTCAAAATGGCAGTAAGTAAGCATTTTTTTATGCTGTGATCGATTACGCAAAGCGGCCTAAAAGCATAGGAATGCAAAATATGTGTGTACATACATATATATTCATACATATATATATTCATATGTAATTGTCTTCAGCATCTTTCACATAAAAGGCATGGGAAACAAGGAATTAATAAATCACATTTGAAGAAGGAATTGAAATGATTTTTTGAATTCCTGAGTGAGAAAACAGGTTATCTTTGCATCAGAGAGAACACATGCTGGGACCTGCAAGCTTTCCATCCAACAGAGAATTGTCCCAGCAAAAGGCTTTCAGCCAGCTCATTTTTATGTTAATCTCTGTGTTAACCCGTGTATTCAAGCTGTCCTGCAATAAATACTTGGTCAAAAATGAAGTCCAAAAATCGTTAAATTATAATGCAAATGCATCATTCAAAAGATACTAGCGAGGGGAAGGTGCAGTCCGTGGTACTGTATCTCTGAATCATACCTGACTGCATCAGCCTGGAGAAATCTCATCACTTTGTTTTTAAGAGTCCTGTTTTCTGTCCTGTTTGGAATTCACTGCAGTGCTTGAAAGAGAATTTACTGTTGTGTAGCCTGTTGGTGGAATAAGACTTTTCCCCCCTCATCTTTTTTGAAAGTTAGTTTTTGTTTTCTCTACCTGTCATCTTATTCTCCTAACTTTGCTAAAGGCTGTCACTGTAGGCACCTGCTCTATCTACAGAAGGACAAAGTTTGCTTTGAGTTTTTTAAGGTTTTTTCGCGTAGTTTTTCTCTTTGGATTTAGAATTTCTGTTTCTCTACATCATTTAAACAGCCCTATATAATTTCTTGTAAATGGTTCTTATATTCTTATTCATGGATCGTGCTCTCTTATTAGAAATCATTTGTGTTCGGTCCATGTATTGTTCTATTTTGAGGGTTACTAAGAACGAGACCTCAAAATCTGCATCCTGATAAATACTGAGAACTTTTTTTCAGTTGTCCTAGGAGTAACAACCTTCAAAATTCGTTCTGCTCTATTCATTGCAATGAGTGTGTTTCTGCTTATTGGGGAATTTATGTGTAACCCCCAAATATGCAGACTGGGGACTTTCCTGTTTAAAACAAATTTAAGACTGTGTCTGAATCTATGAATATTTCAGAAGAATTTGGAATGTGAAACATTGAAAAGGGAATAATAATGCCCCAAAGAGACTTTACACTTAATAATTTGTAAACTTTTTTATGGAATATGTTGTGTGTAGGAATACATATGCATTGATCTCTATAGGTGTATGTAATAGCAGAGAGAACTCGGGTAACCACAGGGCAAAAAGCATCTATCTGAGAGCAGCGTGGGAGGTGGACCACGCTCTCAGCATGCTGTTCTTGCCGCTTCCCTCTCTGTGAGCTGAGGTAATGAGTTAGCTATCACAACAGAGGACAGAGGGGTAGTAGGAAAGATCAGTAATCTAAAATGATGTAGTTATCTGCTGTAGGGTAGATACTTTCCCTCCGCGTGCAGTACAAAAAGCAATTACAGTTTGTGCTTTGAGCTCGTTTAACAACAAAGCAGAAGACAGCAGATAGTACTAAAAATGTGAAGCTTATTGAACTCCGGGGGTGCTGTGCCCCCTACCTCCCCAGACTGGGTTAGCTTGACTGACTTGGACGGTGCTTGCAGCATTGCAGAAATTGGAGACATGAAGCTGTTATTCGCAAGCATTACGTGCTCCGGATAAAATGACATGAGAGAGAAAGAAAAATTATCTGTGGTCTTGTTGGGTTTTATAATGGAAGAAGAGATTTTTAGTCATTCAAGTAACAATGGTGACATAAAACAAGATGCTAATGCACTTTAATGTCATCTAAATATATGTATAAGTCCCAAGGACAGACTTACATCCTTGAAGTTAAGTATCCCTTTAAAAGACATGTTTGTATAAATGTCGGAGTCGCAGGCAGTGTGATACAGTAGGCAATCAGCAGTTAAATCTTGCCGTTCGTGTGGCATGTTTTTCAGTATCCTTTTTTTCTTGACCGTCCTGGCTTATCTCCTTTTTCCAGTTAACTCCGGCTACAGGCATCACGCCTGCTCGTGAGCGGGGGGCTGTTCTTTAGTGGTGGCAGGGCGCTGCCAGCCAGGGCAGCACGGGCTGAACTTGAGACTCGACGTGAAGCCCCATGCCAGGCGGTTGAGCAGTGACCTGACACTAGAGCTTTTGCCCCATCTTTGAGGAACTCTGGTTTAGAGACGAGGAGTGGTCCCTACAAGTGTTTCCTGGTGATTTTAAAAGGAAGATAAGATTTTTTTCATTTCATCTGTTACTAATACCTTTTATTTCTTGCAAGTGGTGAAAACCCAATGCCCCCAGAAAGACCCAACAGCAGTGGAACTCAGAGCTAGATTATAGTTTGCAGAGTAGAGAGAGTTGCATATCGATGTGTTGACTCTTTCAGCTATATCCATGGGCAAACCTCATTTTGAAATCATCAGTGATGCACAATAGTCCTCTAATCCTCTTAACTTCTTTCACTCTAAAATGATATCTGATGCAAATAGGCTAAATCAATTTGAACACCTACACTTAACTTTTTTGTATCCTTGAGCACAGTAATAAAAATGAATTATTTCAGGACTGCTCTTAAGAGAGTGTACTTGAAAATTACTTGAAATTCAGTACAGAAAATAAAAGCTTTTATTTGAAGAAAGGACTGTGGGACTGAAATGTGTTCTCCACACAACATTCTTTAGAACGCAGTCTGATTTCTGCTGTGATACCACTGCTTTTAAATCTGCATTCAGGAAATGTTTCACCCTCTGAATTCTTCTGTGCATACAAAATACTTAGAATTTGGGCTTAATAAGTACAATAATTGTTTAGCACTCTACTTAAGATCATGTCCAGAAAAAGAGACTAAGGTGCTGCCTTGGCTTGCGATGGGTAACTTTTAGATGCTTGTGCACTACTGGGGACTTTACAATCTGTTATTCGTTGCCTAATTTCCATTTATAATTCCTGTTTAAATAAGCACTTAAGATCAGGAGCTGCAAGAGCTGGAATACTAAGTAGGCAGAAAGCAAGAGCTAGCCTTCAGGGACAGCCTTTTCGGAGCTTGGCTACGTGTGATGAAAAGCCTTCCGCTCGCTCACAGTTCATAAACCATTTCTGAAAGTCAGCATCTGTGCTGTTACTCCTAACAAAGAATCAAGATCTCTTTTTCTTTCCAAAACAACAGGGTATTGATTTCCTTATTTTCTGTTTTTCTACTGTGCTGGCTGAAACTATCTCATTTTACACAGAAGGCTACGAGGTTCACAGGGCTAGAAGGAGAAACCAAGCACAAGTCTGACCATGGCCTAAACCACAGAGGCTCTTTTCAGGCCCAGGGTAGAAGTCTCAAAGGGAAGTTTGTCACAACTAGCAAATATTATGACTATTCATATTGCAGTCATGTTCTGAGTGCAGGATTTGTAAACTTAATAAGCAATTTTAAAAGACAAATTGCACGTTCTAGATGGCTGCTAGTAGCACATACTCGGACAACTCTCATATAGTAGGGAGAGAAGACAGTATGTTACACCCTTTTATAACATTCAAAGTGTAAAAATGCTTAAAACTGATCCTTCAGATCATAGAATATATAGATTCAGAGAATATAACTATTCTCTGGAACAAATGGAGATTTCTGAATGCTTGCTCAAATTGTGTTACAGTCTACCCAAAGGAAGGCAATTTTCATATGGTTTGCTCTTTCCTCTTCCGTAACGCTTCAAGGACAAAACTGACCACGGTGTAGAGCAATATCAGGAAGCCACCCTCAACAACAATTGCATTTTAGGCATTAATGATTTTGTTTGGTTTTGCCTAGGGAAAGCAAGGAAATGCGTGCCAACCAGGCTAAAATATCTATGGAGAACAGCAAAGCAATAAGCCAAGACAAATCTATCAAAAATAAAGCTGAAAGGGAGAGGTAAGTATCAGATCTCCCTTCTGGAGAAGGGAAGAATGCTGTCAAAGGCTGACAGGTGAACTTGTGGATTAATTCTATCACAACCATGCTTTTATTTATGGAAACAATGTCTAAAGATTGTGCTGAATATATTTTAGATTACCATTTTATGAAAAACGTTGCTTTTCTCGTATCTATCCTTCTAATAAATGTAATGCCCTGATCAGGCAAATAAAAAGGTTCTTAACTTTATACTCCTCAAGTATGACTGCTGTAGGTCTAATCACACTATTAAATTGAGACACATCTGTAAGACTTTTAGTGATTGTACTTAAAGTACGTTATATTTTTTGCTCTTGTTTTTTAAATGAAATGAGAGCTATGCTGAAAAGGGAGTCTGAGGTTTGGTTCTAGCTGGAGTTAGAGTAACTGGAGAGGCAGCACCACTGAAGACACAGGAGGTTGATGCCAGTGAAAGGCTTTCTCCCTCATCTCCTGATAACACAGAGGAGAGGTGGAACAGAAGGAAGGAGTGCTAAAAGTGATGATAATCAGTGGAGGGCAGGGTGGAAGATAGGAGTGGAGCAGCAGGAGGCACACTCCACAACAGCCCACGTGTTGCTTCTCCACTCTGAACTGCACTGCAGCTCTCCCCCGTTATGACCTGGCTGGTATTCAGGCTCAGCAACCACTTCTGCGGCGCTTGTGGAAGTGGGTTATTCACAGCACCTTTGGGGAGGACAGCCTTAACTGACTCGAGAGACCAGAACTTGCCAGTACCAACTACTGAGCCTTTTTGGAGGATTGATCTGCACTGTAGCTATGTTAAGTTTCTTCTATTTATCCTAAAAGTTTCCAACTGAATACAGAAAAGCAGAGTCGACATGATGACGTCTCATAAGCCTTCAGGGTTTCCCCTTCACTTTGGGCTTGCCATCTGGCTCATTCTTTCCATTTCTACATTCCCTCCTTGGCACTGGGCTATTTGGGTCAAAAGGCTTGAACTTGTTCCTGCTGAACTGAAATCCCTTGAGTGTGACAGACTCCTGGCTCGCCAGGAAGATGAGTTGTTGGAGCCCTTGGTAACTGGATGCTTAGTTAACGTAAGCCCTCCACTAACGACTTGGAGATAAATCTGTTCCCAGATTTGAAAGCAGGCTGAACGCAGTTCAGGCTTTGCAATTAGTCTGATTCAGATCTTTGAACTATTTTTGGTATATTTCATGATGGAAGTCTTAGGAAGAGACACTTTGAAAATAGGTGTTTTATGTAAATATTAATTGTATGCTTATCTGATTGCGTAAATAACAGCTTTAGGAACCTGACAGCATTAGTAAGCTGTAACTTTACTTATGAGCATCAGATGATATTTCCATTACCACTGTTAACAGACGTAGCGCTTTTTATATACCAAAATAGAGAGCAGAGTGCAGCAAGGGATACACAAACGAATTAAACGTATTTTACAATTCTGTACGCCACTTGAGTAAGGGAAAAAGCAAACTTCTCACAACTGTTATGGTCTGTTTTTCTCCCGGGTCTTCAATGATACCGCCAACCTACTTGGAAGCCTCTAAGTGCAAAGGTGCATAGCCAGAGCAGTGTACAATTTGGCATTAGTCCCGAATGCTACAGATAATCAGAAACCAAAATATACCTTGGGAGTTTGTGATTCTCTCTGTTGTTGCTTTGGGCTTGCATTTTTTTCCAATGAGTCTTCATGGACAACATTTGCATATTTATTTTTTTTTAGACGAGTCAGAGAACTGAACAGCAGCAACACAAAAAAGTTCCTGGAAGAGAGAAAAAGGGTAACTATAACCTTGACAAAGTCCCTGGGCACTATTTCTGGATATTCATTTTCATTTCTCCGTGTTGAGAATCCAGCTCTAGTAAACAAACAGATGTTTGTCCTTGCTTTGTTCCACATATTTGTAGTGTAAAAGATCTAACATCTATATAAGAGGAAGCTATTTTAAATTAACAAAAGTACTATTCATAGTTGTGTATTTGCTACTTTTATGTGATATATGATATATATGTAATATGTATAATATAAATACATTGTTTTATTAATAGCTGTTCTTAAGATTGGGTGATATTAATAGGTCTCCTGTGATGTTTTGTGCCATTCAGATGGGGCAAGGCAGTGTATTTATGCATATGTTTCAAGTAACTTTTTATTTTGCTGCTTAATAATTACATTATAATGTTACATTTCCCCCATTATTTTCTCTTGCTTACAGCTGGCAATGAAGCAGTCAAAAGAAATGGATCAGTTGAAAAAAGTCCAGCTTGAGCATTTAGAAGTCTTGGAGAAGCAGAATGAGCAGGTATCTCATTTTAAAGGCTTAAAAGAAAAGCAAGCTAGTGAAAAGAGTAACCAGAATCAGGCCGAGTAGAATGCTTCTGAATGTAAGTCGTGACCGAACTTGGGAACACGACCTTGTTCGTGGTCACTCGCCTACTTGGGGAGTTAAAATGAAGAGTCAAGGTGACTTAACGATAGAGAACCAGATTTGTTTCAGATAAGCATGCGAAAGCTTGGCTGCTTAGCCGGAGTCCGTCCTTTCAGCTATTCAGCCGCGTTGATATTTGTTAGCTAGATATGACACTCATAAAAGGCCCAGCATATCCATTTTAATTACTCCCAAAAAGTACCTCAAGCAAATCCGTTTCCTTCATTTTGGCGCTTACATTTGTAGTGCTGATTGGAAAATAGAGGCGAAACGTGCACAGAGCATCTCTGAACTCTGAGAGACAGTACGGGCTGAATTCTAGAGATGTATAGTAGCATGGGGAGTTTTATCTGTACTAGTACACCCTTTCCTAATTAAAATACCTTATTATTTTCTGCTAGTTTATAAGCTGCCTTTTTTTTTTTTTGCTTGTTTTTAAGCGTCTTTTTTTTTTTTTTTTTAATTGAAAAACTACTTGGCAAGGAGAGGAAAATTCTAATCTTATTTCTGGTAGAAGCACTGCTATGTTCTGAGCGGTTCCCTTGCTGAAAGGTTGAGCCAGCAGAGCTGTCGTAATTGCACAGCACTGCACGTACACAAATGTAAACTGCAAGGGGAATATACCCAGCAGCTCAGTGAGATGGGAGAGAAGGGGTGCATTTAATACCCATTACTTTCAAGGGCTATCTACGTACTTCTTTGTTATTAGATGTTGAGAACTTGAACTCTCTGGCAGACACTATAGTATGAATTAAAGCCATCTTGCAGAGCGGGAGGGAAGAGTTACATGCAAATCAAGTAATTCCACTCTCGGTAGAGAGTCCTGCAGCCCCGAAAGCTGCAGCCTAGTTAACGTGTAGGGAGGTGACAGCACACAGGGTCCCAGGCAGCTGCTGCCACCGAGCCCCAGCCACAGGATTCTGTCTTCCGATTGCTCTGCCCTTCTGGACAACAACCAATATTCCCCTCAACGGCTTTCCCTAGATGCTGTCTCTAACATCCAGCATGAATGGATCTGGCAGTCCATCTGCCCCCAGCACTGTCTGCACATAAAAGGCAGGGGAGGCAGGCACCCAGGGAGGCAACTGGGCTACAGCAGATCCGCAGCATCGCTGTAGAGGCACGACAGGGAAGTCCCTGTAAACTGCATTAGTTGACAAAAAATGGTGGGCTTGATCCGGAGATTGGGGTTATCAGAGGTTTCTTTCCATTGGCTTCAGAGGGCTTTGGATCCATTTTTTTAAAAACGAAGGACAGGAGGAAAAGATTATAGTTGCGCTTTTAACCACAATGCGATAAACACCGTATGTATAAGGGAGGGAGGTTGCTGGGAAATGAGTGTGAGTCATTAAAGGAGTCACTTTTATCACAATGAGATACTTCCTTCACCTGGGGTTACAGATTCTGCTGCTGAGAGATGGTAACAGCCTACGTGAGCTTGCTTATACTCATTTCAGTGCAGAGATGAAGCCAGCTTAAATCGACAATGCTTAAGTGGAATAGGATCGTTTGCATGCTGGTTATCACTTTTGTGGGGGCTGTGGTACCCTCCACCACAGGGATAGTCCTTAACAGCTTTTTAACTCGCTCTGATTTGATCCATCAGAGCATGTATTTTTGCCCCTGCTGTTTTGACTGCTTCCTTTTCAGCCCCAAAGGTGCACCAGTGCCAAGCCCCAGCTGGGTCAGGGTTCCTTGTTGTAGGTGTTGATGTATGGAGGCTAGTTGGGTTGAGATAAAGGTGGTATTTGTTTAATGAGAATTTCAAAGCGTGATTTATTTTTTTTCCTGGTCAAACAAGAGAAGAATTTTTTCATACAAATATATAATGTTGAAAAGTAGAAGTATGGGTGGAAACAGCCTTCAGTACAAACTGTTATGAATTTAAATTTGTTTTGGTTTATGTATGTTTTTCTTGCATTAATTTTTCAATTTCACTTCAGTTTTCATTCATTTAATTTGCTTCTTGTTGTAATCCTCAATTTTGACATTATTATTTTTGTACAAACAGCTTTTGAAATCCTGTCATGCAGTGTCTCAAACACAAGGTAGGATGGACGTATAATAAGCAAACTATTATTTCAGTGTGCTTTCCTTCTAAATTAAATCATTATCATTGGAGCCCTCCTTGTAAATGCAACCATTGGGGAGTACCGTTGACATAGTGAACACAATGTTAATCTTGTTTGCACACAGATATTTGAGCCTGACGCAATACTAACAGTATTTTGTGCTTTAGTGTCCCAAATTCAGGTGCAATATGAACAGCGATGTGCAGAGGAAATATTTAGAGATTAACTTGTATTGTACATTACCTGTCATTACTGAAGGATACGCTTAGAGTTCTAAACTGTGCCTGTGAGTAGGGTCTGTTGGCCTCAGAAAACTATTTTAGTGTTAATATACATATGATTAACAGCTAATGCTGATAGACAAAGAGTATCCACGTATATCAATATGGTAATAAAATAAGTAATTCAACACTAAGAATAGCCAAATATAGAACAGATGGCTAGAAATAGCTTTTTAGTGTCTAAAGAAGAGAGGCTTCCAGCGCTTTAAAATTCACTTCAAAATCCAACACATTACAAGGTATGGCAATTACGTTTACCACGTGGTTGTGCTGCTGTGGCTTCCTAAATCATGGTTACTGACCAGAAATCTCTGTTAACCCTTGTCTGACCAAGGGAAGTAGTTGTGTTAGGCTTGAGCATCCAGTTGTACAGTATCGCCTGATCGGAATTGTTTTCTTGAATTGGTAACATACTTGTATCTTGCACCACTTGGCCTGACAGCACCCGCTTTAACAACATTTAGGTATAGACATATAATGAGGGGAAAAAGCATTCATTAGGCTAGGGGAAGAATATTTTACTGTATATAGTTCTTAGCCTGTCTTAGATCTCACTAGAGAGAAGCATCTTGAAAGCAGAGTCCATTAGCTGCCACTCACTCCATGAAGCTTCAACGCTGCCTTCCAGAAGGCTCCTCTTCAAGTGTCCTGCTTGTGTGCTCACGTCAGGCTGCACCAGGCTCAGATTAGCAAAACCGGGCATCCTGGTCCTATGCTAGTGTGTTCTCTGAAACCACGTTATCTCTCAGATAACGCCGTACGCCATATATTGGCATGCAGAATAGTTACAGGACTCTACGTGCCAGTAGTTAAGTCACAAGTTTAAAACGTGAAACGTGTGAGTCACTAAGAAACAAATGCAGGGTTTTGTTTGGAATTTCATTTCACACGCAGGCAAAATCCAGCCAACATTTCAGAAGAGGTTGTACATATTGATTTATTTATTATGTTTCCATATTTTCATGTTAAAATTATTTCTTCATTACTTTCAAGCTTTTAACTCATTTAAATGGAGAGCGTTGATTAATTTTTAATCATATTTATGACAGTTGCTTTGCTATTATCATAATTACTTTTTTCCCCAAGACGATGATGATGATGATGATTATGAAAGTACAGGGCTAGATTTTTCAAGAAGGCACGTATATCCCATCTGCACAAACCTACATTTACCTTTCAAAGTGAATAGCTGTGCATCTCATTACTTTAGATCTACATCTGCCCATTTTCACATATGCAAATACGTGTTTGCACATCCAGAAGAGGTGACTCCTTAAGTAGGAGCTCGTGTAGCAAAGTTCCCTGCCTAAGCAACGCTTACAACTTAGCGACCAACAGAGCTCATGTCAAACATGTCCAGTAACCACTCTTCCCTGCATGATGGACACAAAACGTTTACACCGAGTAAAATGTTAGCTTGGCTTGCCTCTTCCTAAACCCGTCCTAATCCTCGGGAGCTTGGTTGTAAAGGTAGATGGGTTATCTTGCCCTCTGGGCCAACTTATTCAGAGTCCTTTGGGTTTTGGATTTACATAGCTTCCCGGATGGAGAGCCTTCAGAGAAATAAGGGATGCTGACTCCCAGTTCCTTTAAACTGCAGAGTTTCAGACCAAAATGCAACTTATCTGTAACTGAGCCGCAGGAGGAGTAAGTGTGTGCGCTGTCGAAGCAGGGGATTCCCAGGCCAGTTACATTTACATACCGGGCTTTAACTCTGCTTGCAAAGCCGGAGGTGTGCGGAGTTCTTAGCGAGATCCCGCACACATTCATTGCTCTGTCCTGCACAACACGTTGGGATACAGTTGCAGGTGGATTCAGTGTGTGTAAGCCCATGGAGCACATACCACTAGTCCAATCCTGCGGTGAAAAACACCGTGTCTGTAATCCTAAGGATCTCCAGGCCAGCTGGAGATTATTTAAAAAAAAAAAAAAATTAAAAAAATATTACTTTAAAAATCTTGCCTACTGCAGGGAAGACGTTGCACTGATGGATGTTTTTTGTCATTCATTATCTTTATGAGAGGAACGAGTCCGGATCACAGATGAACTCTCTGAACATTTCAGGAAGTCACACGTGGCAGTACCCGCGCAGCGGCGGGGAAGCGTACGTTCCCAGAGACATGTCCTCTCGGGAGGAACACTTGAATCAGCATCTGCCTAGTTTGCTTCCCCAAAATTGGAGCTTTTACCATACACATCTTCAGGAAGTCCACCCATGAGTCTTGGAATAGGACCAGAATATATCCCAAGAGTTTGTAGACATAAGAGTTAACATCATTTTGGCTTGCATTACATTTTGAAAACAGAATGACACCGGGGGAGGGTCGGCAAACATGATGTTATTACATCTCTCTCCAGTGTGTTTTGCCTGTGTTTCACTCAGACGCTATCATATAAAACGTGCTTCATTTTGAACAAAAGGTCTAATGCAATGCTTCACGCGGTTATTTTGGATTGCAGGCAAAGGAGATGCAGCAGATGGTGAAGCTGGAAGCAGAGATGGATCGCAGGCCAGCAACAGTGGTATAAAGCCTCAACAAGCGAATTGAAGTTGGAGAACGCAGCATCCTTAAAATGAGAGCAAAATCCAAAATAACGTTGCTGAGGTTGAAAAGCGGGCCTTTTTTTGTTTGTTTTGATTTTGGTTTTTAATACATAAAGTGTAGCTGTGGACCACCAAGTCTTAAGGTTTGCATTAATTCTTTTTTGACACTGGGCACTGAATTTCTTTTGCTGGATTTCCATGATAATAATTTCCTTTGTTCAGAAAAACGCTAATTGGAAGTTGAAGACAATTTTTAAACCCAGTCCTGTATTCCTTTCTGTATCTCAACGGGCAGCTTGCCTGCATCAAATTTACTCAATCAGAGCCTTGAAACGCAACAGATATTTTTAACATCATCTCAAATGGCAACAAAACTGCAGTCAAGTCATGTTATTTACCATTTGTGTTCTCATGTGTGATATATTGTGTAGAAACCCCCTGCTGCCAGATCCCGACAAGCAACAACTCGTCAGATGCTCGGCACCTGATGTCATCGAGCCCGCTGAACTGGAGCCACTGCTAGGTCACCGTAATAACCAGTATAGTAAGGAGCTGAGTTTGGGCAACTTTAAATCATATTTCAAAGTATTTTTCAGGCAGCAGACAGCAGGCAGTTGGAAGTTAACTGTGTGTATTCAAAAGTACAATATGTACGAAGTCATCGGCCAAATTCTTCAGCTGTAACAGTAACTTGACAGGATATTTCTGCAGTCCGATGGTGTCAGTCACACGTGCCGTATCAACGCTCTCATGTCTGAAAGAAGCCGATATCCTGTAGAAGTTACTGCGATGGTTAGCGTGAGGGAAATACAGTGTATTTGTGCCAAACCTGATCAGTGCTCTAAGGAATGACGTATTAGGCACTTTAAGAAAAGTTTACATCCTACGTTGCTTGTATAGAAATTGCATTTTGATCCCGTTGCTGCAGATCCCACATACTACAGTTCATTGTAACTGAAAAGATTGTTTAAATGGCTTTTGGCAAAAAGTTTGTAACTGTGAAAATGTAAAAAGTATTTATACACTTCAGAACCACAACATTGTAGAAAACTCACATACATGTTGCCACGTGATAAAATTAGTAAAAAGAAATGCTAAGAGTATGTTTGCATGTGATACATACAAATGCTACTCAGACTGCAGCGCCTGCTATATGACCACAGTCATTCTACTAGCTGGTAAATACTGAATAAATGTATGGCACAGAACATTGATTAATTACAGAGACTTTTAGCATAACAAGGTCTATATATATATGTGTGTATATTAATTTCGTGGGCATTCTTGATACTTGTAGTAAAACAAAAGTACATAACTAATTTAATTTTACACAGAAGTATTTATGCAGATTTTCAGAATTTCATATCAGGATTAACCTTTTTATGTCCATGAGATATAAACCCAATTTGCTAATGTGTTAATTTGCATGTTTCCAGAGCTTGCTGTAGTTATATTGCAAAACAATGCATGTAAGCATTCCGCTTGGAATTTGTCCATGCTGGCAATCCAAAGACGACTGCATGGAAAACTGGTAGTTTAGAACAAATCAGATTCCTGATTTCAATGTACTAAGCACCAATTACTTTGTTGTATATGCTTGTACAAACAAATTCTACATATTCCTAGAAACAAAATACATGAAAAGAGATAATTATGTTATTGTCAGTCCTGAGATGAAACTTTCAACTTCTCTAATAAAAACGTTAAAAAGTCACAACCTTTAGTTTGGACTGTAGTGAATTGTAGGGTGGTGGTATTATTACTTACAAAAATTTTTAGTAAGTTGTATTTCCTGTAAAAAATGTGCATAGTGTAAATATATTTCTATCACAGCTTATTTACTCAAAGGAGTCTTATTTCTTTTAAATGATAGCAGAATTGTGCAGCATCAGTCCTCGCAGCGGTACAGAACTACCCGAGCACAGTGTAGCAGCGCTACCCGGAGATGCAGCAGCCCCAGCGCAGTGTAGCAGCGTTACCTGGAGATGCAGCAGCCCCAGCGCAGTGTAGCACCGCTACCCGGAGATGCAGCAGCCCCAGCGCAGTGTAGCAGCGCTACCCAGAGATGCAGCAGCCCCCAGCGCAGTGTAGCAGCGCTACCCAGAGATGCAGCAGCCCCCAGCGCAGTGTAGCAGCACTACCTTGAGAATGCAGCTGAGAGAGGTCAGTGAAGTCTGTAGGTGTTTAAGGCAGGATTTAAACAAACTTGCGATGCCGATTCAGAATTGCCATTCTGATGCGGCCACTTAACCTACGGAGGCACCTCCTGCTTCTTATGATCCGTAGTGTTTTAAAGACAAGTTGCGTGCTGGGAGCAGCTCTCCCTGCTCTCTAAGCTTGAGTGCTGGAGGGAGCTGGGAGCAGCAGAATTCTCAGAGCATGCCGGACAGGATCCAGCGTCTCAAACAAGGCGGGGATTTGATTTTTGTTTAAATTAAAAATGTCTTCTAAAACACAGCTGATGGAGGCAGTGCTGTGAGCTGCAACTTTACATTGTTGCCTGCCACAATGGTTTCTAGCTCGTAAGGAGAAGCAAGTGACAAACGAGATACGGAGGGAAAGGGATGGTGAAGCTTTGAATGTTTTCTTAGGCTCACTTACAGCCTGGCTGGAAACCACTGCTCTACCTGTTAAAGAAATAACTGGAAATGGAGGACGTGGGGTCAGCTCACATCCCTCTCTGAGGAAAATCAAACCTGCCTATCTTAATTCGCTGGCATCAGAGAATACCCTGGGTTTGGAAGGTTAGAAAATACCACCCATAGCATCCTTTTGAGCGTGTGCTCGCTGCTGAGCCAGGAGCGAGACATTTATCAAGTCAGAGGGAAAATGTGTTCTGTGAAACCGCAGAGCCGGGTAGCCTCGGCTTCCAGGCTCAGCTCCTGGAACTGCTACGTATTTCATCCATTGACAATTTAGCATAAAACACAGGCAGTAATTTGAAATTAAGTGATGAATTTTGTCAGCTAAGTATTTTGAAATACTGTTTAAGCAGTATTTGATTCAAAAATTATTTGAAGTTTGGCCGCTAATGTAATGAGGTGAGAATTTCCATTGAGATGAAATAGGCTAATCAATTTGAACATTGATACTGAGTTAAAGCAGTTTAAAATGTCATTCTCCACCAGGGTGATGGATTCCTCTTCAGTTAAATTTCATCGAGGGAAGTGGCAGATTGTCCCTCTCTGAATCTCTTCAGATAAATTCAGCACAGCTGTGATGGGGGGGTTCATGACACCCTTGTGCCTCACAGCCCACTATACTTTCACTCCCAGTAATGTGGGGGTTGGTCATTAACTTGACTGTTTCTGAGTGGGGGTCTGTTTAACCCCTGCCCCACTTAAGTGCAAACTGCACTACCGGAGACCCAGAATACCCCTCCGGGGCTGATTCCCTTGCAGACTCCATATGCTGTAGCCCACGGGCTGCCTGTGAAACCAGCTGCCAGCGGCAGACACATCCCAGAGCCGTTCAGCCGAAAAACCCTGCTCCCAGGGATGCGCCAGCAGTGGTCCAAGGGCTGCAGCACCGCTGTCACCGTGCTGCACGCTCCCGGCGAGGAGGCTGGTAAGGCGGGTTACTACTGTCTGGTGGTTGGCAGGTAACGAGGCGAGGGGGGGATTCAGCCTTTGATGATACGCAGGCAATCTCCACGGCTGGGGCTGAGGGCACTTTGCAGGGCTGGCTCCAGGTGATCCAATCTGTGACCATAAATTGGCCCTGGTCACAGCATTTCAGGTCAGCTAATGCTGCACTGGCTTCCTCAGATGAGACCTTTCTTGCTCTGTGACTGTTTTAGGGGCTTTCTTGGTGGTAGGAGATTATAGGCCTTTTCCTTTCTTGCCGTGGAGAGCAGGATAAACACGGACGGCGCTGCAGGCTGGACGTGGGGATTGCTGCTGAAGCTGAAGGCTTTTTTGGTTGTGCTGTGTAGCTGGCAGGTGCCGGGAGAGCACGGTTCTGTGCTGTGGGGCTCAGGGAGCTGGGGGTCAGGCTTGCCTACGTCTCTAACACAGCTGCTCTCTCCCAGTAGCTCCCTGTGGTACCTCCTACGTAGGCTGGATGCAGGGATCCAGCTGCTCAGGATCATATATTTATTTGGAAGCTTAGAAGCTACCAGGAAACCTCAGAAAAATTGGACATAGAGGAGGAAATAGAGGCTAGTTAAATACTGAGGTCATCGGCGAAAGACCTGAGGAAGTAAGGCATTAAAATCACCACAGAAACACAATCTCCAGTAGTCAAAGATCCTCATGTACATGTTTTATCTCCTTTATGTAGTCCCCTGAAACTATTATCTGCAGGTTAATCCTGTGTCACAACTGACACAAGTCTGGTTTTATTTTTGGGGCAGGAATGACTTTTTTTAATCATGAAACAGGAGAGAGAGGAAATGGTCAGAATATAATATTTAATATGTACAGCAAGCAGAAAAGGAATTTCCACTGAATAGTTAAAAAAATCAGTATGTTCCTTTAGTATCTGCTTTATTTCTAAAGAGCTGTTTCCCAGAAGCAAGCCCCTCTCTGCAGGCGTGCCCCGGCAGAGGACGGGTGGCTTTGCCACAATCCAAACTCACCTCGTGGTACCTTGCTTCGCAAAACCCTGCGCCATTTCCTCCAGGCTCCTTTTCCTGAGCTAGAAATGCGAATTGCTAGTGAATCCGTGTAACGCCACACACGTCAAACAGCTGCTGTCCCTTTGGCTTTTTAGAAAAAATATCTATCCTTGGTGGTAGGCTCCCGTTCCGCGCTGCTCCTGGGACTTGGGTCTGAATTGTCGGGCGTGCTCTTCGTGAGGTGGACTGTAAAAACTCCCGATGAAAGGAAAAACAATAATAATAATAATAATAATAATAATAATAATAATAATAATAATAATAATAATAATAATAATAATAATAATAATAATAATGATGTCGCATCGCCCGGCAAAAGCGAAGG
>VWZZ01000616.1:1984030-2077374 GCA_013399095.1 Psophia crepitans
TTTTTATCTGCCACAGTTGCGGTGGGAGGGAGAGCCCAACCTCTGCCCGTTTTCCGCGCTGCCCCAGGCCCTCCCGGTGGGACCAGGGGCCCGAGGGGGTGGGCAGCCAGGCACGGGTCCCCCTGGTCCAGAAAAAAATCATCTCCTTTCCTACAGGAGATGTTTTTTAGGTTAATTATCTGCTTGGTTGTGATGATGGTGGGAAAGCGGCGGTTTCCCAAGATAACCGTTATACCGACTTCAATACCCCTACACGCCTCCACAGCCAACAGCCTCCTCTTCTCTCACTGGGTTTCCTTTCTTTTGGCTTTCATTTTGTTTTTGTTTCATTTCCGCTCAGAAATGAGTTGTCTTGCATTGAAAATTGAAATATTGTCATTTGCGCGTTGTTCTTCCACAAGGTTTTCAAACTCCAGTGAGTGGTGCATTAAGAGTTTATGGCGTTAGACACGCTGGCCGTGGAGCTATTTTTTGCACTGGTGTTTCTGCTGTTTGTGTCCCCAAGACATAGTGGTGGCCATGCCTCATCACCCTCCGCAACTGCGCTGCACTGATTGCCTTTCTGTGCTGCTGGAAGGGAACAAAGTGCTGCAGAAGAGTGGGAGGTGGAAGGCATCCCTCATCCCACCTTGCTGAGCTGCATTTGGCCTTCGTTTATAAAACAAGCTTGACGTGATGGGAAGATATTTTCTTATAATCTATACCTGGGTGAAATGGTCACGTCGTATTTTCAGGAAAGGGGTTATGGCCTGTTTTGCTTTGTAGTGAGGTCGCCAAATTGCATTGTGCCTTCCCACCTGAACCCAGAGCCTGAGTGCAGCTGCAGGAATTGCGCTTTCCCAAATGTAGGGAGTACGGGCACAGCCCAAGGCTGAAGCCAGCATATGTACATCAATAGAAACCATTCCTCTGGCTTTATGGACTTCAAGTCCTGTGGCTTGAGCGTATCTGGCAGTGGCAGAGCCGGCTCTCCCCTTCATGCCGGCAGGACCGTGTGCTGCAGCCACCCGTTTCTGCACACAAGATGGTGACCCCAGTGAGGGACTGCCCAGGCTGCGTGGGGTGTCGTACTGAAAGCACGGTCCGACCCCAGGAAAAAATACCGCTTTTAGAGCAGTGGAGCGTGCGGCTGCTGCATTGCACACCGCCTGCGTACCCTTGTGTTCCGTTCATTAGCGTCGTTAATAAAGTCACATCGGTCCCCCGCAGACGGGACCTGACCTCTGCTGTTTCTGCCCCTTGGCCAGCCGGGAAGCACACGGCCAGCTCGCACCGGCTCTCTGCCCTGGTCACCCCGGCTGGGAAGTCCTACGAGTGCCAGGCGCAGCAGACCATCTCCCTCATCTCCAACGACCACCAGAAGTCTGTGCAGCTCTTGCTGTCGGAAGTGCGCATCCAGCCCTTTGACATCACTGCGGATTTTGTCTTCAGTGAAGGTAAGGTGCAGGGTGACGGCATGTCCTGCATCCCCGAGATGCTGATGCTGCCACCACCTGTGGTGGTGTCACAATGTACTGAAAGAATTTGGGTCCCAGCTTTATCAGAGCACCTTCTGCTTCCTCCAGTGAGTTGTCAGAGCTCACTGCAGCCGCTCTGACCCATTCCCTGCCTCCATGGTCCCCCAAAAGCCTTTACAAATTCAACCCAGCTGCTGTTTGGTCAAAACATGGGCTATCATTGCATGTACAGTGGCTTCTGTAAGGACTCATCTGGCTATGTTACCAACAAGCCCCAGAACTGCCTGGTCCCTGGGGAGCCCTGCAAGGCTTAAGCATCTCCTCTGCGGCATGGAAGGGAGCTCCAGGGGCTTTTTTAGGGCCACTGCACACTGAGGAAAGCTTGGGGCTGTGGTGGCAGGAAATCCTTGCAATGCACATTGCTGGCTTCAGTTTGATTAATGTTCATTGCAAGGGTGAAGGAAGTGTCACAGGGACTTCAGTGAGGCGCCTCGAGCACCAAACACATGGGATGCTGTTCCTGTTCTTGGGTTTCTTTAATGTTAATTGTGGATAAAAGAAAATGTGAGTTAGCACATGCTGTTTGTATCAAAGGGCTGTACTGCAGTCAGCAGCAGTACTGCCATGGGGCAGGATTCCTGCAGATTTTGCCTGCCTTTATCCTGAGGAACCCATGGTGTTCCTCCTCCTGGCTTCCCTCTGCCTTTTCCATCAAGTTGAATGAGGGAGGGTAAAACACGCTCACCTGAATCAGGGCATCAAGACTAGTCCCCTTTTTATAGTGCCGTCTTAGCAAATTAGTTAACTCCATTATTGTAACAAGATACAAATAAAATTTGTAATAGCCAAATCTTTTAATAACGAGCTAGAAAATGGTGGTGTTATTTTCAAGCCTAGCACTAACAACGTGGGGGCTTTATTATTTTGCATGTGGGAAGTATTGTAGAACACAATAAAAAACCAGCACTGACTGCAGAGCCGAGCGCTTGCGCTCGTGACTCACATTCGTCCAGCTGATGTAGTAAATACATGCTATTGTGTGCAGTGGCTCGGGCAGAGCTTTGCGTGGCTGCGTTACTCGTGGCAAGGCCAGTGTAGTACAGAGTAGGTTTTAGCCTACTATTGGCACAAATCTTTTTTTTTTTTTTTTTTTCTTTTCCTTTCTATCAGAGGAGTACCATGTTTTACATTGATTACAGGGAGAAAAAGGTAGAATTTAATAGTTTCCTATCATTTTTTGTTGGCACATATTCATCCTCTCCCTCCTGTGGATCCAGGCTTCTTGCGCTCAGGGTTTGGCCGGGCAGACCTTGGAGGCTGAGACGAGCGTATTTAAATTACGCAAGTCCAGACTCGGTTTTAGCCGCTGTGCCTCTGCGATACCAAACTCCTCAAGTCTGAGAGCTCGCAGTTAAACCAACCAAATTCGAGGTTCATTGCCGAAGGGAGCTACCTGCCTTTCTCATGATATGCTCTTTCGTATCAGGCAGTACATTTTTTTTTTTCCTTGTCTTTGTTGTAGTTTAGGGTGGTGGGGTTTTTTTTTTTCCAGGTCAAGAGGAGTCCCCAGTTGGTTTAGCGTTCTTTAAACACATGTGGGGAATTTCTTCTGCAGAAAGCATGGCTTCTTTCTTTGTCAAGCTTTCTGGGGTTTTTGTTGTTGCTTTTGTGATTCAGTGACAGGTTTTTTTTGCTGAATTCCACTGGACATTAAATAGCAAAGAGCACCTGGAGAGGATGGCCAGAAATGCAGGAGAGGTTGTTTATCAGTGAAGCTTCACATGGGGCGTCTCCCAGCGGCACGTCCCCACCAGCCCTGCAGACCGGCGTGTCCTCGGCACACGCGTGGCAAAACACGATCCTTTGTGGGGTCTGAGAATCGCTGCCAATCTTAAATTACAGTAATTAGCCTTCTCCTTTTTGGCTCATTAATTTCCCATTAGGTAAAATTCCTATTAATTATGAACAAGCTACAGAACATTTTAAAGTATTTTAGAATAGAGAAAGAGACCTGCTAGAGCAGAAGAATCGCCAAGACGCAGGAGTGTCAGGACCTTTTACCGCAGAGGAACAGGGGGAAAGGTTTTGTTGTTAGTCTTGACACTGTCCTGTCTGTTGTAGATCTAAAGGCTTGTAGGGAGTGATTGGGTTGCTTTGAATTTTTTTTGAGTGCTTAAACTCATGTGCTAGAATATCTTTTTTTTTTAAGACACTGCTTCCAACCCTTACATACATATATATATATATTAAATTCATATATTTACCTCTTTCAGTATGGAAGCAACAAAACTTTTTTTTTTCATTCAGCACTCAGGAATTTATTTTTTGTTAATAAGGAAATGTGTGTACATTTTTCAGCTTAAAAGATCAGTAAAAAGAGAGCTCGATCGAGAGGGTGCAAAGAGAACATTTAAATAGGTAGAAGAACTCCGCAGAAATTGTCATCTCTTTTAATTTTAATAAAAAAAAGAACGCAAAATGCTAAACGGGATACAAAGGCTGTGAATTAGAGACCAGGATCCTGAGAGGTCTCATCTCCCTCTGAGCCACCCCAAATGAGGGCCACATTTTTGCAAGGATCCTCGGCACCAGGTAACTCGTCTTCGCAATTAAAAAAGCACTCAGTCTTTTTTTTTTTTTCTTTTTTTTTTTCTTTCTTTTTTAAGCTAATCACTTGCAAACGCCCATCCCCAAATCCCAGAACTCCATCCTATCTCCCCAGACACAATCCCTTCGAACAGCCCCTGCGCCGTTCCTCCGGCTTGCTGTCGTGGCTGCGGGAAACCGCTGATCTTTTCTGCCTTGCTGCTGTTTGTTCTGCAGAAGGATGCTGAAACGAGAAAATGGGCCTGTTGGGTGGTTTTGTAGCCTAATACTGAAATTGGACGAGCACTCACCATAGAAACCGTGGCGGTACGCGAACCTGGGCGTTGCGCGGTGTCGAGGAAGCACAGCACAAAAGGACAGTGAGGAACGTACCCAAACGCCTCCTTTGTGTCCGCCCGCAGCCTTTGTTCGACAGGGCAGGACTGGGGCTGTGGGTGGCACCTCTCAGGCGGAGGGGTGACCCCGCCGGGTTCGGGATGCAGCAGAACTCCCAGCGTCGCCTGAACTTTTCACCTAGTTAAAATTTGTGAGGGACCTTTTTGCTTTCCTGGACTCTGAGGGTAAAACCCAGTGATTTGGGCAAATGCTGAGATTCCTGTGAGCTGAAACAAAATACTGGGGAACGTTTGATGGAAAGGGCTGTTTCCCTGCGGAAGGCATCGGTTTAAAACACACAGCGGTTCCCAGCGCGGTGCTGTGTCGTTTGTTGTACGTGAACCAGCCCACCTGCCCGCTCTGCGCTCCAGGGGGTTGCGTGTGTGAATTTGTGGCTGCCGTGGACTTTGTGCAAACCCTTCTCCCCTCCCGCTCCCCCTCGGCGTTTTCCTTTGCTGGTAGACTGGGAATGGTACCTGGTACCTGCCTCCTCACGGCGTTGTGGACCTCAGTGCCAATGCAATGCTTTGAACTCTTGGGGTGAAAAATGCTCTATAAATGTTCAAGTACATTGTTTTAAATGAAAATATTTTTGTTATAAAACGTGTTTTAACATTATATTAATGTTCAAGTACAGAATTCATCCTCCTTGCAGTCAGCATCTGGAGAGCCTTAGTTCCGCTGCGAACACGTTTGTGCTCGGTGCTTGCCTGTGTCCCCGTGCTGGGTCCCCCGCAGCCCCATTCCCGTCCCCCCCACGCTCTCCGAAGAGCCCAGGCTTTGGTGATCTGCTCCAAAAAGAGAAGCTGGATGTGTCTGGCGAGGAGGAGGTCCTGGCAGGCGGGAGGTGGCTGCTCTGCCAGGCTGCCTTTGCTGCCGGGGCAGAGTGCTTTCTGCCTGGGGGGGTGCAGCGGGGTGCAGCGGGGAGAGCAGCCCGGCCTGGCTGTGCTGCTGGAGGCTGTGAGCTTTGCTTTGGGGTTGGTTTTTTTCTTTCCTGTGGGCTTTTTTTTTTTTTTTTTTTCTTTTAATCCTCTTTAAAAAGTGTCAGGATAAAGAACTATCTTCCTTGGCTGCTTGCAAGAATTGACACCGTTTGAGTTGTGACTCAGACACTTAAATACAGCCGTGGCTTTCGGTGGGCGCCGGAGTTTTGGCCACGTCCTCTGGCACGTTTTGCGCTCTGCAGCTGGTTTGCTTTGGCAAAAGAGGGAATTCAACCCCTGCAAGCAGCTGTATTAGAGGTGGGTCAGTCCTCTGCGTTGCAGCACTGGTGCTTTTAGCTTTGCCCTCTTTACGGGCTGCAGACCCCCGCCTTCACCCCTTCTCCTGCAAACGTAACATCCTTCTTGTTTAAGGAAGGCAAACCCGCCGTGTTTGGGCACGGGTGAATGCCCTCAGTCGGGTTCACAGCAGAACTGTTTCAGTTTGCTGTAGGGTTTAAGCTAAACTGCTTTCAGAGCAGCAATTAGTGCCTGCAGGAGGAGATTGCAGCGGCTGGACTAAACCCCTGCTAATCGGCACACCCGGGCCTGTGGGGCTGTTGCAGCGGCGTGGTGAGTGCACGGGAGCTCCTCTAGCACGGACCCTTCCCGTCGGAGCGGAGGGTGCTGCTGTGTGCCAGCGTGTGGGCATCCGGGTCGGAGCATCCCTGGCCCCGCGGCACTGCCCCGAGCGTGGCTTTTCCCGCAGGCAGGTCTGGGGATGCCAACCTGCTGCTGTGTGTCTGCCTTGGCGCTGCGAGTCCGGTCAGGCCTTAGCATCCTGAACTGGGAAGAAATTCCTAAAGCCATTTTTGGGAGCTAAATAATAGTCGGGAGATATTTTTTTTTCCCTCCTTCCTCCTTAAATACAAACAAACCAAACCCCTGCATTGCAGCAGTTGCTGAATCACCTGTAACACAGTCCTGGTGATTAATCACTCCTCTGGTGAAACCGTGAGCAACTGGAACGGAGAAGGACTTTTTTTTGTTAGGCTACATCTCACTTTTGTTTTTTTGTCTCACTTCATTTGCAGCTCAAAATCTTCCCTGATGGCATCGCTGTGAGCCTGGTGCTGGGAGGAGGGCTCTGCGACGGAGCTCCCGTAGGTGCCGGCACCACTGGAGATGTGTCCCTGCTGTCACCTCCTGCCTGGCCCTGGGGGGTCTCTGGGTTTTTCCTGTTCCTCACCACATGCCCTTTGATTTGCAGAGGGTTTGCTGTTCGTGGTGGTTATAGCAGATCTCTGCGTCTTGCAATCAGCTGCCTGGGGAACCCATCTGGACGGTCTTTAGCGGTGGGAGAAATTAGTGGTGCCCTTTGTATTTGCTCATCTAACACTCAGCCTTTTCTTTTTTAAAGTAATTGATGTTTTCATTGTTTTCAGCACAATTTTAGTACTGTGAAGACGATGGTCCAGGGGCCAGAGCACTGTCCCTCCTGTACTCCGTAACCCTTTCTTTTTTTTTCCCCCAGAGCTGGCTTTTTTCTTCTTTTTGGTCTGGCAGCCCCATCTCAGCATCATCAGCTCTGCCTGTCCATCAGCGCGGATAAGCAACAGTCCTGTGGGGGGGGGAAATAAACGGAGATCCTGTCAGTCAGGCCTGCAGTAGACTCTGGAAGCGTAAGGGAGCTGAGCCGGCATTGCCAGCATAACGTGTTTCCTCACCTCGGTGGCTGGCCCTTTGCAAGCTAAATAGCAAAGTGTTTTCCCATGGTAGCTGTGGTGGTTGTTACTGCTTTCTAGTGGGTTTTCAGACTGTGACTGGGACTTGTAGGCCAGAGAGGAAAACACCGGGGAAGCTCATGTTGCTTCTGCTCATCCCTTGCCGTATTTGACAAAGAACGTGGGGTGCCAGGGTGCTGTTTGACCACAAGCACACACGTGCTCTGCCAGCGCCGGTAAACTCCCTGCGGGGAGCTCGCAGAGCGCGGGGCGAGATGCTGTCAGATCTGTCACCTTGTGGGTAGAGGGGAAGAACCTCCTAACCATGAGCAGGGTAAGTCTGATGCAGGATTAAAGACCTGCTGACGCTGAGGGCTCGTGACGCCATTTTGTCCGTGTGCTGTCCTGTTCCCAACGAGGCCGTTGCTGCACTGCTGTGGCGGAGAGGCCTGAAGAGGAGCGTGTTTTCCCACCGCGTCGGCTGGTTTGGCAGAAGGTACCTCTCCCTCCAAACCCTGCCTTGCGACCGTGATTGCGCTTTCCTCCGAAGCAATTGATTTTCTCCCGGGACTCTGCTGACGGCGGCTGTCTCTCCTTGCTGCTGCGGCTGTGTTCGCTGTGCCGGGGTCCCCGGCGCGGAGCCGTGGCTCGGGGAGGTGGGTTCGCTGCTGCAGCAGGAGTTCAGATTTGCAAGTCTCAGTCACTTCTCTTTGTCTCTCTCCTTTTCTTTCTTTTTCTGCAGAACACAAGTGCCCGGTGGACCAGAGGGAGCAGTTAGAAGAAACCCTGCCTCTGATTTTGGGCCTGATACTGGGGTTGGTTATCGTGATAACCCTCTGCATTTACCATATCCACCACAAGCTGACGGCCAACCAAGTGCAGATTCCTCGGGACAGATCTCAGTACAAACACATGGGATAGGGGACAGGATCGGGCAGCCCAAATATTTATCAGGTAGAAAAAGCAAAAGCACTTTTTTCTAAGGGCGAGGAAAGGTTAAGGGGGGCGAAAGACGGTATTCACAGCACCTGATGGTGGGTATTCTTGGGGACACACGCGGTGAGGTCAGGCTGTGCTGTAGTCAGTGCGGAGACGTAGCTGTCTCTGTAAGACTCAGCATCCTGTTGTGGGAGTCTCTGGCAGTAGGTGGTATGAATACCTTCTTCAGCAGCTGGGCCGATCATCGGGAAGCAGAAACGCTTCACATGTCAAAGTTTAACACTGGGGACAAAATTAGCTTTTTTTTAAAAAAATTATTTTTCCTTCCCCCCCCCTCCAAGGGACTCTTACCGCCCCAGCGTGCCGCTCTTGGCAGCGTTCAGCCCTCTCCATTCACATCCCCGCAGGCAGCAGGGCTGGGGGACAGAGCTGTTGCACAGACCTCATTAAGGCCCTCTAATGAAGGGACTCAAAGCACATCCTGAAGCTTGCGCTCATGTTCAGGAAAGCCTGAAGGCAATACAGGTGTGTTTTGAAAAATCAAATAGGGGCCAGAACCTCCAGCTAGCACGCACTGGAGTAACTCCGGTGCAGCAGGTTGCAGCCAGCTGAGGAGCTGACCCCACGCCTGAGACTGAGCGAGGAAAGTTTGTTTTTGCTTCTTGAGCCACATCTGAACTTAAAAAAAAAAAAAAAAAAGTAATAATAAAAAAAAAGAGTATTGATACACCAATTATAAAGTGCCATGCTACTGCAAGTCAACTGAGAAATGCTTCTGGCTGGACATCCTGCACGTATCGTGGTTGTTGTGGAGATGTTACATTGCTGCCTGCAACTGGTGTTTTCACAGTGAAACAAAACAAAAAGAGAACAGAAATGTTAAAGTTACTATGCAGATTATTCAGGTGTAATCTAATGTAATGGAAAAAGTATAAGGAAACCCTTGAAATCTATCCTTAAATGTAGACCATTTTTAAATGAATTAAAACATGTACATATATAATACATGATTTGCCGCCTTATTGTGAAATGATACGATGTTTTTTTACTGACTCCGTGGCATTTAATGGAATCGGTGCACAAATACATAGTCTGGGTGGATGTTAAAGGTAGGATTTATTCTAGCGGTGTTTTGGTGCAGGTGGGTTGGGGAAGGCGTGGTGGTGGCTCAGTATTCTGCGATCTGTTGGGTATTTCTAATATTCTTTTAATCTCTCGGCTGTTAGTTTAGGGCTTGGAAAAGACTTTGCTCTTCTTGAACCGATTTGATCCAAGCAGGGACTTGAACATACTGTCCCCCTTCAGTTTAAAACAGAGTAATAGACCAAGAAAAACAGGAATTCCAGTGTTGAGAAGTGGAAGAGGAGAAACCTAACTGCTTTTTAATGCTGCAGCCTCCCCCAAGATTGGTGAGGGTTTTTTTGTCAAAGGTGTAAAAAAAGGTGGATGCAGCAAGAGCCTTCCTTTAGTCCTGCATGGTTCCTGCTCTCATTTCTATGTTGTGCTGGCTTTGTTTTCTCATTTGGGTGTAAGAAGCAAAATCATGGCACTAATGATCCTTGTGGCTCTGCCCTTTTCTTTTGAAGCTCCAGTGAGAGTGCCCTGGGCGGGCTGTAGGCTGACCAAGTGCCACTGCACTGCTGATTATTATTTAAAAAAAGAAAGAAAAGGTTCTTTTAGAAATAGCCAGAAAAAGCCATAAGTAGCAGGAGAGTGAATAAAAGGATTAAAGGTTCATCCTTAATAGAGAGGGGCCGTAGTGACTGGCGTTGTCCTGCCTCACTCTTGCCTGCCCTCCAGCTGAAAGCCTCTCCCAGCCAGCTCCCATCAGCCTGGAGCATCTGCTCCTGTATTTGACATCCAGAAAAACCAACCACCCCACCAAAAAAAGAAGCAAACGGCTGAACTGCAGATACCAGAGGAGCCCCTCTGTTGTCATTTGTCTTCTTCATGGCATGTTTCAACAAGGTGGCTGCAGGAACAAGCACTGGGATGGCGCGGTTGTGCAGCTGAGCAGTGGTGGGGCAGGACACGGTGACAGGATGGGGTGGAGATGGCACCAAACCGGAGAGACGTCCTGGTCAGTAAGAGGCCGGTCTTGGCCCCGCTGGTTTCTTCCTGGGAGCTGCAGGTCTTTGGTGTCAGTAGGAGCAATTTCTGCTGGCTCAGTTGAGTGTAATTAGAGATACAAAAGAGTTGGGACGCTGTCTGTGGAAAATGGGGGAAGAGAAGGATTTTGGGACTGGAAGGAAGGAAGAGGATCCTGGTTTTCCTCTGTGCCACGGGTTTCTCTAGGACAACTCAGCAGGGCTTTTTCCTCCTCTTTTCACATTCATCAGCACCTATCCCTCTTTTTTACTTCATTTCTTTCTTTCTTGCAGAACTTTTGTTGCGTATCCAATTGAATATCTAAATTTTAAATGGGTGACATAAAAAAATAGCTTGCACTTGCACTTGCCTTTAGTAGGAGCTTTGCAGAGCGAAGGAAATGCACATCGCAGCCTTACAAGGGTTTTGGATTTCTGGTATCTCCAGGCTGCTTTTTGGAGCAGCTGGAGTTTGTTGTGTCTTGTTCAAGTAAAGCTGTTGGTGGGTTTTAGCACTGTGTAGGTCACGTTGTTGCTTCCTCGTTCTCAGAAAGCGAGCCTGGTGTAACCGGGAGACTCTCTCAAACATCTATGTGTCTGAGATGGAAAAAAAATGCAAAGTTACGATTGACTTTGCAAACTAATTTTAATTGAACCTGCAGTGAGCTCGGAAGGGCAGTCACAGCAGAGCAGCCCAAGGAGAACGTTGTCTTCACTGCTCACAGGAAACCATCTTTGACTGATCCCACTGCTTGAGCATCGGCCAATACATTGAAGTGGTGGCAACAGCCGCCTGATGAGAGGACAACCCCCAAAAGCTGATGCAGCTCTTGGCAAGGCTATGTCCATATCCCACCTACCTTCTGCTCTTCATGTCAGGTGGTAGAGGTTTCCCTTAGCTAGTGCTCAGCATCGCCTTCAGGTTGAAAGTGTCTGTAAGCTATCAGGAAGAGTTGCGTGAACACAATAATTAATTTCTTGGTTTTTTGAATTAAGATAGAAAATAATTTCTTGTTGGACTGAAATGGTTTTTCTCTCTTTTTTGGGGGCAGAAAGGATACAGAAACAGTAATTTTAGCTCAGTGACAGTTTGCATTGTGCCAGACTGCTGTATCTTGTTTAAAGAAAAAGTTATTTAAGATGTTGAAGGAAGAATGCTTTGAACTATTTAATTCTTTCCATCCTTTTGCTAACAAATATTTACTGAGTTTGACCTGAATTTTCCATTGATTTAAGCTTTCCAAGCCTATTTTTGAAAAATTATTTGAGAGGTGTTAAAAGAGCCATCCAACTTCCCTCCTACCCATCAAGCTACAGCGGCGCCTTGAGGATAGCAGCACTTTTATTGTGATTTCACTTTATATTTAGCTTTCATTCATCGACAGCTTATCATGAGCTAGCTGCAGACTCGAACACTTTGCTTTGTAGATATTTATGAACACGCTAGTGGAAGGTGGGTAAATACAAGAAACTTATCAACCTACTGAGCTCTATAAGGACTTGTAATAATTAAGCACTTACTAAGGCAGCTGTTAATGACTTACAAGGCACTTATGGTTAGAACTTTAATTATAAATTATTGATGTATTGCTGAGGAGGGGAGGTTCATAACCAGTAAATGTCCTGACCTCTGCTACTGAAATTATGAGTATTTCTGAATACTTTTGGAACTGGTGACCTCAGAAAAAGCCATGGTTCCTTAGTGACGTAACCAGCCACATGCAGAGCTCCTCCTCAGCCCGTGCAGCAGATGAAGACGTCTTCTGGGTGAATGGACGCTCCCAACATCCGGTATCTAAACCCCTAAAACTAAAGAGTATAGTTATTTTTCTTGTTGAGATGCCCAAAAAGGGGCAAGACTGCACAGCCCACAAGGGCTCAGGAGCCATTGGGTTGCAGGAGATGATGTCAGCAACCAGAAGTAAGAAATCCCATCATTTATAAGACTTGAAGCTGCTTAAGAGAACAAGTAATATTGTAGACTCATTAGCTGACTGATGATGCTACTGGGGAGCCTGGGCGGAATGATTTCGGTAGGATGAGAGCTGGGTGGTTATGAGCAAAAAAAAGAGGACAAGTAAGGGAAAATAAAAGGGGGGGGGCAGGGAAAGGAAGGTGGGAATGTTTCAACAGGTATGGGCTTTCTGGGGCACTTCACATGCGGAGCTGTATGGGCCTGCTAATCACTGCTCAATTTTCTGTGCTGTACGGCCGCAACGGGGCGTCTGGGTGTCTCAAGTGCCGGCACGGCCGACTCGCGTTGAGCCACGGAAGGTTCTTCCTGTGTGTGGAGAAGCCGTGTGTTCTCCTGATGTAAGTTGGGGGGTTGGGGTGGGTGGGGGTGTTTCTCGGAATGGCTGCATCACAGTGTCTTGGGTTGAAATGGATACGTCTCTAATAGCTCTATAACTGCATCACTTGCTTCAGCCTGACAAACCAGGCTGGTGATGTCTGCCGTGGGCAAGTTTTTGAGATGAGGGGAAGGTGGTACATGACAAATGGGTGCTCCGGGCCTCTCTGGGGGTGGGAGGGTCCCAGCGGGAAACAAACAGGCTCCTACATCAACGTTTTCACAAAGGCTGGTGATACACATCTGAATGATTATTTCCTTCCATTATTTTTCCCCTCACTTTGGTTTTTTTTTTGGTGAGGTATTCAGCTCAGAGGCTGCCTGGTTTTGCCACACTCTAAGCCTTTGCGCTTTCCTCCTTATGGCAAATTAAAGATGATGATGATGATGATGATGATTATTATTATTATTATTATTATTTTCTTTCAATCACGTGGGGGCTCTTTTGCCTCTTCCAGCCTGTTGGTCCTTGTTTGTTGAGTCTGATGTGCTTGGGACAACTGCTAAGGTTTGTTTTGGTGGGTGTGGTTTGTGGGGTTTTTTTTTGAGGGGTGTTTATTATTCTTAATTTTGGGTAGAGGCACAGTCAGAATCTCAAGCATGATCCCATAGTTCATCATAGGTGCTTATGCAGTGATTGTACCATCAACCAGGAGAAAAATTTATGGACACCAAGATTTTTTGAGGTCTTATTCCTACCTTCTTGATTTGGAAAATTATAGCTGGACAGCAGCATTTCACTCTTCAAATATCTTAAACTTATACATAAAAAGTACAAACCAACCTATTTTCTTGCGCCCGCACAGCCACAACTGTCAGCTTCCCGCGGCTGGCGGGTAGGCACAGGTTTTACTGGGCACCCAGTGGCTGTCCTCACCCCCAGCCCTCACGGTACTGGAGCACAATCCCACAACCATCTCTGAGACTGGAGTCTCCCAGTGACTCCCCACCAGGGGAGCAGGGCCGAGCTGCTGCCCTTTGACACTTTAAGATCACTATATATATTTTTATATATACATCTGTATATATATGTGTGTGTGTGTGTATATATCTCTATATATCTATTATACATATATACAAGGAACTTCTTTCCTTTTCTTGTCTCTTGCTGAGTCCAGTACCGTGTGCCTGAGTCAAATAATAGAGAAAAATAGAAACAAGGCACAGGGGAAAAAAAACCCACACTGAAAATTAAAGCGTTTATTAATTAATTTATTTAACTTGCATGTGCATTTGTCTCACCAGTAGTTGGCGTTCACAAAAAAAACCCTTTGAAATCGACAAAACTTTCAGTAAACTCGATGACTACTGTTTAAAGTATCTAATGATAAGAAAGTTGCAGAAAATTCTTCCTTTGTACAGCCTAAAATGTGCTGAATATTGAAGAACATCCCCCCCCAACCCCAACCCCCTTTTTTTTTTTTATTCAAAGATGGTTAAAAAAGTTTTAACGTTGTGGCGACTGTTCCAGTCCCACCTGCATGTTGTTGCCTTTACCGGTGCAGCCTTTTTTCCTGAGTTGTCAAGACTACAGACCCGAGCCCTCGGAGCGCCGTGGTGCCGCGCTCTGCCGGGCTGCCGCGGGTGGGCACCGGGACCGTGTTCGCGGCGGGGCGGCGGGAGCCCAACACATTTTTCTTCAGCATCTTTGTAAAATGTGCAAAAACAGGGTTAAGAAGAGAAAGCAGCGGGGAGTAAGACACGCAAATGTAACAACATTTATTCAACGTTCGAGTCTGTATTTATCTCCTTTTTTTTTTTTTTAAATTGTTTCTCTCCCTTCAAATATTTTTTACCTAAGGGCGATACTGAAGGAACAGCTTTTACTATTGGCAACTCTTTTGTCCTGGAGGAAGATCTTTAAGAAACAGCTCCTGCCAGGTCTAGGTGTTTGGTTATAATTTAATACAATAAATAACAAGTAACTTATTCACTATGAAATTCCACAGTAAGAAAGAAACCAACTGTGTTTTCACAAAATTGGCTTTGTGTTTCTTAACGATATCGTAAAATGAGGTCAGTAAGAAAAAAACACACCCTTGAAAAACATGGCTTTTGTATTATACATAATTAAAAAGAACTAATTAATAAATAAAATTCATTTATCATTGAAATATTTATGAAGCACTTCTAAAAATTTTGAAGGCAAATCTATTCAGGCCTACAGTTAACATGCAAAGTCATCCAACAAGTAACACAAAATTGTACCGTAGTAGTCAACTGTTGCATCAACATTCAAAAAGGTCTAGACAGCAGCACGACTTCTTCTATACGGCAAACGTCTCGTCACGCGTCACAGCGGTCTGGCCGAGCGCTGGAGGAGAGCCGCTGGGCGGGCGGGCTCCTGCCAGAGGAAACGGAGCTTTCTGCCGTAACAAAACTGGCCCGGCGGTGCCATAAAGCGAAGGGACCGCCGCGGCGCGGGAAGGTGACCCTCGAGCAAAGGTCCGGTAGGTCCCACCGCTGGGGAAACGGGGAGGGAGACCCTGACGACCGCTAACGTTCAGCAGCGGCGCTGAGAGGGCGAGCGCTCGGATCCAGACGGCCGGCGCTCCCCAGGCGTCGGGTATCGCTGGCTCTTGGGGCTGCCGTGACGGCGGGGCGAGCGCTCTCCTCGCCCCCATGGAAAACCTCCAAAGCCGCCTAACTGCCCGAAGGCAGGCTGGGGGGGCTTTCTTCTGTTTTTAAAAGGGTTAAAAAAGTAGGAAACTCTTATCTTCTCAAACTCTTGCTAAGTTACACTTATTACTTCAACTAAGACAACAGGTACATGACAAAGTACTGCAAGTTATCAAAACGTACTGTACAGAAATTACAAATTCATTGCAAAATACATTGCGCTGCTATGACTGAGATAAAAAGTGCTTTTTTTTTTGTCAGAAAAGTGTTCTTCTGAAATAGAAGTGCTGTTGCCTGCAGTAAAATTAATTGTGGTGTTTCACTCTGGTTGTGCTACCCTCTACTAATTATCTTTCCAACCTTGTTTGCATTTGGCGCCTTCCACCTGGGTGGCCAAGATGACACCAGCGCTGGGGAGGGATGGCCCATGGCGGAGCGTGGCCACCCAGCTGGTGGCCAGGATCGCTCCCCGGCCCCTCGCAGCCCCAGAAAGCACCTCCTTGGGTTTTTATACACTGCATCACTTCCGTGGGGCTGGTTTTCCTCCGCAAGGTTTCGCTCGTCCCTGCCCGCGGTTCCCACCAACAGTCGGGATTCCTGCGCGGCCGTTATCCAGACTCTGCACCAACCTCCTCCCGAAAAGTCGCCGGCTTCAGCGATGCCTGTGCTGCCTCATGAGGGGCACGATGCAGGAAGGGGGCCCAGCCAGTTTGAGAAACGGGTGTCTCAACAGTTCCTGTGCTGTGGCTCTCTGCGAGGGCTCCCGCACCAGCATCGAGTCCAAGAAGCCCCGGAGGACCGAGGAGACCTGAAACATCACGCTGGCATTAGGGCTGGACAAAGACACCCGTTTCCAGCCTACACTGGGTGTGTGCACACTGCTTTTTGTGGGAAGAGGAGGGACACACTGAGCTTTCCTATGGCAACAGGTGCACTGAGCTGCTGAAGGGCCGTGCGTCTTCTATGTCTTTCATCTTGAAAGTATTTGGCTGTCGGCAGGGTGCAGAACAGCACACACCGGTGTGCTTTGCGGTGGGCGAGAGAGGCGTTAACGTACGCTGAGGGCTCAGGCCTGACTGCTTGAAGCACGCCCGAAATGGGAGGGACCCAAGGGCTTTGGCACTGGGCAGGGTGTCCCCACCCACCCGCAGCAGGGCTGATGTGCCCGTTTGCTCTGGTCCTGGGGCAAGGTGGGACGTGTAGGGAGCACGAGGCTCTGCCCAGGTCCCTTCTCTGTCACTCGCCAGGGCCAGTTTGCCGATGGTTGTGGCCTCCCACCCTCCCCACACGGGGCCTGTGTGGGACTGGCTGCCCAAGGCGGCACCTTAAAGATGCAGTTTATCCTTCGGGCATGGAAGTGTCTGGCTGTGGTGCTCTGAAACACTTGTGCATACACACACGCACACACACACCCCGCCCCCCCCCCGCAGAAAGTCTGACCTTGTGCATGTCCTTCACCCGCGGTGGTAAGTTATCCCGGATTCGGCGCATGGCCTGCAGCGGCGGCTCGTTGAAGTAGGGAGGTTCACCATCGATCATCTCTATCACCATGATGCCCAGGGACCAGATATCCACCTGCAACACACAGGCCCTTCAGAAACACCACTGGGGGGGTGGATAACAGGCTCAGCCTGTGGCTGCATCAAACCCCTGAGCTGGCTCCTGCTGTGGTACCTGCTGCCTGCGTCCAACCTCAGCCAGGGTCTGGGGAGCCACCACCACAAATCTTCCTTTTTTTAACCACTGACAACCATTTTTTTCTTCTGAGCAGTAAGTGCGTTGAAGAAATAAATCGGGAACGACTCACAAACCCGGGTCTGCAGCAGGTTTAGGTGATGGCCGCTGCTACAGCCTGCTCGTTTGAGAGGCTGGCTGCGCCCTGCTGCGCCGCACTGCAGCTGCACCCATCTGCCCCTGCAGACGAGCTGCCCCAGGCTGGCTCTGCAGCGCTGCAGCACGTGCAGCTGCTGGGATGGCAGTGTACGAGTCGGGTGCTGAGACATGAGTCACTCTATTTATTTCCCCTGAATCCTACAGACCACAGGAACCCCACAGCAAACACAAGCACGCACTACACCGGGGCCCGTCCCCAGCCATCACAGGTACCACACTGTATAATCCCTTTGGGAAGGGAGTCTCTGCTCCAGCATCCCAGGCCTCTGATGACTGTAATTCCTGGCATTTGCCAGCCCCAGTGCAGCCAAGGCCAGCTCATGCTGCTTTCTGCTCTTTTGCCAGCACTGTCCTTCAGCTGAAATCCTTTTTTTCATTTGTTTCCCTTCTGGTGGGGAAACCTAATGTAGCCGTAAGTTCAGCCACTTTATAATCCCTTCGGTGTTATTAATGGACTAATAATAGCTGCTGTTATCGTCCCTGACATGTCTCCTACAATGCCACACGTCCTGCCTGCGGGGTGCCCTCGCTCTCGGGCGGCTGCTCTCCCCGGCTGTGCCAAACCGGCCCCTGCTGCATGATGAGAAGAGGCAGCGCCACTGTACCAGGCCTCGGCTCATCCCCCCTCACATATATATCTGTACGTGTAAAAAAAAAAAAAAAGATGTATCTGGCTTGCAGGTTTGCGCTCTGCAGCTGTTCCTACAGGCATTACCAAGCAGCAGATGACTCTCTGCACCACGCAGAGGAGAAAACGCAGCGGTGGCGCTGGCTGGGGAGGCGTGAGTCACTGTCACGGCTGAGCGCGGCAGAGGGGATTGCTCTGCCCAGGCTGGCAGGGCAGAAGTGCCGTGACTCAGAGCTTCCTCAGGGCCGGGTACGGCACTGCAGCGCCGCTGGGTCCCCACCTACACACTCTGCCTGGGCTCATCTGAAAGGCTCCAATAAAAACGTGGGAATTGCCTGTCTCAGACCATTTAGCAGTGCTTAAAATAGTTCCGCACCCCCCCACCCCCAAGCTAATGAGAGACTGAGTGCAAGGAGTGAGCCGATGCGGAGCCACGGAGGGTGACAGCCCAGCCCAGCCAGCTGGCCCCTGTGTCTGGGACCCTACAGCGCCATGCCCGTGCCTTTGCCGGTGCTCCTGCGGAGGAAGGGGAGCCGGGGCTGTAGCTGGATGAACGCAGAGTGGCCCGCTGCCTGCAGGTCTGTGAAAACACCGGTGTGCCCTGGCTGTGCGGCACGGGCTGCGGTTTGGCTGCTGGTTTGGCCTATGCATGTGTCGACAGCTGTAACCGCAGCTCCAGCCTTCAGGCTTGATGTAAAGGTCATCGGAGGACCTTGCACGATGTGAAAACGATTCCGGTTTCCTTTTATACAGCGCCCTAGGCTAAAATACACAAAGGCACTGCACTGTTTAGTGCTCTAGAGCCGGTATTTAACCACACCGCTTGGAGAAATACTTTAAAACGAGGCACGACGTAGCACTGTGGGGCAAACGTAACTGCTGTGCTTAGCCTAGCTGCGTAAATGTGTCTGAGCTGTACGTGTCTCACAGGGCGCCGCGGGGTCAACCGAGGGACAACGCAGCGGGAAGAGCCACTCTGGGCCTGCTGTACTCACCTCGGTGCCGTAGGGCAGGCGGGATATCACCTCCGGCGCCATCCAGTATGGCGTCCCAACCAGCGACTTCCTCCTGGGGACCTCCTTTGACACTTGGGCACAGAACCCGAAGTCGGACAATTTTATCTGAAAAGCAAAGAAAAAGGAAAAAAAAAAAACCCCTCTCGAATAACGAGGCCAATTCCTCCAAGACACACATCTCTGGCCGCAGCGGGGCACAGGGACGGAACTGCGGCGTCAGCCTGGGACAGGGGAGCAGCAGTTCTGGAAGCGTGGCCGGAGCCGGTGGTACAGCCCGGGGACCACGCGGCTCAGTGACACGAAGGCAAGGGAAGGGAGGAGGAGAGCGCACGTAGGCCGCTCGTTACTAAGATCGCCTGTCATTGCTCACTGCCCCTCCACCAGCAAAAGCAGCAGAGGTGATAAATGACTTATAGTATTTAAAAAATAGAAGGAAAACAAAAAAATTCTGACTTAACAGTGTTTTATAATGAATCCATTACTGCTTGTACAGCCCGCCGTGCCCGATGCGTGTGTACTGCTACTCGGTGACACGCCTATTTCCAGCACTGCCACCACTCCTGTTATTTGTATCAGTAGCTGACTGAGTTTGCCAGAAAAAGCTGAAACAAGTGGCATTCACCGTGTCTTCTTCTCCCACCGAGAGCATGACCTAACGCTCACAGAAAGCCATACCCCTGCCAACGATTTGTCAAGACCAGGACCACACGCTGTGGACTATCGCTAAGGAAACTGTCTTCTTGATGTAGTAGCTAATTTGGGGCAGGCAGGGAAGGGTACAAGACCCCTCTGAAATGGTTTTACGAGACAAAGAGACCTGCCCCTTTCGGCTGGGAACTCAGGAACTAAAGACGGTGCTGTCCTTGAGTAGCTGTGGCAGTGACCTGAAATAGAAATAACGGGATGCACAAGTACTCCGGAGCGCAGCTCTTGCTGCATCATGTGCCTGCTCACACTCTGATGCCAGGTTGTTTTGGGTTTTTTTTTTAACAACAAAAATTATGGAAAATTGTCGCCTTCCCCCTCCCTGCTGCCAAGGTGAAAACTCGTCCAAGCCCCAACCAAAACAAGCTGGTCTGAGTGTCGGTGGCACCACCCTCTTCCAGAAACACCTCGTTCCTTAAGGCTAAAGTCTTTTTTTCTTTCTTTTTGTTTTGCCCCCAAGTATTTATTTGGAGGCCGAGAAGTGTCGTAAGAGTTTCCTGGACAAAACCCCATCACCTCCAGCTGCACAGTGCAACGCTGACCCGTGCCCAAGGTCCAAAAGCCGCGTACCCGCCACACACTCGGCGCCTGGGGATAGGAAGTGAGCCCAAACGGCCTCGGGACGACTCGAGTGGGAAGCCCGTAGACCAGGCTTTTATTATCAGCGCTGATTTGTTTTTAAGTGAGTGCAGTACAGACATTACTTTTTTAAAAACTGAGGGTATTATTTTTAACAGAATTACGAAATGGTTGTTGGTATTTCTAAAACAAAGCAAATAATAGCCAAGTTCTCTGTGCTAAATGTATTTTTCAGTTTACAGGATGAAGAATGGAAGAAATAATGCGTATTTTGGAAGCAGAGCCCAATCTTCTTTTGTAGAAGCACAAGAGGTTTTGCATATCTATTGCTCATTCGGGTACAAAAAAGAAGACAATTTTCTAAAAAAAGATAATTGCACAACACAGCCATGAAGAAATCTGCAATGCAGATAATAAGTACTGGAGTAATGAGTATAATGAGGCACTGTATGCAGATCCTGAGAGCACATCAGATGCTATTTCAGCAACATGGATTGAAATCACAACTGCAAAACTCCTACACACGTGGGATTTTCTTCCCCCGACAGGATTATCAGGAGCAGCCTGCGAGCACTGCAGGAAGAAAATCCCTCTCCCTTGGTGCAGAGGGCATCAAACCGTACGGCGAGCCGTTGGTGAGGGGATCAGGCCGGGCCTGGGAAGCCGACAGTTTTACCTTCTGAAGGAGAAGAGCAGGGCTTGGCTCCAGACCGACCGGGCGCTCTCGGGCCCAGTCCAACCCGCGAAGTCTTGCTTTAGACAGGCGCGTAACGCCAGTGGAGCCCTTCGAGCGCTGCTCCCCGGACTCACTGGCCATGAGGGCATTTAGTTTGTACTCAGATGATCCCAAGAGGGTCCCAAGGTGAGAAGCAGGCTAGTGCCTAACTCAAGCAGAAATTAGGGTCTCACGCGTGACTGGCTTCCCTCCACCTAAGCCTCTGGGTGCCCAAGGTTCGATGCCTGACGCATCACTGCTGTGTGTGCCCAGAAACACCAAGCACCACCCCACCTTGCTCCTTGTACCGGGATAACAATGTCTTCGGGACCAAACGCTCCTGACTTCATATTCTTTCTGTGCGCAAGCTTTACTTTGCTTCCTGAGCCGGTCTCTCCCTCTCCCCCCACTCATTAACAACACAAAGACCAATTCCCTGCCAGCAGCATCCCATCTCAGTCAACAGAAGTGTGGGACAGGTATTATGGAGCATCTTGTAAGTGTCCCTATGGGGAAAGCTACTCTCACCATCAGGGGAGTGTCTCAGCAGTAATGCACAGTATTTGCTATTCGTATAGATCGATGTTAACCTCCTAACTAGCTTGGGAAAACAGAACAGATGTCTAGAAGCTTGCAAACCAAAGGGTAACTAAATGTAGTAAAAAGAAAATATTTTTGAGAGGCATCAGAGTAGGAGTGGTGCAGCCTAAGAGGAGGTCTCCCACCACCCATGTGGCACGGTTTCTTCTGCCACTGCCTTTCGACGGCTCTGATCCCCCCGCCGGGGACTCTGCCTGCGGCGCAGATATCAATCACCAGCCAGGCCAGTGTTTGTCTGATTCAGCTCTCTAGCAAGTGATTCACAGGTCACAGCCCTGGGTTTCACAGCCTGGCTTTTTTTTTTTTTTTTAAGTGAGTGTCACTTTGAAGGTGCCCAGCTATTTTCATGCCAGCCCCAAGAAACGGCAAGGGGAAACGTTGGGCGCTCACCCTCCCGTCGCTCGTGAGAAGGATGGAGTCGCTTTTGATGTCGCGGTGAATAACGCCTTGGTTGTGCAGGTAGGACAGGGCTCTCAGGACGGACAGGCAGACGGTCGCTATCTGCTCCTCGTTCATCCTGAAACAGCAAGGTGGAAAAATGAGCTGAGCATTAACGAAGACAACGGGAAAGGGGAGTGGGAGCGGAGAGGCACAAGTCCTCCTTCACACCAGTATACAGCCAGCCAGGAGATCTTTTAGGCATTGGCTCTGTGGGGCGACTCTCTGGTCCTTTTTCTGTCAAAAATAGGGGAGATGAGGGGTGAGGGCCAACTCTGCAACGAGGTCTGGGTAAGTGTCCCTGCAGAGCGGGCCATGTGATGCAGCAGGTTACAGTGAGCCTGGTTCCCCCTGGGAAATAACGTGAATGCCTTATTTACAGTGAACTTACTGCCTGCCAAGGAGGGCAAATCACTACTGGGACGGGAACAGGCATGGAATGAATATCAGAAAAAATACTCTTAATTGTGCAGACAAAACATCAGGCCCTGGGTGCAGCTGTTCAAAAGCCCTTCCTTTGCTTTTATACCTCCGCTAAAAAACGCTCGGGGTGCTGCAGCAGACATATCAACAGCAGGCGTCCTCACTCCCGCACGCGCGTGCAAAACCCACTCTGGAAGAAGCCTCCTGCGACAGCGCGATGGCGATGGCCGCGATGGGTGGCGTACCCTGACCCCGCTGCCCTGCTGCTGCGTGACCCCAGCACCTCTGCTGCGCCAGCAGGGAAACACCCGCGGCAATTTCTGCTGTAACTTTGTGTTCCTGCTGTAACTTCGTGCGCCGTTTGCAGTATTTTCGCAAAATCTTTGAGGGAAGGCCACGCAATGCAAAAAAAAAAAAAAAAAGAAAAAGCCAGAAGATTAAGGAAACACTGTTTTGAGTAAAAAAAATAGATGACAGCTCTTAAGAAGTGGTGTCCTGGAAACATCTGTTTGCTGTTACGTTAAACTCCTGTCAGAAATGTCCACGATAGAACTTTCCACGCTTTGGGGAGCCGTGGTTAACAACTGTCTTGCAATATTGTGATTTATTTCAGCACATCAGCTAAGGCTAAAAAAACCAAAATACCTGTGTTACAGCTGTGCTTTTGGTAGGATGTAAGAGCATCATCAAACTATGACAAAAAACAACTCTTCTAATGTACTATTCCTTGCTTTTCTTCTTGCTCACCTACACACTCCCCCACCAGAATGGTGTGGGAATGTATTTTTTTTTCTAATTCAAGAGGAAGAAATTAAATAAAGACTTCCTCTTCCCTACCTCATTTTATCCTGCTTATCAGGAAAAGATGAGTGAAGAAGAGATGTAGAGAGCGCTGTAAAATCTAACGTCTCCACTCAGCAGGGGAAGAGTGGGACGGCATTACCTGAAATACGGGAACAAGCTCTACCATAAGCACAAACATTTGGGTATGGAAATGCTTTTCCATATGCCTGTGGCTCGGTTCGCAGTTAGCACTTCTGACGGCGTGGTTACATGGGTCACGAGTACGGGGAGAAATCGCCCTTACGACAGACGTAGCAGTTACGACAGCAAAAACAACCAACAGGGGAAAGAAGATTATTATTTTTTTTTGCCGTCTGAGGTACTAATGGATAAAAGTGGTGTTGCTGTTAAATTGCCTTCTAAAGCACCGGCAAATCCCCTTCTACCAGCAAGCCCTTTCAGATATTTCTTTTCCCTTCTATTTAAAAGAAAAATCTAGTACTGACAGGAACTCATCTGCAGTGGCTTATTTATCCTGGTAAAGGGAGCACGCTACAGCAGGGCTGTACGTTTTCCATGCGTGTGTATGGTATGCATGGCTGTAATTTTATGTTTGTGTATATGTATTTTGTATGTATACACAAACATACAGCAATATAAAACCACATATGTAAGTACACCGCAGTACAGGAGGCGAGGGCCGAGGGCAGGCTGCGGCGGCGGCCGCGGGGGAAAGCCGCGGCGTGTCCCTCCGGCCGGGCTCACGCTGTGGGACTGACGCTGCAGGTCCCTGGCGCGGCACAGCCAACCCACCTGGTGTGAGTCACTATGTCTGTCAAAGCGCCGCCCTCCAGAAACTCCATCACAACCCACAGCTCATCGCCAACAAGGTAGCTGTTGTACATGTCAACCACGTTTTCATGATGGTAATCTCTCATGATTACAACCTGTGAGGAAGAAAAAGACAGTATGTGAATTGCTACGAGCACTATCTGACACTTGTTTTGACCTTCTTTTTCACCGTACTTTTCTTTTAGTGCTTAGTAAAGGTTCTGCTATGAATCACATCCTTCCCAATCCTTATGCCAACGCATAAACAAATCAATATATTTACATAAAAATAACAGTCATCGTGAATGCATTAGGAGGAAGGAAGAATCTTCAGTTGCTAAATCGTAAGTGGTAGATAATTGGGTTTTTGTTCAGACTGCAGGACCAAGACTGCTTATTTCGTTGCTTTTTTATTGCCAGTTGCTGTCAGTACAACAGATGACATTTTTTTTTGACCCGATCAATCATTCAACCCGTCAAAGTCTTCTTCACCGTGCAGCGAACTGTGCCTTGCAGAGAATTTCAACAGAAGGCTGGTCGTATAGGGGAGGTTCATAAGGTAACGCAAATCCCACATCTAAAAGGGATGGTACAGAACCGGGACCACAGGAACGGTAGTCCAGCCACGGTGGTGACCGCGACCACGTGGTATTGAGGGAAAAGAAAGAACAGCAGAAAAGGAACATCAGAAGGGAATCCAGGACAGAAAACAACAGCAAGAGAAGGCTTCATTATCTGTGTGTAGACAGAGGAATTTCAGCACCACTGAAAAGAAATTTTCAGATGACACGAGTGACTGGAGCGTGTCAGGGAAGCAGCTTGGTCCTGCACAGCATGTAGGACCCGCTTCAAGATGTTCCCATTCAAGAGATGCTCTGTCACAGCTACCACAAGGCAATTCAGCGCAGCCTTCCAGCAGAGGCAAAACAAGGCCAGAAGAGCCAGTGCAGTCACGGACTGTGCCACGGAGAACTGTGTGAAGTTTGTTAAAAATCAGTATTTTAATTTAAAAATGTTGAGTTTTTAAAAGGTTTTAAAGAAACCAGCCTGTTACATGCTGAGGGAAGGTCCTCTTGTGGTTAAAATACAGGAAACAAACGATAGCAGCAACAGGTTAGTTTTCCCAAGAGGTTTCCCTGGGGACCTGCAGTGGTTTTGGCGTTGACCAGCATATGCACAAGTTATCTTGAAAAGGGAGTGGAGCACAGGCATCCCTAGCTTCTGTAAGGGAGTAGGAAGTTAAAAATGAGAAACTCTTCAAGTTGCAGAAGGAACTTTCAGCATCCAACAACTGGATTAAGAAAACGGCAAATGAAAACCGGTGTTCTTGGATTTAAAATATTGTACCTGGGGAAAACAACCTTCCATAAGCTGCAGGCTCTGAACTGGCCACAACCACTCAAGAAAGGAGATGTGGGAATTAACAGAGAGGGCTCCATGAGAAAGGCACTGTCGGCTCTTTGCTTAGTAACCATCAAGCAAGCTAATGGTGAGGAGAGGAAGGAGGGAGGAAACAAAGCCCACGTGCATGTCAGAATACAGTGCACGTGCTTCTTGAACAGTCTGGTTCGTTTGGATCCTCCACCTCAGAAGCACGACCTACACCAGCAAACGGCCAGGACAGGGCAGGCAGGCTGTGCCTGTGCACCCGATACGCTGCTGGGACCAGCTGACAGGTACCTCAGCTGCTTTCTGGGACCTCCCACCGCATTACAGGGTGAAAGCCAGGAGGACACGTAGCTCATTTGAAACTGGCCTGGTGATACAGTATTTATAGCGCACAGATGCGCGTGGGACTCACCGTCTCTTAGAAACAGGTAACTTTGGCTCCTGAGGTTGCCATTTGGCCCACGTCTCCTGCTGAATGTACCGCCTGCAAAACCCATCGTGCCACCCAAAACAACGTACCTCGTTGAAGAGCAGCTCCCTTCTCTGCTGTTTCCTGAGATCCATCTTCTTCACGGCGACTTGCTTTCCTGTGTGCTTCTCGGTGGCAATGCAGACGATCCCCGTGGAGCCCTCCCCGATCTTGATGAAGTTGTCCAAGTACTCCCTGGGGTCGCCGGGGCTGACCACAAGCTGCAGGGCAGCTCTGAACTGTTCGTGGGACACCCTGGAGGGCTGCTGGTCTGAGGAGGATCCCCAGCTGGGTGGAGGATAAGCACTTGACGTGATACTTGGGGAGCTGGGGTAGGAGGCGGTGGAAATATAGGGAGAGCCGGGCTGGAGAGATGGCTGGTGGTAGTGGGACGCTTTGTGGTAGACCAGAGGGTACTGGTAGCTGCTGCTTGAATAGCTGACTTTGCTCTGACTTTGAGGTAGCTTTACCGGGCCCCTGGGGTAGGTGTCCGATCCGGAGAGCGGTGGGCTAACGACCAGCTGCGCTCGATCATAATCCACCTGCAACGCAAAAGCAGACGAGTGAACGGAGGCCACCAGACAGCTTGCTTGCTCTCCATCCACTCGGTTCGTTTTTGGCACCCCGGAGGTCCTCAACAGGTGCCAGCACAACGTGTTCCCACGTGCATCCCCTCTTCTCAACGTGACACTGCTGCCCTGTATCTGAAAAGAGATCTTTAGACCATTGGGTTGCTGCGCTCTCATCAGCACTAAAATGAGGGCAGGGAAGACCACGAGATCTTTTGTGCATCTCCAGGCCGTTTTCCTGTCCAGGGACCTGTTTGTGGATACAATAACCTTCATTAATGAAAGCGTGTGCTCCAAAAAGTGTATTTGCTCTGTCTCTGCAGTGCCCCGCAGGCTCGCCGGGCCATCTCCTCCAAGAATTCACCCCTTCCACAATCAGCGGCCCTTTGGCAAATTCCTGTTTGTGTCTTTCCTTCCAAATACCCGTTCCCAGGGTTTGCCTCTCAGCCCTTAGTCCTTCCTTACACTTTTCTCCAGCGGTTCAAAGAATGACCGAACCTCTTCCTGTGGAGGTGGCGGTACCCTGAAATCCCCCTCACCTCCTGCCTCACCGGCTGCTGTTTGAGCGGCTGCACACGAGTGTGACGAGGAGCCTAATTCAATTTACCTTTTCGTCAATCACTTTCCCGAGTGACACACTACTTAACGGCAGTGTCACGAAACCGCTAATTTTCATCTGAAATCAGAGACAATTGCAGAGGAAATTATCCCGATGGGAGGCCTTGCTCGTTTGCAGGATCCTTTCTTTTTTATTTTCCAAGCTTTTCTAAGCTTCTGACGCTGAAAGCAAATGACTACTTCACACTCGCAAACACAACAGTTTGCTTCCATCCAAATAATTAAAAAAAAAGATGTAAGACAAGAAACCCCACCCAAAATGAAAATACATTTTTGAGCATCTCTGCAGCAACAATACAACATACGTGACTCCTGACGACATGTGGAGCATCTCGGGGCCGGGGGGTGGTTTGACACAGGCTCATGACGTACCACAATTACAAATAATTATGGCAATGAGTTCATTTAATCAATCAATTTCAGTGGCGGCGCACGGGGGGTGGACAGAGCAGCAAACGACACAGCTCGCGGTTGCTACTATTACTGCTGGCTGCCGGCCAGGAGCCCCTGATCCGTGTTAGTTAAATGCACATTAATCTGAATTTGGCAGTGTAATCAAGGACCCAACTGAACTGTGAAATTGAATTCTGCGGTGGAACATCATTTGACCGTTTTTATGCTAAGACTGCAAAAAAAAAAAAAAAAAAAAGGAAAAGAAAGGGGGGAAAAAAAAATCTGCCGCAGCATCAATTTATCACTGTAGGCTGCCGCACAGCGAGGAGGAGTTTCCAGCCGGAGCCGCCTCGGTGCGGGGAGAAAAGCCTCCCAGCGCGGTATTACACCAGCGCCTTCCCACCTCGGGCGTGAGCCGCGCGTGCCCGGCTCTGCGTCGGGCGTGAGGTTTAGCAGGGCAGCGGGAATGCCTCTCCGGAGGGGCTGCTCAGAGATTCCCCTCGGAAACGCGAAGCTGGAGCCCGCTTCCGCCCGAGACTCGCGCGCCGACAGCTGCCAGCCGTACGGAGCGTGCGGCGAGCGCGCGGCGGTGCTGCGCAGCCACCTCCCGGGGTGCCGGCTTTGTTTAAGCGAAACATCCCCCCGGTTTGAGCCGTGATTCCCCTCGCCCTGTCGGGGGGGGGGGGGCCAGCCAACAGAAGGGGGTCAGAGGCACCGCGGATTTCGTGAAGGACGTTACATCTGCCAAACTAATTAACACGCAGAGGTGCTCAGATGGTTTGGTGGAGGGAGGGGAACTCAGTCTAGCCCTGTCCTATATATGTGTGTACGTAGGGACACATAAATTATTGCTTTGGCTGTAAATACACCGTTTTCTTTTAACTATTGAGATGAGGAAAGCCTTGTCTAGAAATTCAAGGTGGATAAATCCACACTAATGAATTATTTGAGGCTTCACCCACGCCCGATACTTCCGAGCACGTCCCAGACTTAACGCGTTGGCAAAAGTAAATTCCGCAGTGAAATTTCAAAAGGAAAATTCAGGGGTGCAGTGTACTTGCTAAGATTGTTTGAAGGCTTTTTGAGGTTAGCATTGCAGTACAATGTAAACCCATTCACGTCCTGAATCCCATGAAGTCTTACAAAAAATCAGGAGCTATAATGAGTAAATCAGCTGAACGTCTCCTCCGAGGCTGTGTCCTGACGCAGTGCTTCTCATCGCGGCCAAACCGAACACGCTTTATTCCACTAACAGTTCTATTTCTGCCACTGAGTGCAATTACCTACTGAAAGGAAATTCTTTAAATACCACAAAGGAGAGAAGGAACCAGTCCCGCGCTCATTCAAGACCGGGTCAAAGGAGCAGCCGAAGCTCTGACACGACATCCATCACGGCGCAAGGCGATACCCCGCTGCCGCCGGCTGGCTCGCTTCAGCCTCGCAGCGCTGCCCGCACCCGCACGCGGCCACGGCGGCAGCCGGGTCTTTTCGCTGTGAGAAGGTGGACGTACCACCGCCTTTAAACTCATTCGGGGATCCGCTCGGATGACCGCGGCGCCCGTTTTGTACCGCGCGCGGCGGAAACCCCTCCTTGTTCGTGAGGGGCACGTCCCTGCCCCGCGGGGCAGGTTGGGGCTGCTTGGGGCAGCCTTTTGTCCGAGCAGGCGTCCCCGTACGCCCTGCAGTCAGGCTGCGGCAGAGATGGCAGCCGCAGCCCTGCAGCCGCAGCCCATGCCCTCCCAGGGGAGTGGCAAGCCCCTGGGTCGCCTTTCCGTAAAGGTGAAACAGATTTCGGTCTGATTGGGTTCCAGTCTGCCGAAGTAAGACGTGGAGGAGGGACAAGTCCGTAAATCGCACGGAGACTGCAAGGGGAAAGGTTACGCCGGTGCTCCGCCGGCGGAAAGCTCCGTGCGGCGGTGGCAGGCGGCGTTTGTGGAAAGCTACCAGCGTGTGAGTGAGAAACGGGGAAACAAAGAGTAGGTGTGAGGTAGTAAAGGCTTGGCTCTGCCATCTCCGGGCTGGAAGTGTCCCCCTCGCGCAAAGTGCCTGCAAAATGCACCGCAGCAGAACGGCAGCGCTGAGCAGCGGCCGGGTTAGAGGGAGACCTTTGCTACACTGCGGCAGGACGAGCCAGGGAAGGGGGGCGCAGAAACCACAGCCCCTTGGAGGAGGGATGGGAGAGGGCCTCGGGGAGCCGCTACCGAAAAACGACAGGGAAAGGAGCTCTGAAATAACACCATCTGGGGCAAAAAGTTAAGAGGGCTGCCTGTGACGAAGAGGAGGCTAAAAGGAAAACAGGCAGTACAGAGAGTCCAAAAATGGGACAAACCCTTTGTACAACGAGCAGACCTGGTGGGATGGGTTTGATACTGTCTGACAGTATCGGGAAGGCTCCACTGAACAAAGTGGGACGTAATCTCTGTGTTAGGAGGGTACCAGGCGCTGCCACCACGCCGAGAGATAGGGGAATAATTCTGCAGGTTGTTACGGGAAGTAGGTGAGTAACGAGGGAGTGGATCGGAGGGAGACTCAAATCTGAGCCGCTGGCTTCCTATGCCTCCAAGGTCCCACTGCACGGCGCTGCAGGAGTCTTCTACGTAACACCTCTGAACTCACTGATGATGAACCAGGGCAGACATTTGATTTATCTGACATCTATCACCTGCAAACAACACTGAAGTAAACCTGCTCTTCACATTTACAAGCCAAAATGCACATCTTTGTTCAACGCTTTCTGAAGCCATACATTTGTGCCTGCAGACTTTTTCATTGCTTAACTTTTTCCCCCCCTTTTAATTACACTTTAAAGCCAATCTCATTTGTAAAATATCTGATTCGAGACCTGATTCTCATTTAGTAAGCCCATTTGATGAACCATTATCTTACTAATGCCTCCTTGAATAGAAGACTCTTCAGCAATCATCCAAGACAAGAAGCTGCTATTCACTTCCAGGAGCCGTGGACAGGATTGGGAATTGAAACTGCTGCATTTAACAGTGAATCATCAAGTTTCAATACACCAAGGCTGTAGGAGTGTTTTTGATGCTCTGAGGAGAGGAACAGCTCACAATGAATCTTGCACAGAGGCATCTTTTTTTTTTTTTAATAAAAGTTGTTACTGCATTGTAATGGGATATTTTTCAATGTGTCTGGAGTGCTTTGAGTCCCGTAAAACACACCTCTGTCTTCAGAGCGCTGAAGCGCTGTAAAACTGGCAGGAGAAGGCGCAAGAGAGTCTATGAATTACTGGATTTGTCCTTCTCCTTTCTAAACTCTGACAAAATGATGGCTTTCAATGAAGAAGATGGCAGACAGCCCATCCCAGGCTTCCCTCACAACTTCCAGAATCCATATTCTGGCGCAGTTTAACTGCCCACACACCCCCCTCGCGCCACAGCCCGCGCTCAGGAAAGGCGTGCAGAGACACTCCGTAACTTTTCTACCCCCTCCCCTCAATTCATCCTCAGACCAAAGCCCAGCTCTGTGCTGTGCTGCCATGTGAAATAAAAACGCGTCACTCCATCACCCTCCCTTTACCACGGGGCACTGGTTGTAGCCCTGCACTCCAGGATCAGCCAAGCAGCCAAAACCCGAGCAGACAGGACAGAGGCACGACTCCGGCACAGGGCTGATGTGGATTTGCAGAGACCCGGGACTTCTGGGTCTGCAGCTGGACAGGCCCATGTTCTCCGTGCACAGAGCCGGTAAGAAAATGCACCACTCAGACCACTATTGAAGAGCCGAGCGGATCTCCCCACCCGACAGCTACCTACCTCAGCACAGTGGTAAGTCACGGCAACCCAAGACTGTTTCGGCCTTGGAAAAATGAGCTATCATCTCGGTGCCCGTTGCTAGGGGAACTTGGTAATGTTCAGTGCGATCTACGCTGAAGAAAAAACCATCTCTTGCAGAGTATTAGATGTTTAAGCAGGTCATCATCATAGCTACGTGACTAGACGTGCAAGAAAAGCGTTATTCTTTAACTGAACAAATAGAGCTAATTATTGCAGGTAGGGCAGGACAGCTTGTATGGGTAATATTCCTCACGTGACTTAGGAAAGGAAAAGCAGGCCACAGATTTGTGCAGCGGAGCTGCTTACAGATATCATGGTTGAAATGTTTTTTTGCACTTTAACACTTCTTTTTAAACCACATCTAAAATGTCTCGGGTGAGATAAGCTGCTTTGATTTAATTTCACTGCTTAACACCAAAATGGAGCGGGGTAAACCCCTACTCTCGTTAGCAGCAAAGTAATAAACCTTGTAATATAAATATAGGGTAAATACAGTCTTAAAACACAGAGGTTTCAGTCTTGCACAGTAACGATTCAAATATGAAAGTATCTGATACAGAAACCAGACCAGCTTCTCACCTCCAGCTGAGACCTGCACAGGCGTATGAACTCCTAACACTACAAAAACTGCCAAAGAACTGGGGTTACAGGGAATCCCAAGTAAGACCCCTGGAAGCTGAGCATCTCCAAACCTGCCTTTTAATAAATCTGTTAAGCCTGCTGGTCCCTGACATCCATTTTCAGATACCTGAGCAAAGCAGGTGGCTTTTCACACCCGTCAAGCAGTGGCCACGCAGCTCCCGGGGTCATTACCAGCCACGTTTGGCATCGCGTGCCCAAGCATGGCTCCTTGCCCTCAATTTATTTTTGCTCCTGCCTCATTTTTTGCACTCCCCTTTTGGAGAGGTTGATCCCTGCCCTGGCAGCACCGTCACCGGGGATGTCACATTACCTTTGGGATGCCTGCCGCGGTTTCGGACAAGCGGGGGTAGGTGTAGGAGCTGTAGGAATGTCCTTGCTGGTGTGCTTTAAAAGCGCTTGCTCCGTAGGGCATGGCCGGCTCCTGCAGACCGGAGCCCGACCTGGACCTCTGCCTCATCGCTGGCTGAGGGCTCGCCGGGTCCACATAGGATGACTTCGGCCTCTTGTCGTAGTCGTCCTTGCCCAAGCCGTGTCCCCAGTCGCTGTCGCTGTACTCCAGCCTCTCCTTGGGACACTCGCTCTGCACTGACGCTCGGGATGGGGCATAAGGAAAGGGATCTCTATAGTCCAGGGAGGATCCGCTGGGGATCCGCTGATACTCCAGCTTTAGGCCACCGTATTCCAGCGGTTTGGGCTTTGTCTCCAGGTGTGCATGGTAATCTGGGAGGAACCGGGAGAGGTCTGACTGCAGAGGCGTCACTTCCGAATAATAGATGTCCCGGGAAGTCACCTTCATCATGTGCCCGTTCTGCTTGCCGGCATAGCTCCCTTTGTAGTACCGGTCCAACTCTTCCCCGTAAAGAGTCTTGTCATGATATTTTTCCACGACATAGTCTGTTGTCGTGTCAGACTCACTGGAGTACTGGGAATACGTGATGTAACCATTTTCCTCCTGGTGCCTCGGCACATGGTTTGCGTTTCCTTGGTGGTGGGTGGGAGGACTTTCCTTCCGCAGGGAATTGGATCGTGTCACCGAGATACTGTCGAACTCTTCCAGCAGGCCGTTGATTGAAGTATCCTTTCGAGGCTTATTTCCTCGAACAATAGTCTGGGAATAAAAAAATTGCTTTGATTACATACCGATTTTCCTTTAACACCTGACCAAGAAAACCACCAAAACAAAAAAATTTCTGTGATTCACCCAGAAACACCGGTAGTGATGTGTTAGGTTCTGCAGTCCCGTATCTCAGAATAACACACAGCTAGGAAAAAAAGTTCTCAATAAACACAATAGGATGTAGAAATTAATAAACAAAGAGGGGTTAAATTCAACATACATCCTAAGCTGAGATTTGGCACACAACCTCAAGGCAGTCTTAAAAAGCTCACTTTAAGATGTGGGTGTTCAGCAGCCAACAGCAGCGACATTTAAAATCACTACTTATTTTTTATTTTTTTTATATTCAGTTGTCTACATCAAGCCAAACCAGTGGGCTGAATCTGATTTACAGGGTATGGATGAGCTAAATGAAACTCATTCAGCGGTCACTTCTACCTGTTATTCTAACGAACTGTTGGAATGGAAAGTAGATAAGTTCCTGGGTGGCAGAATTACCATTGGGGATTGCCTCTCGGTTAACTTCGCGTTAGAAACACTTGGGGAAGAGGGAAAAATAAGACTTAACTGCATCTCCTTCCTAAAATACGCAGCAAGTCACTGTGCACAACGATGGCTTTGGGACACCCACATCACAGATGCGATGTGGTGGCTGCCGTGGTGGCCCTGTTCATGTCCTAATACTGCCAAGTCCCCCCAGCCCTGGATGACGAGTGTATAGGAGCAGCGCAGATGCGAACTTGCTCCCACAGACTGCCCACAACCCCCTGCCCATCCCTACTCATTTCTGTCCAAAACACCGGTGCTGCTGGTAGGATGGGGGGTGAGCAGGGTTTGGTTACAAGTCTCTTCCAAGAACGACTGAGTATTTTTTAGCTAGTACCATCTGAAGACCGTAACATGTGGTCCCATCCATTTTTCAGCACTCACTGTGGTTACCCCAAGAAGATGTCCCTCCGTGAGCTGCACCCTGCCCGTGTTCTATGTTGACTGCAGCTTACCAGACACCAACCGTAGCGTACTGGACGCTGACCATGGCATATTGGACACGGACCATGGCGTATGGGATGCCAGCGGTGGTATATCGGACACCAACCATGGAATATGGGATGCTGACTGTGGTTTCCAGCCCAGCCACTGGCCCTTCATTCGCTGCAATGCCAACAGCTGAGGTTCTGCTCCAGGCACAGTGAGGCTGCTCAACCCATGCTTGAAAGCACGCAGGGGCTCAAACTTTGTCAAAACATGCATTTCATCACGAATAAAATAAATCACTTTTTTTCCCCCAAATTAACAGCAATGTATGTCTCTGTTATTCAGCAAAAGACAGACAAGAAAAGCCGGGATTCAAGCAATGCAGTCCTGACCTCACGCTGATCCCTGCTCTGATTTATGTCTGTAATTACTTGCCCACTCTGCTATTTTGAAGCTAGCGGTACCGAAACAATGGGACAGCAAAAACAAGGGACGGCAAATAGATCACTCCTTTCGCCTCCGACGCCGGTCGGCAAGACGAGAGGAATTGGTTTCGTCCGGCTACAGCCTCTTTGGCAGGATGACTGCGCGATCATTCATATTTAATTAGCACATAATAAACCAGCAACGTTCGACAATGAAATGCTTATAATTGAAAACAAGATTGAAATACCCAACTGCCACCCCGCTTCCCCAGTGCAAATGCATGCCAGGGAGGGAAACGCCAATTTAATAGTCTCTGCGGGACTGGCCTTCACAACAGAGAGGTTTCCTGGAGCAACCTGCCTTGTGCCTGCACGAAAGGACCTTGGAGCCAGAGGCAGCGCCTCTTCGGCTACGGAAAAGAGGAGTTCTCCCTCTGCTCCTCCAAGCAGATGCTCTCTGGAAGCAGGATTTTATCATACAGATGCCCAGGGGATTTGGGGGGTGGAGGAAGCACATACAAGTATCTACGCCCCCGTCAGATGGAAGCTTTAGAAGAATGCAGTTTGTTACTGAATTCATTAATAACAAAACCCTGCAGGTCAGGGATTTTCCACAGACAGGTGCATGCTTAGGGGCCATCTTTTTGATTACGAGGATATTAAAAAAGTACTAATAGTAGAATGGTCTTGTAGGAAACTCCGTTTTTCAAAAGAAAACCCCACAAACCACTTGCCACCAAAGCCCCAGCCCGACGAAGGAATCTGGGTGAGCTCTGGGATCTCGGTGGCGTCTCATCCCAATTGATGAATTTAAGGGAATTAAGGTCCAAACCCCATTTTGTTTCTCCCAGCACTCAGAGCAAACAATGACTCGCAAGGGTGATGCCTGCAAGTTCGATTTGCTTCAGGCTCCTCTCTACGAGTAAATGAAAAGAACCAGCACAAAGGGAGGATAAAACGTACCTACTACCCCAGAGGCACATTTTCTACAGAACAGTCAGCGTCTTATATCTATTAATAACAATTATTAATATTATCAATTAATTATAACAATTATTTGTTATGAATAACAAAATTCCCATTTGCTTTGCTCTGTGTTTAAATTCAGCACGTCCCTTATGTAAAAGAACACACACTTCGGTGAGCTGCCCCTCTGGCTAAATCCTCCTACACGAGCTTGATTTTTTTCAAGGAAACATCCAGCATTATTCCTATCAAAAGAATAGTAGTGTCCGTGGAGTAGATAATTTAGGAAGTCTTTTGCTGAGGCCCTCTGGAATACACTACATTATCGAGTATTTTGCTGTTTGAATAGAACTTCAGATGTTTATACACAAATCTGGGTGCCTCCCTGGTGGGCAGAGTCAATTCAGCACAATTTACGAGGCTTAAAAGCCAAATTAAAATCCCAAAGCGGGTATTATTCTATAAGAGTAATAAGAGTAATTACTCTGTAAGGATGCCCACAGAGCACCAAGAATTAAAAAATAAAATCAAAGATGTTCATAAAGAATGAAGCATATGTTGGGCCACGTTAACCTGTCCTGAAGTCACTTACTGCAAAGAAGGTGCGCGCCGGGTGCCAGCACCCACAGTTTCCCCATGAAACGCAAAGCCGGGGATTGAAAACTGCCACAACCACGGCCCGAACTCCCAAATCCAAAAGCCTAAAATGTACCAAGGTTTGAAGGTATGACTCCAGTAGAAATCGCTGGCGCGGGAGTCTCGGTTTGGGAAGGTAGGCTCCGGTTACGGCACTGCCAGGCTGCGCGCTGCACGGGTGAGTGGGGGAAAACCTCCGGGGACCGAAATGCAACAGCAGGAAGCACAGACGGTGGAAAATTCTAGCTTTAACTTAAAAAGCAAAGCAAAAAAAATTGAAAGAAAACGTAACAGAAAAAGGCTAAATCGACAGTGATATAAACAGTTATCCTGGTAATTAGTTTCATAGGAACTAGACTAGGTTTTGCAATTTTAAAGGCTTTATAATCAAAAAAACCCAACTCTAAGAACTGAAAAAACCCCTCATGTTTCCAAATAAAGAGGGAATTCTATTTTTCCTTATCTGAATTTATATAGACTTTAAAACATTTTTTTTTAACCACTTACTCATCTCCAGATTTTTAAACTTAAAGAATTTCTGAAGTTGCTGCAGGTAAAGTAGATAGTTAAAAGCAAAGCGTTATCCGCAAAGATTGATGGGCCAAGACTTAGGAAGCCTTTGTTTCTATCGAGATCACGTAATGGAAACCTGTACAGCACCCCGGCATGCAGGAGAACCCTACTGCTGATGAAGCTTTCCACGGGGAACCCAGGAATTTGCTATAGTCGATACCCCATGTTTATTAAAGGACATTTTTCAGCCCACTGTGCAATTTAGGAGGGATCAATGTTACAGCAGATGAAGGAGCGCCAGTGAATTTTATGCTACCGCTACCGCCATACATTAAAATCAATGGGGCGCAATCGCTGTGAACTGAAGCGCGGCACTCTGAAGCCGCAGCTCTCGTTTCATTTCCACTGCTCTCTGGACAAGTTTGGCGTTTGCTCGGGAGCCCGGTGACAGTAGACATCCTTCATGGTGTTTCTGTAGCGGTCTGTCCTCCGGTGATAAGCTATAATGGATCTGTCTGTAAGAAATGCTGTCTTGTCTTGTTCCCAAAAGGAGATGAAAAACAGCTTCTACGCTCAAATACTGAATTAACCTTGACAATAATGAAGTGGGTAATTAACTGTTTTGCCCTAATATGACCTTGCATTTATTGTCTTTAAAACTACTATACTTTACACACTCACTAAGAATATACCATCTTTTGTCCTCCCTGAGCTGTGTTTTCAGAAGTCGATGAGGATTTAAAATTTAAAATCTCTGTGATGGGCAGCATTAAAAAAAAAAAAGTCTTTTAAGGAAACATTGCCTTATAAACAGCCAAGCGAAACTCTGATTTTGCTTCTAGCTTGCTTGTCCCCTCATTTGCGTTATGCATAAACTAAAAGCACAACCTATGGACATCCGAAAATCCATTTTTTCTTAAGAACAAGGGCATAAAGCACAGCTGCTCCAAGTAACCCAAATGGAAGCAATGAATGTGTCAGTAATTTATCTTGTGCTGCAAGACATTCAAAGTATTTGAAGCTGTGTTCATGACACCACCTCTTACTCCGCGGCGTAAGTCAACGTGATCAGCACTACCCTGGGGAGAAAAACTGATCCTTGTCAACACACCAGGAGGAAAACTCTGGCTTTCCCTGGAAGTAACAGAGTTTTATGGCTGCAGCAAAGGGCGTAAGAGGTGCCAAGGGTCTGCGTTTGATCTCTGCTCACCAGGAGAAGAGGCTGTGAGATTTCAGATCAAGCATATTCCTTAGAAGAGCTCAAAATTGGTGGAGACCCTCAAAACTCCTGGAGACAGCTGCAAGCACGCAGCCAAACCCTGCTTTCCCAGCAGCCCGGGGCCAACACGAGGTGGGCTCCTTTGCCTGGTTCGTGAGGCTGACTTTTAACTCTGAGCTGCCATCTTGAGGGTGGACACAAGGACCAAGCTCAAAGGGAAAGACGGGAAATGAGTAAAGTAAACACGCTGCCAGGGAGAAAAAAGCCGAAAGCCCCTCGACTGGGGAGCTCAGCTGGGATCCAGGCCAGCTGCTTTCAAGACAGCGGGCTCACTGTTTCACTTCAGGTTTTTCTCCAATATTCACTTGAGGATGAGTTCTAACCTCTGAGTCACTTTTCCAAATGACGGTGCCGGAGCCATCCTTGCAATCCTGCTGTGCTTCAGCGATTGCTGAATTACACTGGAATGAGGAACCTTCATGAGAAAGGACTGAGGAACATTTTTGCACCTCCATCCCCCATCATGTTCCCCCACCTGATGATGGCACCATGACAGGTTGTGCTTCTCATGCTCACAGCAGAAATGCCAAACCAACGCTGCATTGCCACCTGCAGATGACCTTGTGCGTCAGCCCTGGACATTAGACAGAAGTGTTTAAATGAAAACGCGCAAATCCTTTCTGTTTATTGGACAAAAGGGGTTTAGAGACAGAACTAAGGATTGGGTCTGTGCTGAAGAAGTCACACCCTTCTCCTCTCCATTTCTTCCCACCTAACGTAGGTGCAAGTGTCTTGGAGAACTCATTTTAAATCACGCTTCCTGAAAGTCCCAGTGTTAAGAAGTTGGCAACTCGTCCCCTAGGTCTTGGCACGGTGACCTTAGCATTGGGTGACCTCTCCACAGAGCTGGCGGACCCACTCCTCACTGACAGCCACCCCAGGGCTCTGGGTGCCACCTGCTCCCACCACCGGTGCAGGGTCCTCTTTGTAACCACGTCTATGCAAGGTCTGTAGGGTTGTACTGCGAGGGAGGTAACTGGATGCATTTGCTACTTCGAACTCTGAGATGTGGGTCACACCAAAAACCACCCAACTTCATCCCGAGTCAGAATCGGAGATGCTACGGATTGTGTGAGAGAAAAACAAGCGCTGCGTTTGGGCAGCTGTCTCCTGACCTCAGCAGACAATGAGCAGCTACAGCCAGCCAGACGGACGGGACGGCACCAGCAATCCGCACCAACCAAACCGACCAATTTCCCCTGGTAATACAAAACATGAAGCTAAGTGGGAAGTTCAGGGTGCTTACTCATTTCTGCATTACCCTGGAAACATGCCTTTTGCCACAGAAACTCATCAGATACGTGGTGAGAAATGGTGCTGGACGGGTGGAGATGTTTATCACTCTGCACCCTCCAGTAGTGTCCTGTGGGATCTGCTCCGGTTTTGATCTACAACCTGCCTACAGAACGGCTATTACTCAGAGTTAGTCATGAGGAATATACAACAGACAGGAAAGTATGTCAGAACATTTCTTCCTGAAGCCTGTAATTTAGAGCTTGGTTTGCACCTGGAAGCTTCAGAGTTTATATCATTTCTGTTATGAATTCCTTCCCAATGCTGTATATTCTCATTCTCCCCATAAAAGTAATAAAAAAGATATTAATCGTTTCTGGTTCCCACAGATCCCTCCTGAGGGAAGGAGTTCTGCAAATTGCACCAGTGTTGGGTGCCTCAGCTGGGTGAGGAGCACCTGGATCATACATGCACGTTACACCACACCGTCACCAGGCAAAACCAGGGGCACAAGACCATGTCACCTGCCCCTTGCTGTGCAGCGCCCAAGCGTGCAAGCCATAACCCTGTCATGAATTTCTCTAATCCCTTTTCAGAAGACCCAGAAATTCAAAACCCGACCGGACACGTTCCTGAGTGATGTGCTGTAGGTGGTCCTGCCTTGGCAGGGGGGTTGGACTAGATGATCTTTCGAGGTCCCTTCCAACCTCTGAGATTCTGTGATTCTGTGATTCCTGTTTGGGATGGCTCTTAGACGGGACCTTTCCCATGGGTTGGAACTAGATGATCCTTGTGATCCTTTCCAACTCAAACCATTCTATGATTCCATGATAGGAGAAAGTAAATATAAATTAAAACCCTCAAAGGAAAACTCAACCAAGCCTGCCTCCACAGTTTCACCAGCTGGGAGGGGAGAAGCCCCCAAACATGATCCCAGGGGTGCTGCATGATGTGCCATGTCTGGATGTGTTCAACATCACTGGATACAAAACATCAGGTTTTACTCTGTCCACCCACTATCACCCGACACGCTATCCGCCTCCCGACGGATGCCAATAGCGGCAGAGCGTACGGTTTCTTTTTTGCATTACAACAGAAGAGGCAACTGATGCTCGCGCTGCTGCCTCGCCACAGGTAACACCGTGCTTTCCAAGGGCAGAAGGTCACTGTGGGTAACACCAGTTCAGCATCACCTCCCTCAGAGGGGCTGATTTACCTGTTCTGTGGGAAGTCCTCCCCACCATTCCCGTTTCCTTAATATTGGAATAGAGAAGCTGAGCTTGGCGGGGAGCATAATGCCGGGCTACTTGACAACTGTGTTACTCCAGGACTGCGCCCTTGTCTCTCTACTAAATTCAATGGAAGAAAAACATAAATTATTCTCACGGTTTCTCCTTTGGAGGAGGTTCGAGTCCCAGAGACTCCTTCCCATGCATCCACCTGTACAAAAATATTTCCTGCTTGCCACCTGACACAACACCACGGCTGCTCCGGGCTGAGCTCCGCAGCATCTTTTGGTGGGACTCACCCCTAGGGTCTGGACTGAACAGGTCAGACGAGCTGGCATCATCAGGTCCTGCTGCTGCACACCAGCTACGCGGAGACCCATGGAATACACCCACCTAGGCTGCAATCACGTTTCTGAGTGCACATCGACATCGCCGCAATATTTTTGCCACTGCACAGCAACGTCAGTGCACAGGAGAGAGCCGAGCTCGGTAATACGCAGCCTTCAGGTGCGTGCATCCAACTCTGTCACATTAATTAACCGGATACTGCAAAAGCACAGGATAGGAGAGAAGCTGGGAAAACCTTGGCATGGCCACAGGTTAATTATTGAAAGGTGTAGATGATGATGATGATGGTGATGATCTCCATTGATGATACAGAAATGAAATTTACTCAGCCTGAAAAATACGTATTACTCGATGGATCAAAATAAAGGCACAGCTAAAGGTTTGAGGGAAATGCAATATGCTTACCACCACCGCTAGTGCCAGCTGCTTAAAATTCTTCAAAAGTAAAATGATGGAAAACTATAAAAAAAGGCTAACCAAATCGGCAGTGTGTAATTTGTCATCCTTCACAGCAGTTTTAAAAGTTAGTTGCCATAACAACGAGAGCAACATTTCATTATAATCACATTCACCAGGAATTCTTTCAACATTTTAAAACACAATAACTTTAACAAAATATTTAATTTCAAAATTCCACTGAAATATCTACATTCTGGTAGTTTTTCCTTTTTTTTTTTTTTTTTCAAATAAAGCAACACGGTTGTTATATGTAATTTGAAATGCTATTAAAGAATATTAAATGTCAAAAATAATTATTCTGGGTCTACTTAAAACACATCAGGTACGTGCAATTTCACATGGAATATGTATACACAGATCTCAGACACACCACAAATGAGAGTGAAATGTCACTTAAAAGTTTTAGTTTGAGTGAAAAAAATAGTGTGCTTATTACTGATGAGTTACACAAGCACTTCACAGGGAGGGGAATGGAGAAATCTCAAACCCACAGAGTTCTGTTTCAGAGGATGTAGGTGACTTCAAAATTTTCTTTTATCCCAAGAGGGAATGAAAATGCAAAATGTCCCACAAGATGAAATTCCTGAAAAACCCCAACCTAATTTTAGCTGATCTTTCCTAAGGCTGATGGCAATCCTTTCAGCATGACAGCGCACGGAGCAGACCTGCTAAGCCAGAAAGCTGTACCAAACCACACCAAAGACTGCAGGGTTTTTTGGCCCCATTTCGTATAAAATCCGTCCATCAGCGTCAAACTTCCTTCCTCCACCAACACTTTCTGGCAGAAAAAGACCGCTCACTCGGCAAGCCTGCTGAGGAACACCAGCAGGACCAGGTATCTTACTCTCCCCCTTTCAAAGGCACATCATCTGCCAGTGCCTGTGTGCTCGTGGAATTGTCTCCCCCCCCGCAAGGAAGCTGTAAAGCAAATTCGACAAGATTTACTGAGGTACAGCTGTGGTCCAGCGACCGCTGGTGCGGCTTCTGCACCACGCAGCATCCCGTGGCGGTTACGGGGGAACCCAGAGCTTTCCGACTGGGCTGACTTCAGAGGCAGCTAAAACCCGCAAAGTTGGGGACGTTCAGGCCAGACGACAGAACCAAAACTCTGTTTTTCAGTCCTGTAACACCAAGACAGGAACAGACTGCAAACCCGTGACGTGGTGTCGCAGCTCCAGGAGCAGAGTCTGCGGCAGGCAGTGCCGTGTGTGACTTAAACAGGTTTGTGTCCCAACAAAAAAGGCAGAACTAAGGGCAGTTAAGCAATAAAATAACCTCTAACTGGTACCTCAGAAATCTGGGCTTGCCCAAAAGGCTGCAGTTTTCTGAAGCCCTCTCTGCACTCACAAGACGATCATCATCAACCTTAATGCTGCGTCTGCCGGTTGGCCTTACATCTAATATTTACAGCCTAGAGTGTTATTTTTCCGGGTTTTTATGTGGGGGAGGTGTGAGGAAAATAAACCCCGCTTTTCCCAACACAGGCACGAGAAATCGCAAGAATTAAATAAACACTCAACCGCCAGCTCCCCAGATACTTCAGCTTCGATAACCTGCTGCTACGCTCCGCGGGAGCCGTGGGTCTCCCACGCGGTGCCGACACTGAGCCGCCCGCCGACACCGCTTCTCTGGCACCCAGTCAGTGTTTTACATCTGCACTGGGAACGGTGGGGCACGACAGCAAGTGAGTCTTCCCAGGGTTGATGTGCATTAAAAAAGAATAGTCTTTCTACAACCAAGATGCGTGACACCGCTGCAGATTTTATTCTAGGGGGCAGAAAGGAGTTGGTGGGGGGGTTTTGTGTGGGGAGAGGAGCCCAGCGGCAGGGCGGGTGGTGTAAAAGACAGTGCCCCATCATTTCAGCCTCGCTCCCCACCCCACGGGTTTATTTTAACGACCACAGTGGTACAGGGGCGCTGACTGCCGCCGTTTGCTCTCCACCAACGCCACCAATTAAAAAGGCCTGAAGAGAAGGACAGTCTGTAATTCACGAAGTCACACCACAGCATAAACCGTCTTTGCAGCCCGGATGACACTTCCCTGGATGAGGCTCCCCTCGTGCCCTGAACATGCCCATTAACAAATGCAAGGTTGATGGAGCATTAACCCAATTAATGATCCCCGCAGTGAAAGATTTCTGGCTGCGGTTTGATTGAGCTTTCTGAAATATTTAAGTAAATTCCAGCGTGATAAAATTTTACGCTAGGGAACTAATTGCCTTCATCTGACAGCTCTGGCAGCGGGGCACTTGCTTAGGAGGGCAGAGGCTCTTGGGTCACCCCGCTGAGGTTGTCGTCATCTCCCCACTTCTAATTAAAATGAGGATTTTGACAGCCTGATAATTTATAAGAAACAATTTAAACTGTATTACTTTTTCCTGTGATTTACCACAGCGAAGGAGGCTTCATACACAGCAGATGCTTGAAGACAAAGTCGACATTTCTGTTCCAGAGCGTACGGAGGCCAGCTCGACAAGCTCCTTGCGCTCCGCAAGCCGCCGCGCAGGGTGGTGAATTACCTTCCCACTTCATCAATCATCAGGCGAAGGCGGCGAGTGGAAGAAGGTGCTGATGAGCGCCTCAGCCCCGAGCGCCGTGCAGCCGGCGTTGCGCAGATGGATGGGGCTGCTCTCCCGCGAGCCTGTCAAAGTGCGCTCAGGGTCAAGACAGCCACTGCAATCACAGCATGCGCTGAGGAAGGGTGGGATGATGTGCGCGGTGCACTGGCCGTGATGGCAGGGAAGGGACCATCAAGGCACATACAGCAAGAGAAATCACCCTGCAGCCAGTGCTGGGCCAAAAAAATGTCTCAGTCCCACGGCCTTAAAACCAGTGAGAAAGTTTTGAGGTGCTTGATTCTGTGATACTTCACTAAAATGGTGCGTTCCTGGCCACGCACACGTAAGGTGTGCTTTTTAATCTGACTGATGTCTCTCAGGATTACGGGCTCCTTCACCTTCTGAAACCTCACTCTGATTTGAGGGAATTTAGCAATCTGTACCAGCAATGTAAAAACACAAAATAATTCCACACACATTGCAAATTGCAGTGCTCTTCCTTCCAAGGAAGTCCATTAGTTTCCCTTTTCAAGGACAGCTATTAAATGGGAAGCGCAGCGACAGGAACGCCCCGAGTAAGCGGCGCTGACTCCCACTGAGTGATTTTCCCCGGCAGACGGGATGGACACAGAGCAAAGAGCGCCCCTGCGCTAACGGTCAGGTCGGCAAGGCGGGTGAGAGGAAAGACATGAGGAGCTTCCTCAGTCAATGTTTTAATTATGCACTCTTGCAAACAAGAAGTGCAAATCAAACACCACCTCGACAGGAACAAACCGAGGCAGAAGATTCCAGAGGATGCCCCGCAGCAGAGTAACTCGCGGGGGCGACGCCTGGCACAGGACCACATCATCTCATCTGCTGAAACATTTCTAGGGTAATCTCAATTTGATTCGATTTGCTGGCCTGTGTCGCCACCAAGTGCACTCTGTCCCCAGCAGCAGATTGGTCCTGACACGCTTAATAAATTAATCTGCCTGACAAAGTGCTGCTCCCTCCTCTTCCTCGGACCCCCCCAGACAGGACGGAAAGCCGAGAAGGAGAAGAACCGTGCAGCTGCTACTGGTAAGAGAGAAACGGGGCTGTCGCCCCCGGCCTGGGGTGTGGGATGGGAGTCAGACCCCGTCTCCTGCATTCTCCTGGGGTGGTTCACAAAAGCCGGCGTGTTTAAACCAGTTTTCTATGCCTGTATATTCAAATGCTCCTGGAAAGTGCTACTTCATATGGAAATGTAAGTCTTGATGGGAATTATGAAATGCAAACTAGGACACAGATAGCTATTAATGTTTTGTTCACACTACAAAACTGTAAAATTTAGTAAAATTCAATCTCTTGCTATTCTTTTAACTGTGTGATCCTGATAGCTAACTAAAGCCTGTTGGATCTGATCACAGCAATTAAAAAGCAGAAATGCTCATCCTAAATACTTCTGTTCACTTCTCTCTCTCCAAAGACCTGTATCTGAAATGCCCTTTTATTTTTCTGGCCTGCACAGTGCATCCCACAGACAACAGAAAAGGCATTTAGAAGTCTCCGCAGGCAAGTCGGCGTTGTCTCCCTGTAATACACAGCACTTGTCCAGCGTAATTGGATCCTGTGTGAAGGGGAAGACAAGAAAGAAAGAGCAGCAAAACATTTTCAAATTCCTAGAGAGCCACCAAAGCCCAGATCTAATCATGTCAGAGCAGGAGATAGGAAAAAACACCCACATTTACATCTGGAGCTCTGGCTCCACAGGTAAGTGAGCTGCTTGGCAACATTATTTTCCCCCTGATCCTACTACTCTTTTTGAGCTAAACTCTGCTGGGATTAAACAAACTTGGCTGCTTGGTTGTAACATAGAATATAATCTAACGGGATTATAACCAGTATGGTTTTTCTTCTGGACTACAACGGACCAAAACAAGTTTATTAGTAGACCTAGGAAGAAATTGCTCATGGAGATGTGCAGAACATGTAGTTACTGAATCACTATTTTCATTGCATGGTCAAATGGAAATGGCAGTAGCAAACACTGCCCTAGCGCCGATGTGGAGTGCCACTCCTGCACGACCGACTCTATACGGAAATCCCCTCCACAGACCTCTTACAAAGCGGGCTGAAACATCTACCGTGAACAAACGCCACCAGGATGCCCAAGCAGATTTCTCATTACTTCTGCCGCCTGGGTCCGCTTCTGACATGCGGGGAGATGAATTTCCAGAGATTTCTTGCTGCCACCTAGTGTTTGCCACCGCTGGCCACTGGCGAAAATTTCTGTCAAAGCAACTGTATTTCTGAGGGACTTCCACAGCTCTATTAGAGGTTTGGCCAGCCCATGGAAATAAGAAATCTCCCGGGCTGCTTTATGCCATCAGCTTTCTCAGCTGAGGCAAGTGAGAGCTCTCTGGACTATGTGACTGAAGCTTGGTAAAACACATTCAGCCTTCCTACGCGTTTACTGGGGAAAGCATTTACTGCTTACTCTCCACCGTTTCTTTTCCACGCTCTGCTCTGGGGGATCACTGTTGGTAGAGGAACAGAAGGATCCCACCACTGCAGCAGCCGCGCCGAAACACCACCTCCACCTGCCCAAAATCCTGCTTCTGGCCTCAGAGATCTTACGGGTCAGTGCAGGGGAAGTTTGGGAGGCAAAAAGCTTGGCTGAACAGATGGGACGGGAACAACCACCATGTCAGCAGCACTGGAGCCAGAGCCCTCCACCTCCCGGCAGCAAGCTGGGAGCGTGGCTCGTTGATCAGGGCAGGCGAGCGAGCGAGAGGAGTTCCTGGAACAGCTCCCTGTAAATCTGTCTTCAGGGACTAACTTCCACGTTAAAAAAAAAAGACCCTGATTACAACTGTCCTTGTTCAGGATCTAATTCCTGGCTCATTTCAGGTTACACTGAGAGTGTTCCCAGCCCGGTATTCCCAGAGGAGACCAGATTCAATTTCTGAAAGGCTGACACTCAGTTTGCCCCGTTCATGTGCAGAGCTGCGGGTTAAGGTGTTTCCTGAGCTCCAAAGCAGGCCCGTCTGCCTCGGCAGGCGTAGGCCGTGCACGCTAAATTTACCTTCAATCTTTATTTAGGGTATTGCAAAGTTCTGCTCGCCCATGTAAGCTCTCATTAATAAAATTAAAGTTTGCCTTCAACACTAATACTACTCGAATGCTAATATTAATTAAAATCACAATGCTGAGGCAAACAGCATTAAAAAAATTTGTTTTACTAATTATATTTGAGAATTCTGCGGTTAAAATGACTTAACCACAGAATTCTGTAATCTCTATTATTGTCTATTATTGCTGCAGGCCCAGGTAAAGTAAATCCTTTCTCATGCGACCAGACCGCTCCAAATCAATGTCAGCTGTTGCACAGAATCACAGAATGGTTTGGGTTGGAAGGGACCACAAGGATCATCTAGTTCCAGCCCCCCCGCCATGGGCAGGGACACCCCCCAGAGCTTTGCTGGGCACCCTGTGCCAGGGCCTCAGCACCCTCACAGGGAAGAATTTCTTGCTAATGTCCAATCTAAACCCCCCCTCTTTTAGTTTAAACCCATTCTCCTTGTCCGGTCACTGCACTCCCTAATAAACAGCCCCTCACCAGCTGTCCCGTAGGTCCCCTTTAGGTATGGGAGTGCTGCCATTAGATCTCCCCGGAGCCTTCTCTTCTCCAGGCTGAACAAGCCCAGCTCCCTCAGCCTGTCCTCGTAGGAGAGGTGCTCCAGCCCTCTGAACAGCTTTGTGGCCTCCTCTGGACTTGCTCCAGCAGCTCAATGTCTTTCTTGTACTGGGAACCCCAGAGCTGGACGCAGTACTCCAGGTGGGGTCTCACAAGAGCAGAGTAGAGGGGGAGAATCACCTCCCTCGATCTGCCGGCCACACTATTTCTGATGCAGCCCAGGACAAAGCTTACTCAGATGACAAAGGATTTCTGAACAACATCCTTAGATCTCCACCCTAGAGACAGCAAACTCCAACAATGCTCCAGGGAAGGACTCGGCGAGGTCAGGGGGACTGGGCAGGTGTAGGTGCAAGCCTGCTTCCAAGAGTATTGGTAGCACAAGCTCCTTCGGGGACCTTTTAAACGAGGGACATGATCAGCACATAATTGATGATCCCCCTTCCAAGGCAGAGGAGCAAAATGATGCAGTTAAAGCCTTAGCACAGTGCTGACCTTTCCTACACGGTCCAACCATGGACCAAAGCATTGCTCCCTACCCAGCACTATCTGTACTAGCTAGAGGGACTCCCTCTGAAAAACCACATTTCTGCAGATATTACTCCTGCGTCATCTGAGCACATTTAAAGGCAACTTCAATGTTTCTCTAGGATGGCCATGTCCTGCTTGTAAACCCCGATGCTGGTGTCCACAGTTCAGCTGCAGACAGACCCTCCAAACACACCTGGCTGAACCTGAGGGGTTTGTTAGGGAGGACAAATGTCTTGGTCAGAAAAAAATATGTGAATAATTGATCTTCTGAATGGAAAAACTGAGCAACATTTTGTGTTTTGAGTCAACCACGACGCTGTTTTTTCCTCTCCAAATGAGGCTCTAGAAACACCATTTCAAGTCAGGCTGGATGAAGTGCTTCACCAGAGTGAAATGCAATGGTATGGAAAGGAAACAGCTGCTGCTAAAAACCCAAGCAGGAACTTGGCTGTTCAGAAAGCCAGGCGCTTGAAACTATACAGAACTGAGAACGCATCAGTTAAAAGCACCATGGGAAGAGGTGCTTCCTTAGGAGAGAACAGAGTAGAGTAGAACTGCACTTTTTCAGTTGGAAGGGACCTACAACAATCATTCAGTCCAACTGTCTGTCCAATACAGGGCTGGTCAAGTTAAAGCATGTTACTGAGGGCATCATCCAAGTGGCTCTTGAACACTGACAGGTTTGCTTTCATTTTATGATGACTCTAGGCTGCCAGTGTGACACTGCAGTGAAGAAATCCGTGCAGCAGTTCACGTACTTTTTACAGAGATGAAGACGTGTTAATGTCACTGAACGTATGTGAATATGGGTATGGAGAAGACCCAAAGAGGGTGCAAGGAAATCAGAAACCAGTATTCTTGGAGCAATAGCACTCCTCTCCCCTAATTTTTGTCCTCTGGCAGGTTTTCACCTCACCTGACCTCCCAGCCCAGGGTCCATTGGTGGAGAGGGACTGACAGCTCCTGCCATGGTGGTGCCAGAAGACGAGCTGCTGTAATAGCTCTGCTCCAGGCTGCTTCCCAGGGAGCTTCACATCGAAGGCTGCTTGGATCTTTGAAGTCAAAATATTTCAATATTTTCACAGAAAACCATGAAACAAACAATTTCTGATCTCCAAAATGTATCCTCTTCCAGCTGACACTCTTTACAGCAGAACTGCATTTTCCATAAGATGAACTACTCATCTGAAACATTTCTTTCTATTCTTGTATTCAGGCATTTTCTCTCTTGTCGAACTCCACTTCACAGGCAGCAGCAATATTCTTCTAAATGACTTATGTAAAAACCTGTAATTTTCTGAAATCAGACAGTAAGAAATAAAACCAAAAGTTTCCTCTGTACAATGTAGTAGGTATGAGAACATATTAACCTAGCGATATAAACTATAAAGAATTTCCAGGCTGTGTACTTCTTGCATTTATTCGTTCTGTGGCTGATTTTTCTTTATACAGTGATAAATTTCCAGCAAGATTACATAAAATTGGCAACTTGGCTCTCCTCACATCAAGCGAATGTCGCAGTAAGACACATCCATGGACACTAGGTGGCATGTTTGTATTATATCTGTACAGGGGGGTACAGAGATTAACTGAAGTAGCAATGTCACTTAAAAACGTGGTAAATCAAATAGCCCCCAAGAGCGAAGCACTATCCCTTTGAAAGAAAAAGCTTCTACTTAAATATGTTGCCGTAGTTTCTTCTGGCACTGTGTAGCATCAAGCGCATTCCTGTTTAGTCATCAAAATACATTGACAGTGGGGCTGCCTTACAGGACAATTGAAAATCTGATGATAATCACTTGTAGATGAAGACAATAACAGAAGAACCGAGGCTGGAAGGGACCTCTGCACGTCCAAACTCTACTCAGAACAGGGCTAAAGTCTGGTCAGGCTGCTCAGGGCATTGTCCATCAAATTTTGCCCTCTCTAAAGGCTGAGACTCCACAGTCCCTGCGGGCTGCTGTCCCACTGCTCAACCACGATTGCAAAACATTTTCCTTTGACCCAGAATTTCCTATGCTGCAAGATGCTGGCTCTTGCCCTTTTTGGAGATACCTCCTCCGCCTTCTCTCCTCCCAGCTGAGCATGCACCAGGCCCAATGTGGATTGCAAAACACGTAATTAGGAAACATGAGTTATTAAGCATGAATTTTCATGATGTGCTTACAAGGAAGGCCCACGAGATGTCAGCAGCCTTCCAGGTCCTGTCCTGGCAAGAGCAGTGCTGTGGGCCCACAGCATCCTGGTAGGATGGGAGCCAACCTTCTTCAAACAAGAACCTCAGACTGTCCCATCTACAGAGGTACCAAGGGAGAAGTAAAAAGGAGCTACCAAGAAGGAGAGGTAAAAATTTGGGAAGAGGTCAGGACAACCATAGCTTTGTCCATCTGCCACCAAGCAGCAAGCAAAGCCTTTGGATAGCTCTTTATTTCTAAATCCCCCTTTTCCTGGTCAGGCACTTCCCCTGTGCAATTCCGCGTGGGAGGAGAGGACTGGGGGTTATCTAATGAGAGCAGGGCGTTTCTGACCACTAAAGCCCAGAAAAGGACCTTTGCTCTTCGACTCTCTTGGAGATCTTTGGCCATTCAGCACCACTGTGCAGAGCTCTGTGCACGCGCTCGGTGTCCTTCATGTAAGAAAGGAAAGCATGTAAATGTAAGAAAAAAACGACACCTTAAATGAGGCTTGAATTTCATTGCTGGAAATACTTTAAGAGGCCAAATAGGATGGGGAAGGAAGTGAAATCTGCTTTTCCCTCTGCTGACATGCACTGTAAAGAGAAGCTTTGATTCTCAAGTCAGAGCTATTAAAAGGGCCATGAGCAGTAACTCATTTTCTGATTATTTTTCCCTGTGTAGTAGAGAGGCTAAAATATAGCAGTAGAAGTTTAGAAAAGTTTTAAAAATTACAGTTAACTTGCCAGGATTGGGGTCAAGGTTTGAGAGGCAGAAGTGAGAAGAACTGAAACTAATAGTACAAAATGTACAGATTAGACCACGGAAACATGAGGATGAAAGAGAGAAAGAGAAAAGCCAGCAACCCCGAGGTCTGTCCCCTACAGAAATTCTGTACCCACGTGTTACAGGACACCAGGTAAATGAGTTGTCACAGGCTAAAGGCATAATTAACGTGCATCTCAAATTCACATGCATCTCAGCCCAGCCATGGGGCATCCAAGGGCATTTTGGTGAAGTGATGGAAAGGACGATGTTTTCTCTATTTTTAAGGCAGCCCAACCCGCACAGCACTGAAGAGGCTCCCTCCATTTTGCTGACGACACAGCATCGATGTCAAGCTGAGGACCTCGCTCTGCCGTTGCTGGCTGAATACCGACCCCTCCGCATCGCCAAGCTGTGCTAACGCTCGTCTCGGTGCACGTCAGGTACCACGGGGCAGCGAAAGCCCCCATCCCCTTATACTCTGTGTTTCTGAGGACAGAAAATGGGGGAGAAAATTCAGGAAACAGGTGAAATTTCACCACACGAGCATGGCTGGATGTACTGCAACGTGCTCAGGGGAGGAGCACATGTGGAGGTCCCAGCAGGAAGGATTCAGTCCTCTTGATGCCTCTACGTATTTTGGCCACTCAAATACTTACAGCCACCTTCCTCCTTACTCAAGGACAAGCCCACCACCATGTCATCCTCAAGTCGGGTAACCTTCATCTTGCTGACGGTGTGGATGAGTAAGACTACCCAAAGCATCAACAAAAGCAAAGCGATGGAGTTTTCATGCATGCACCAGGCCAGACAGTAGAATAACAACCTCAGTGTGGTGGTTTTTAAGAAACAAATCGCATTTTTACCTCCAGTAACTTGACAGAAGGGAGGACGCTCAGCTCTTCACTGCACTGGGAAACATGAGAAGGGATTTTAACAAGTCTTCAGTGCCGTCCTGCTCCCACTGACAGCAGCAGACATTCAAGCATCTTAACGGAGCATCCTCACAAAGCCAACGCTAAAGTCTTTTGGTAAAAATCCCCAAAATATGGTTTCTGGTGTTTGTTTTCCTAATATTTTGAGCAGAGTGGAGAAACCATGAGGAATGAGTTTTGCTGCCTAAGGACAATGCATTTTCTTAGTTATTGATTCTGAAGCTTTCCAAAAATCAAAGGGTGGCAACAAATTGAAGCTGCTTGTAGCGTAACGGTGACGACAGCCCAAGCGTATTGTGTGCTGAGGGCAAACACGCAAACCATGAGCCCCAGGTACATGTGGGACAACCACAAAGTACTGAAGCAAGAGGACCGAGAGGCCTGGCGTCAGGATCTAAGACTGCATGAAGCCTATTTTAAGTACAGGAAGACGCAGATGGTTCACATTTTTCATGCAGTGACGTTTTCAGTGAAAAATCAGCCTGTTTTTCACCCCCCTGTCTCCACACCCCAAATCTATCAAGATCACTGCCGCTTTCTATTTTTCATAAAATTTTCTGCCACGTTTTATTGACTCGTGTTAGCATCTGAAATACACAATACTCCGCTGGTATCTGGGTCACCCAGCCTGAGAAGGGGAATCCCATTATTGTCTCTTCTCGTACGTGAAATGAATGAATTTGTACAGTCAGCTCAGGTTTGGATTCAAAGGTTGATATTACCATGACAAGCTGCCGCCACCCGCACGCCAAAGCACTACGAACCTTTCATCCCAGCTAACATGGAGGCAGGGCGATGACATCCCCCAGGATATTTGGGAGGCCAGGGCGCTGCCTCTTCATCATCACCACTTCTCCCTTTGAATATAGATGGAGCAGTGAGGATATTTATCATCTATCGGTTTACCCAAAGGGATACCCTATGTGCCATCGGATCCGATCTGCTTGGCAGACTGAGAACAAGCAAACACCACTAACTGGGAAAGCTGCAAAACCTACAGAAGTCAAGAAGCCGTCTTTCCCTCCCTCTGCTTCAGCTTTGGGGGAAGCCCAAAGCAAGCAGACATCCGTTCTGTCTCAAAATCAAGAAATCGTGCTCTTGAAACCTACCCCTATGACGTGTACCACTCCTCGGTCACGAAGGAGCACCTATTAGCAGGGACACTTCTGCTTCACACCGCACCGGCAGTCAATACTGACGTAATTAAAGAGAGAATAACTTTCGGAGTGCAGAATAGCAGAGTTACAGAGCTGCTGTATGACCTGAAACCACGGCACGAACTAACTCTGGCCCAACACCTCAGCCTGACTTAACACCGTGACTCAGGACACAATTATGAATCTTCTGCTGCTCCTCAGTGTGTTCACAAGTGCGTTAATTAAACTATCAACCGCTGACTGGAAAAGAGAACAGTTGTAAACAATATTGACATCTTGGAACCTCCAGTTCCAATCTTCAGGAAGGATGAGTGTAATTTAAATCTTCAGTTTTCACTGAAGTTATGAAATCCTCAGTGCCTAAACAACCTTTCAACAGAACGAAAGGTGCTGGTGCACGTGCACGCATTAAAAAAAAAAGTCTGAATTAAATTATTATGCTGAACTAGTTTAGCAACATTAAATATTCTTAGTTTTAAAGTGGCCACTACTCAGTTTCTCTCTGTGAGTTAAGTTATATCAAAACAAGACATATTAATTCTTAATATACAGTAAAATGATATCCTGCAATAGCGTTAAAAGCAAATTCTCAGGCGACAGCCAATGCCTCTTAGTTGCTATTAAAACTGTTTTTCTGTAGTACCATTACAGAGGCCCATTTCAAGAGGCTGTAACTGGGTCTTGGATAGGGAAAGTAACTGGCAGGTGAAGGCACAATTTCTGGAACCCTTCAGTCTTAACCCATTTCCTCCTTTAACTACACCCTTGGAGCGGTGGCACGCAAGTAACTGCAGTTTGGGTAGGCTGCCTCCAAACCCACATAGTCCATGTACGCAGAAAACCCCTGCGGCGGGTCCCTCCGCAGACGGGCTTGTTTGTGCTCGGCCCCACGGGCACGGCCGAGATGGGCACCAGGTTGCAGGCATCCTGTCCCCGGGACATGCATCCTGGGAAGGTGTGGTGGGATGCACGGCTGCATTAAGGACCACCACGGCCCGAGGCTACGCTGGAAGAACGAGCTCGGCTTGGGAGCTGCATTTTGGCTCCCAGCCCCTTCCTGGCACAAGGTGCTTTGGAAGTGCATCCCTGGTACATGCACATCTACAGACCCCCTGACACACAGACTGAAAAGCTAGAATTGGCAATTTCTTGGTAACAACTGATGGTACTTTGCTCCACTTCAAAATGCAGCAATTACTGACTTGGGGCTTGATCCTTCACATCCCGCAGCGTGTATCGCTTCAGCGGGACTCTGCGCATCAACCAAGCTACACGTATGTCCGTTCGCAAGCCGAGACCCAGAGCCCTATTGCACTATGGTGCTGAGAAAGCTAATACATTTTCAACCTTTTTAAGCTTATGGATTTATGGCTCCGGAACTGCAGAAAAGAGATGGTACTGCTGCAAGATAGTAAACTGATTTTTATTTATTTTTTTTTCATTTTAAAACAGCTTCATGCAGTCATGTCAAGGCATCCAGGGATATTTTTGTGTTAAGAAGGGCTGTGGAACAAAGTTGCTCACTTACCCCAGCAGGAAAAGGTTCACCTACTTTTTTTGCTCATTATTCTGGGTCTCTATTACCCAGTAAGATATTTTATTACTGAGAAAAATCATGCCTTTGGTTTTATTTTCTTGTTCTACAGCAACACCCTGCAGTCCTGATCAGCAAGTGATGGGTGTCCTTCAGGAGCAGGCAGTAAATGTAAATTTAGCAAAGAGCACTTATCAAATATAAATACAGGGTCTGTGCTCTCGGGATTATCTGATTTTCTCTTGCTGCAGAAAAAACCACATGAAAATGAAATCCTAAATTTAATTTGCTGGTGGGGTATAGGCTACCACCAGCACACAGGTGTGATTTACTGGGATATTAGGATTTGCAATCCCAGAAATGCTGCTAAATCAGGGCAAACTGGTCTACCAGAATCCTGAGCCTCTAAGGATGGGGATCCCAGAGCCGTGCAGGTGCTCTGTCCAAGTTTTTTCCCCAGCTGTCCAGCTTGAACCTCCTAAGCCACAACTTGGGGCTGTTTCCCCTCATTCTACCACCCAGCGAGGAGCTCAGTTAGGTCACCTGCATTTACTCCCCGCAGGCAGCGGCGGGGGGCAGCGAGATCCCTCCCTGAGCTCCTTGCCCGGCTGAACAAGCAATTTAATTTTTCTCCTTTGGTGTACTTTTCCCTCCCTCCCTTGCTCTAAATTGCCTTTGCCTAAAGCATCGTTCTTAAATTAATTATCAAGGAGCTTTATGCTGCACAGGAGCACCGTTTTGAGCCTCCGTCAGGACTTGGGGCTATTTCTTCTGCAGCCTGGGAGCACAAAGGCACAGCCCCTGCAAGACCCGTGACTCCTGTGGGACACTCCTACAAGTTTTATATATAGATAACAATTTTTCCTTGCAGCCCTAATATTAAATATGTGGATTTGCAGCACTTTCTGTACTTGCACACTCCCCAGCCGTGCCTGTCTCCAGGGACAGCCACTATTGGTATTACTTCATTAAGGCCCCATGCAATTAAAGGTAGGTTAGGAAATTGAGACGTGACTTTGGACGATACCTTCATAGGCGCGAGCTGGATGGGAGTGATGCATGAGGGATCCACCATAGGCTTTGGCCTGTTTGCCGTGTCCGCCAGCAAGCTGTGCCACTGCTGAGGTAGTCCCGTGAACTTCTGCTCCCGGTGGTCAAAGCCAGTGTGAACCCGATGCTCGAAGTTAGAGGGCCCAGAAATTTCAAGCCTTTTCTTCTTCTTTCCGAACATGGTGGAAAAATCTGGAGAAGTCACACGGAAAGAAAAAATAAAAAATGTTTATGATTTGTTGCAACTTGCAGCTAGTCTCTCCACGGCACAGATAATAATTTTAGTAGGTGTCATTAGCCAAATACCTGTATGAACTTTAATGCACACACATTTGCAAGGGAAGCACTGATGTGGCCTCCTCTCACAGGATCTGAGGTTTTAAGAAATGGACCCAGTCTCTAATCTATGTATGTCCGTGATACCTTATGAAATGAGGAAATACCTCTATTCCCAGCAGAGAAAGCCCCAGGTCCTATTTTCTACTCCTCTCTCTGCTCTCTACTTGTGCCGCAAGCTGCGTCCCGTGAAAGCTCAGAGCCCTGAGCGGTATCAGCAGCAGCGTACGGCTTTGCTCAGAGGACAGTATACGGTGTGAGCGACAAGCCGTGCCCCGACACGCCACGAGAGCAAACGCACACACAGCTTTGCATCTTAAATCTAAATGCCCGATCGTGGAGGAAAGACAATTCACCCCAGGTGAGAACCTGGCCCCGCCATGTTCATCTCCAGATCTCACCCAGCAGCAGTGAGAGGGGGATTTATTCCTTTGCCATTTCAGCGATGCAAATAGAGAGCTCAGATCTAATCCCAACCTGGTCTAACGGTCTTGATCTGCATTCATAAAGGGTCCTGCTTAAAATCAGCACCAGGTATCAGCTGCTGTAATCATCATATTTACGTGGCGTGACTCCTTCTGGGGAGCAACATTTTGCTGTGAGCATCACACGCCAGAAGCACCTGGGTTTGTGCCCGGTGGGCGCATCCCGCTGACTCCAGGCCAGCAGAGTCAGGTAGGATTCATTCCACCAACAGCCCTGCTCCTTTTTAAGGTCCAGGAGGAAGGGCCAGCTCCTTTGGCCTTTGTGCAGGTGGCGTGGAGAAGAGAGAGGAGTCCCTCCAAGGCTGTGCAGGCAAGGAACTAGAAGCTTTTGGAAGAAATGTAACCTTCCCAGGTCATGCATTGCTGGACAGACCTAGGCTGACCCGGCCGCCTGGTAAAGCTGCTCTACGGAAAGTGAGTGAGAAATTCCTGGTCCCAGGGAAACAGACAGAGGTCCTGCTGCTTTTCAATGAAATATTGTTCTGTCCTGGTAAAGTCCCCTGTCTGCTTTCTGCCACCTCAAAATAGACCTCCACATTGATACTGACATTGCAAACAAGGCTCTGTAAGCCCTTGAGCAGAACCTGCCTGAAACAGCAGCTGGGTGAGGAGGTCGGCAGCTCTATAAAACCTCTTGTATCACAGCAGAGACTCGGCTGTAAAGGTGCTGCCCTGACTTTATGACTCAGGAGGTGGACAGTAGAAGATCAAGGAAGAAAATACAGCTGCATTGCTGCTGCAAAAAAAAAGATGGGATGATAAGTCAAGTATTTATTCCACACTCATTCCCTTTTACTAGTTTATTTAAAGACCAGGTCTATTATTTGAAGACTGATTGTTGGCTGTTTTCTAAGTCCTCCCTGTGTCTTTGCAGGTGATTATGTCTCCCTTGTGTGTATCCTCTTTAGACAGAGGAGATCTGCTCCTGTTGGCTTTTCTTCATAGGCTTCGTCTTCTGCACCTCCCTCTGGCTTTGCTCCCCTTCTCTGAACTCCCTCCAAATGCCCTGCCCTCTTGACAGTCCTTCTCCATCTCTGTTAACTCTGATCTCTTCCTCACCTTCCTCTTCTGATCTCACCTTGCTATTTAGTCCTTTTTCCACCTCCAACATTGTGACCTTTTTAACGTCGGTGGCATGCCAGGTACCTTGTGGCACTTGCAGAGGTGTTTCCAGCCTAACCCAAACCTGTCATGGTTGGTCTCTGGTCAAGGATTATTCACTTTCAAGGCTCAAACAGAAGCAGCTGGCAGTTCAGGTAGCAGCTTGTATTCACTGCTTATCTACAGGGCTCCACAAATTGCAGCGGGGTGCAGACGAATGGCACTGGGCTGATTTCATTCACCCTCTGGGACGGGAATCTGAGGCCTACCGGAGTCACATTTTAAACCATCAGCTCTGGACACATACTTCATCTGACCAGTGCCAGCATTTGCCAGGTTTCCCATTGGACTTGCACCCTAGTGCAGCTGTTGGAGGCTTGAAATCCTCTGAAGTCCCAAACAACATCAGATAAATAGAAGCACATCAGCTGGCATGCTGTGTACTGCCTTTTTAAAATACACACCAGATTCATTCAACAAGGTATTACTCTTTTGGTTTTAAATTGCTCTTTGATACATGGCAGTTCTGTTTTAATGCCATTACAGCTAGAAGCAAACGTGAAATTCAGCCCAGTAGGCCTTTTAGTTAACATTTGATTAAAAAAGTTCATTCAGGCACCTATCCGTTCTGTCACGCAAAACACCAAGCTCCTCGAATTTGTTAAGAAACCCTAATTTCCTAATGGGATTAGTCAGGAAAACATCTCCCAGAAAACGGGGCGATCGCCTGCATTGAGCAGTGGCAAAGGGAGGTAAGTGGCTGCAGGGCAGCAATTTGGGGCTGCCTGCAGCATCCTCCCCATGCCAGGGCACTCACCCTTAGCTTAATTCCTCCTGACGGCCTCCAACATACTCCTGATCGTGCCAGGCTTCCCAGCAAATGCCACCTCTCCATCCAGCTCCTCCCACGCTCGCCCCCACAGGAACGAAAGGAAATGAGGTATCGTACTCCTAATTCGTTGCTATTTTTGTGGGGATGAGCACAACCAGGGCGTCTGTCCGTTACCTGCATGTGTTTTTGCCAACAAATAGCCTGGCTGATTTCGACACCGTGCGCGTGCCGCAAGGTGGTACTCAACGTGAGGGGGCCTGGGGGAGCCTGTCCTCACAACAGCCCCTACTGATGGCAGTGAGCCTGGGCTAGCTCAAAACAGGACTCAGCGTTAGGTGGCTTCAGTGGGGTGTGTCTGCAGAAAGGCTTCACTTTATCCTTAGGCTGAAACGATGGAGCACATTCATTTAGCGTTTATAAACGGGAGGTCTGAAGGAGGTAGTCCTTCAGTCACAGTGAGCAAACAATCTACTAAATGCGATGGTGTGAGACCAAAAGAAGTCTGTTCTTAACCAGGGGAGAAGTCTGTGTTAAGCTCAGGGCTGCGATGCTGACGGGCTCCTCCATCCCACGGTCCAACTGTGGCACAGGAACAAAGACAAGGGACTTGTTCTACCAAAGCCACGATGGAAAAAATATATATGGGACAATTACTTGGAGGAAAACACAATATTGGTGGGGAAAATCAGACTACTGTACTGCCTCTCCTGCTGACGAAGGCTGAGTAACCCACAGCAGTGCTGGTCCCAGCTGCACCACTGGGGAACGGGGAAGGAGGAGGGATAGCAAGAGAAACGTGAGCTGTGCTCTGTAGATAAACTACCAAAAAACTTTCACAATGGCAATACTTGTGTTATGCAAGCTGCTGCGTGAGAAAGGAGTACTGCCAGCTCTGCTGGTGCCTGCTGAGCAGTCGTAACACAGCTCCCTCCAGCTGCTGCAGGAACCGAGGCAGTGCTGGAAGGGTGCTATCAGGAGCAATTACTGCAACTTGCACTTAATGCTGTTTACTGTAGTGCCTAACAAATCGAATTACATGCTAATCAGCACACCCTGCCTGTTAGATCTGTGCCAGCCTTGGCTCCTTTTCATGTCACTCCTTTCTGTGCACTGAAATAATCCACTGAGCACCGCAGTGCCATGGACTCCCGGACTGGTCCAGATTTCATGCATGATCTCCAGTGACAGATCAGGTCCCCACAAGCAGAGAAAATTCCCTCGGCCCTAGACACTGCCCACGCAAGGTGTGACACATGGACCGGCAAGGCAATTCCACCCTGCCAGCTACTGCACCATCGTCATGCTGCCTCCCAGTCATGAATGAAGGTATTTTTCCAGTAAGAAGTACCCTACAGCCCTACCCTGGAGTAAGAGGGTGGCAGTACTATTGTGGGTGCCAGGGGAGCCCATTCAGGCCCTCCCATCAGGGTGTCTGTGCTCAGGGCAGGATTTCCAGCAACAGCCTTCCCACAAGAAGCTTTGTCCAGCTCCTGTTCCCGAGCTCACATTCAGAGGTGATGAGTTGCTCTGTTCAGTCTCATATACTTGGCCCCATCCTGCGGTTTTGGTGGGTTGTCCCTCCCCATATGTGAAATCAGGGGGACACTCAGGGAGGCTGATGAACTGAAAATCTGGAAGTCCAGATTTATGTAAATAGCCCCAAAGAACAAAGTTTTGCACTTACAGCATGCAGAACACAAGGCAGCTGGAATACAAGGAAAAAAGGATGCCTTCAGTCCTAAAGTTAATCACATTCTGTGTATTTTATGGCATCCCAAATAAGAGCAATCCAGTCAACCCACCAAACAGAAGTCTGCTCAACTCTGCCTGAACTTACGGAGTGCCAGTCCTGTTCCCAATGAAAAAGTCGGAGCCGCTTCTTTCTTCCCCTCCCAGCAGCTATTCTTTTAGGTTAAAAACTAGGGAAGTTAGAAAGGCTTATTTTGTCTTGTGATCTTGGAAGCTACCAGGTACCAAGTGCATCTGAAGCCCTGACAATGGTACTTGCCATCCCAGCTGACCCCGACACTGAGCAAAGGTCTATGAAATCCTGCCATACATAAAAACCTACAATTCTAAAGTCAGGAACTAGAATAACAAAGTGAGATAGGTATTTTGACTTAAAACCGGAGCTTTTAATGATTGCCTGCCATAGCTACATAAGCCCTACGTGGTTTTCATCGCGGTATTCCCACAGCCAGCTGCTGTGTCCCACTAACCCAAGGAAATCACCCGTGTCCAGCAGCAATACCACCCTGCGCCGCCCTGGGAAGTGTGCGTGCAAGTATTCCTTACACACACCTTGCCGCTGCTCGAGCGCACGGCTGGGCTGTAAATATTCCCTCGGGACGGGCTCGGTGTTCATCACCTATCAGCCCAGCAACACGTTTGCTCTTTGAACAACCAGCAATCGGTTCGTTTTCAATTAGGAAGCACGCACCACGTTAAGTTTATCAGCCTGTGGTTTTTTCCGCAGGGATTCCCTGTGGTTCCTTTGCTGGGCAAGCAGCAGAGCCCTTTCCCCTCGGGGACGGGCGCGCTGTTAGCATCTGGAAACTGCCTTTGCGCACGCCGGGTATCATCTGCAAGCCCAGAGCGGAGGGCAGCAGCGAGGGCTCGAACCCCCCCCGTGCACCATGAAAAGGCACGTTTCCCCCAAGGCAGGCACACAGCCAAAAATGTTAATAAAATGCATCCTTTTTAAGAATTTTTAAGAAAACTGTTACAAACACAGATTGCAATATGGGAGATGGGTACGGGTCGCTTTCCTTTGATAATTTTTACTTACTAATAATAGTTTTCTGTAGCACAAGGACCTCAATTATTCCCCTCCAGAGCAAACAAAACGCAGTAATGCATCATTAGCTTCACCAGCTTCTGTTCCTGCTCTCTGATTAATTGTAACCTTTCACGAGATTTGATCGTAAATGAAAGAGTATGAATTGAGAAGCACAAATTAAATTAACGTGTCAAGCCAGCTTGCACAGCCAGTGCTCCAGATAAATGTGAGCTGGGCTGATACTCAGTCTCAAGGAGAAAGCAAATGTCTGGTATGGACTGATGGCAGCATAAATCGCTAAGAAATGCCCTGTAAGCGAGAGGTAAAAATGACGGTGGTTCTCCTTCAGCTCACACTGGTGCAAGTGGCCGCTGCTGAGGCAAGGGGAAGACGACTGGCACATCTATATAGCTATAAAAATGAGGAAAATGCTTATTTCTTTATTTATTTTAAATGAAATAGCAACAGTAGCTTTGTATTTCCTTCTTGTTTGCTTTAAGGATGGTCCTAAGCTGCTCGGTGGGGACCCTCTGCTGCTGGCTGCAATCAGAGCAGGAGTTTCCTTTGCGGGGAAAACCAAAAAGTGTGCCTTGATTGCAGGCATCAATTTTTTAGTAGAATTTACCTCTATTTTTCTATTTTTAACTGAAAACAGAGAGAACACTACTCTATGTTTCAGGAGATGAAACGAAGCAATACCTGGAAAAGCAGAGGGGACCGAATGGGAAGCCAGTAAATTTAATAGAAAGGCTCTTAGAAATGGTTTAGGTCAGGCCTGGCACACCACTGTGACTCTGGGACAGAGCAGAAATCCCGTCTGACTTCCCAGATAAGACACTGACTACTTCCCTGACTGTCAGAGGAGCGTTCTGAATGCACAGGATGAAGATGAGTAAGGGGTAACCAGGAACCGGGGGGCAGCTGCCTGCAGAGCACCCTCAAACCCCAGGCAGCTGGGTCCTGCAGTCCTGTCCTGTATTCATTCATTCGTTTACTGGTCTTATTAGAGGGAGATGTAATTTTTTCCTTTAGGTACAAGGTAGTTTCAGACCTCGTGAAAGGATATTATTCGTTTTGCCATGTGGATGGACAACACCAAACGCAGGAGAATACCAGCTTGGTCCATCTCTCTTAATTGGAGACCTCGTTTCCCATCATCCATGCTTAACCCTCTGCTCTTCCCAGTAACGATTTGAGCATTTCAATTTGGTAAAAATAAAATAAACCCTTAGAAAATGTTTTGCCATACCCTACTAATGAATCAAGATGACGATTTTAAGCGTTGACTCTCTGGCAGCAACAAGAAGGATCTACAAATCCTGAATGAATGAAGTCAACCCATACAGCCCGAATTTTGACAGTCTTCTACCATCCTGCTACGCTCTTCTGCACGTAAATAGTGACACTGATGAAAAACTAATCGCCTGTGACCACGCAGTTTTTCCAGACTAACTCTATCTTTTTTTTAATCCAAAGAATGTATAGAAATACCATTTTCCATGCAAGCTCAAACGTGTTTTAGGAACAAAAAAAGTTGATGGTCAATAGGATTCTAATTATTCCCATGGATTTTCAGGGTGCCTTATATTTTTTGAGCTGGGATGAACTTATAAGGCATTTCACCACTATTAGAACACACGCTTTAAACATTGAAAAATATATACCGATAGACTAGCCCACACCTGAGACATGCAAAATGCCAACTTCCCAAAGCCCCTCGTGTACCCTACGGCATTCTGCTCATTTCAACCTTAGGTCAAACCAGCCAATTTTTCAGAATTCCTGTGTCACTGCACAATATAATAAAAATACATTTACACAATTACAAGTTGTCCAGCACTTGTCATTGTCCACGTTTCTTCCCAATCCCACAATACCTTGTTTATGGTTGCAAACACCTTCATTCGTCACAGCACAGCGGGGCGTCTCTCGATAGCCGGCCCATGAGACATATCTAATAGAAATGCACAACGGAACAAAAGACAGGAAAAAATAATAACAGAGAGGCAATGCATGCTTCCAGAGAAATAGTAAAAGCCAGTACAGAGTGGCCAAACGAGGACTGATGTACTCCAGGGACCAATGCTCATTCTTCTTATTGAAAGCTACTCTTGTAGCAGGACTCATTTCCACACGCTGACTGACATGTGCTTTCCTAATTTAGAAGTCTTGTGATTCCCAGTGGATTTTAATGCTCAGTAACTTTCAGCTGAGTAGCTTAAACGCACATATTGTAGTCAGTCACTCTCTGTTACCTTATACACGTGCACAGGCGTATAGCAATGTACAGAGAGAGGTTCCTGCAGTGAATTAGTCTGCAACAACTCTGGGCAGACTAAAAAAGGGAAAAAAAAACCCAAACCCAAAAAAACCAAAACCCTACCAACCCCTGGAGGGAACTCAAATCGTTTCTATCTCCAGCAATTGAAAAGATTCCAGATTTGCAGAAGCAAACAGTCCTTTGGGTGTTCAGTTTGAGATAATTAATGGTATTAGCTTCGTAGGAAATGCTGGCCATCCACAGGGAGGGGGTATAAAATAGGCACCCGTTAAACGAGGCAACACAAAGCTCAAGCTACTTCCGAAACTTCAAAGCAGCTGTAATATTTTTTTCTGAGTTTATTAATATTTTCAAATATAGAGTTATATATTCTAAAGGATGTAGGTACTCTATTTCTACGTTTGAAATAGCTACTTCACGCTTTAAATTAGGATTTTAAAAAAATCAATAAAAGGAAATACTGTCAAGAATGAAGGTGGTGATATATTGGTAGAGAAGACGGCGCGAGCAGAGAGATCAGGGAAGCCTGCAGGAAATATCAAAACCAGGGTTGTGAAACTCTCAAAGCTGCACATTAGCATTAGTAACTATCGACGTTTCTATAGGCTGGGGTGACTGTAGGATACGAAATCGTACATCTGTCAAGAGAAAGCTCTGAGAAAAGTGGTTGAAAAGCCCGTGGAAAATTGCTCTGATCGACCATGTAGCAGGTTACACCATCTCTGCGTTCCCGGCCACATCCTCAGCGGGGTCCACTGGCAAAGCCTCGGCCAAAGAGATGGATCGGCACCGACCCACGGCACGGCGACGGGGGCACGCAGGCGTTACACCTTTGGGCTTTGCACGTGAAGCTTTAGCTTTAGTCCTGTGAAACTGAGTTTCCTCCCCAATACTTGACAGCAGTTGCAAGGCTGGCATTACAAACCTACCCGTGGCCGAAGCGTGTCAGGGCTTTTTTACTGCTCCCAGGAAAAGCTAATCACGAGACCACGCTGCTCCTCACCAGTGCCCTGTATTTACTATTGATGCGTCCCGATAATTTGCAAAAATCGGCTTTTACTTTTAAATAAAAGGATGCAAAATGGTTTCTAGGTCTCAAAACCAATTTATTTTGTGCTGGTTGCATCCATGAATGTACCAAAACTGGCTCAGGGAGGGGGCTCCAGGGGTGCCCTAGCACCAGTTATTTCGCAGCACCCAGTGAGTGCCGTGGGGCAGGCGGTGCCGAACACGAAGACGACCAGAGGGGCACAGACCCCTGCGACAGTATCACGTGCCACCGAGGCACATTAATAAGCTGGGGGCTCTGGAGCCAACCTCCTGCCATAAATCCTCACTGGCATGTTCACATTCAACCCACTGATTTTTTTCCTGCAACAACATTAATTGCATTTCTTATTTTACTTCTAAGACAATAGAGGCTGTGCTGGCTCTCAGGAATTGCTCTATTACCACAGTGTTTGTAATAAAGATTGCTTTCCAATGAATGATCAACACAAACAAATGCTTCCTAATGCATTATTAATGGCAAGCCTCTGATACGAATATTCTTTAGGATGAAACACATCTTCTGACCTGCAAGTGTTTACCAAGAAAAGGAACAAAACCAGATTGTTTGATATGTCAAAATATCTGTAAAACACAAACAAACATGTCTATAGATTAACATATCCACAGCAAGCGCCTGGAAGATGAAAATGACGCCTGTTGTTATCACTGTGCGTTTCCTACCTGAGTATCAGATTTTGCTCTGTATCACTTTAACGTGTAACTGAAGGAAAAATATTTCTGTAGTCTACGATAAACCACAAACGTATAGATCCTTAAATTTTTACTCCTTACATATTTTCTTGTCACCCTCCCCCTCTGCATTGTGCTGAGAAACTGGTTTGAAAGTCAATTCTTATCCTATTATCTACGGAGCTGCTGTCATGCAATACTCTCTCTCCACATTAAAAATGAGAACTGATCCCTGGAAGGGTTTGCTGAGCTTACTGTTTATTACCTCCTTCAGAAAGTTTACCATAAGCTCTTTGTAGAGAACACTGAATGTTTGCAAGGCGATGCCCGTTCAGTTCTCCTCCCTTTGGAACACCCACAGCAATCAATAATTGCAACCAGTAATTCCCCAACACCGATTTTTTTCCGAGCTGAGCGACGCTGCCGCACAGATTCTGTATCCTGTCACCTCCAGGCACCAGTTCGGAAGCGATGGGTCTCACCTGCCCTCTGCTTAAATGGGAGATGAAGGTTATGGGGAGAAATGGAGACCCTTTATGCTGCATCTCTGAAACCCATGTGAAAGTTTTGAGACCAGCCACAGAAAAGCAAACAGAACCCGTAACACAGAGTAAACTGAATGAAAAAACCCACATGTTTATACCTCTGGGCAATCTGTGCAAATCCAGAAAGATGAACGCTACCGTGAGGGTTTTATTGCTTTCCAGCTTTTAAACGACTAAAATAGAAACAGTTTTTGACTCCAGGTAGATTTTGAGCAACTGAAGAGGTTACTGCATCTTGGCTGGCCACCACCACCCCCCCGACGGGATGGTGCTGCAACAGAAAGCGGCTCCGACTCCCTCCTTCGGAGGCAGGATGCACACATGTAAATCACTGCATCCTGCTGGGCCTGTCCATGTACCATTTCTAGGAAGAGCATGGTCTGCCTCTCCAGAATGAAGGGGTTCATCTGAAATGGAACAGAAGGACACTTCCAGCCTCTCAGAAATCCAAAGGAGGCTGCCAGGTGACTATGTGACCAGCTAAGATGACTCCCAGAAACCTTGGTCTGGAAACACCAAGAGAAGCTGCCAGGTGACCACGTGCATGAGCTGGTTCAGCTTCCAAACTTTTAGACAATTACGTGAAAATGCCACTTCTCTCCGAGAAGAAACGCTTCTGCTGGAATGAGATGGCACCACCCTCCCCAGCCCGACCGATTCTGCAAGCAGCTGCAAAGGAGGCTGTTTCACTGAGAAAACACCATCGTAACAAGGAGTCTGGGAGAGAGAGCAAGATCTTCTCCAAGTATTCTCTGAGAAAGCTGATTTACCGCAGAGGGGGAGATGCTGAGCCTGCATGGAGGCGAACAACTCTGCCGTCATTTCTCGGGAACCAACGGCCCACGGCTCCCAGTCCGACCAGGGAAACAGTGCCGGTGGCCCGACAGGCCCTGAGCCCTCTTTTTATATCCCAGGAAAGCACAAATTTCGCATATTTGCATCTGGGATTACAGGTCCTCCTCAAATTCTCAGCAACAAAAATACACCATCAATTAGAAAATAGTAATTTAAAAAAAAAGAAAACACATCCCCGCATGCCGACTCTCGTTGCATTCACTGCTGTTTCCAGAGGCAGGGAGGTTTGTCTGTCCATCCATCCGTCCGTCTGTCCGTCCGTCCATCCATCCATCCATCCATCCATCCATCCATCCATCCATCCATCCCCTACTTCACTAAGGAACAACTCCAACAAGCTGCTGATACAACTGGGACACAGAAGATGAGCGGGGAAAGTGACTGCAAAACAATGCCTTAAGGAAACACGTGCAGTTACGCCGGGCGGCGGTGGGCTGAGTCAGCACTTAGTGAAAAAAGGGACTGCAAAAGTTGCTGGCTGAGGTAAGAAATGAGCATGCAGGAGGAGTTTAGATCCTCAGGGAAGTATTTTCTTACCGGAACAAAATTATTGCTTCTGGTCAAATGAAATATATTGTCCAACCAAACCTTTCATTTCATTTTCACCATTTTCCTTTTGTTCTTAAATAGGGAATAACATAAAACTCAAAAGCTATTTAAGTTAAAATCCCTCACATGTCAGCTTAGGTTTTTCCTCAAATTTTTGGACATCTGATTCAATACATTCCCTGGTTATTTTTTGATTCAGCTGATCTGAAAACTGCCTGTGCTCTGGATGGGCATCGGAGATGCGTTACTGCGTGCTTCACGGCGCGATACAAAGGGTTTAGAAAGATGATTTTAGGACCGCCGTGATACTCAAATTCTTGGAGACGTCGCAAGCGAATGACAACACCTTTGCAACGTACCCCTGCACGTTGGTCTCTGCAGTCCACACGTGCTGCTGACTCCGCGTTCGGCTGCAGCCCGCGCACCCGTCCCGGCGTGGGTAACCGCGTGCGGCGCCCAGCCTCGAGCTCAGCCGCACTGACAACCCTGGGCTTCTAAACGGTTTCCAGCTTCTTCAGGATAAAGGCAGGGAGACACTCTGAACAGCTTTTAGAATGATTATGCAAAGCACAGTGGGCTGCATAATACCTTTTCCAGTAAAACCCCCTTTTAGTACTCTGAGGATAATCAACTGTGTTATGATTCTACGATTATCACTATTTTTCAGCAAAATTACGTATACGCTGAATATTTTAAACGGACACATCTTGTCCCCCCATGTTTCTTACTTTTGGCATGTCCCTGAAAGTAACCAATGCTCGGGACGCCAAAAGCTGAAGGCTCAGCTCGCCCACGTACGAGATGTGATATGAATAAATCAGTGTGAGTCCATGTGAGCTGCTTCCCTCTCGCTAGCGGGGGCTCAGCCTGGAAAAGCTGTATCTGCAGTGGAGCTGCCGTGCGGCCTTTAACTACCCGTGGTGCCATTTAAAACCATCGCTCCATTGAGTATATTAGTTTTTAAAATGCCAAATCTGCAGCTGGGTATTGACAGGAAAAGAAAAAACCACAAATATCTACTAGAGTGGTGTGACTGTTTCTTCTACAGAGTTTGACTTAAGAGAAGGAGTTTCAAAACTCAAAGGAAACTCCAAAATTCAAAGAGCTTCATCCTAAGCGTCACTATCGGACTCGTTAGGGCAAATCTCGCTCCTGCGTACCTGATGAGAGCAGAGCTGCGTACCCGCTGCCAGGTATTTGAAGTCCATCTCTGCTCCGCTCTAAAGCTGTCTCATTGCAGTCTTGGGCTTCCTGGAGCGCCATTTGGGTCCTGATTCAACTGGTTTTGGCTTCAGAGGGAGGACTCTGACCCTAGAAATAACCACTTTCTTCTCTATTTCCCTCTAGTGGTAGCAAGATGGGAAAAATAACCCTGAATGGTGACAGCAAAGTCACGAGCAGGGGAAAGGGGGAGCGCAGCTGACTTTATTTGAGAACGCTTATTTCCTACGCCCTTTCTTTGTAACACAGGCTCCAGGAGATGTTGCTTCCCTCCCTTTTGCTGCCAAAATCTCCCACGTCTCAACCAAAACCAAAGTTTCAGCAACTTGAATTCTGCCCCTTCATCCCGAGCCAACATTGTGTAAAGCTGGACAAAGACTGACCTGCACGTTATCTGCTATGAATCCAGCAAAGTTTATGTTCAGAAAAGGAAAGAGAGAAATTTCCAACTTGGAATAAACTCTGGGCCAGTATCTGTAAATTAAGTCTAATTTAATTACCAATATATGTATTTTGTCGGCTGCCCAACCTTGAAAGAGCACGCTCCCGCTGGGATGAAACAATCACTCTGTTTAACGTCCAAAGTCACTACTCGCCGACCAGCTATTAATAGGGGGTTTTCCAGCTCAGAGGAAAAGGCGAGTTGCAGGCAAAGCAGAAGGGCAATAATCTGAACACAACCATCGGAAATGCTCCACTGAACTCCAGCAAACATAAGAAAAGACTATTTTTCTCCCCCCACCCCCCCACCGATGACAGCTTTCCAGTGCCGCTGGCACCCATCACATGTGCAGAGGCAAATGCTTCCACACTTGGTAATAATCAGAGCACAGAAATTACAGATTGGGGGGGGAGGAACGTTTGTGTGTTTTGGGTTTTTCCCCTCTCTTGGCTAAAGGCACACTTAAATCTGCAGAGCGCGCAAAGAGAACTCAGTAGTAGCTTCCTCCTCCGTTCCCACTTTCCGAGCAGAGCCAGGGCTCCCTGCAGCAATTCCACGTCACCCGTTTTGCTTGGGCTCTCAGTTTTGTCGCGCTCCTGCTCCCCGGGCCGAGCCAGAAGCACTGCCTCCATCAGCTCCTACCTGTCCTCCCCCGCACCCCTCCTCCGTTACCTGGTTATGCGTAATAATCTTCCCAGCTTCACCTCAAACCCAACTTCATGGCCAACTATTACTCTGTCCCTATCACCACTGTCACCTCGGGTTATCAAGAGCAAAGTTACTCCCCTCTCACAGTCTGAGTCCCAACGTTTGCTGAAAAATAATACGAGACCAAAGCACTGCCCTCGGCAGAATAACTTCTCGCCGTAGCACGTAAAGGATTTCCCTTAACGTCAGCATGCACTGGAGTAAGTAAATACACAAGGGAATGCAGAGGCAAACTCGGGCGCTGCAGGGACTAAGTAGGAAATACATACGAATTCTTGTTACAAGGACACAGAGTAAAAGCAAAAGCAAATGTAAAAGACCCTACCAGATGCCTAAAATCAGGACATTAACAAATTATTAACATGGCAGGCTTCAGGACAGGTGTTATACGTTCTGCGTCTCTACAAAATCAGCTTTCAAAAGTCTAAGACATTAAGGCTTAACGAATCAGAGTACATTGTTTTACAGACGAGATACCACCAAATTGCAGGAACAGAAGTGGGGGTTTAATTCAAGCTTCTCTAGCAAAGAGATTGGTTTGAAAGAGGTCAATTAAGCCTTCTACTCAAATTAATCTCTTCTGTTTATTTAAAAAAAAATCTGGAACGAGGAAAAAATGACGATAGGCCAGCAAAGCAAAATTTTCCTGTGGATGCACCACAGCAAAAACCTGCAGGTCAGCTGGGAGAAACACAGGCAGAGATTGCAATCAGTCTGCAATTCATACAGACGAATCACGTGGAGATGATTCAGACCGAATTATGCCCTGAATTGGCCTAATGAAGCACCCTCCTCTGAGGAAGGCAGCGATACCTGAACTGGTTTTTGGCAGAAGTTAATATTTTAACTTACAACTCTGGTTTGGAAAGAGTCTCTGTGGTCAGGGCAGAGAGCAGACCCTCAGAGAAACTCTTTCCACTAGTTTGCATTTCCCTCCAGCAGCAGGCAGCTGCCCACCTCCGTTCTCACAGCCCTTCTCCCCGCACGCCCTCGTGCTGTTAACGGCGCTGTCCCCAACGTGCAGACATTGCCTTCAAGCTTTGGAGTCACCCGTGGTCATTTAGGTCAGCACGTTTGCTTCTTACGCTCTTCCGAAGATTGATGGGTTGGTTTCAGTGGGGTTTTCTGTGTCATCTTTCCTTGGTCCTGCTGTAACTCGTTTCGGAGCTTCCTACAGCAAAGCAGCAAATGCCAGGCGCACTGCACGCTGCGCTGCCCATCTGCTTCCCGCGGACGCCTTCCTCTTCGCCCCGTGTGCCATCCGCTCGGGGGTGCACGTGATCCTGGCGGCAAGGTTTTCTGTGTGTTAAGACTACCTACCCTGCTGAATCAGAAAACAGGAGGAGCGGCGTTATCCCTCAGCAGAGGCATCACTGTATAGTCTTCTTCTGGCACCGAGCTCTTTGCCCCAACACAAAATACCAGAAAAAAACTGCAGAAGATTTTCAGTGGGGAACTGCCACGGCGCTGCGACACCCCAACCAGCAGAAGCATCAGTTCACGTTTATTTCCCGTGATGTCGATTGCATTGGGGGATGCTCCCAGCGCTTAAGAATAATGGCCCAGTGCGTGTGGCTGTAGCAAGGACGTGAGGGACAGACAATCCCTATAGGGAAAACCGTGCACAGGTCAACATGAATGCAGAGATCACGCTGGGTGTCTCCGGGAAGACACGAGCGGCACAGAGGTATCGACATGAGCGGCTGGCGGAGGAGGGGGAGCCTGAGCCAGAGGGGACAGATGCAATAGAACATTGAGTAAGGGAGGAGAGGCCAGCCAAGAAGGAGCTGAATCAATCAAGTAGCTTTGACTTGAATTAGTAGTGAAGGGGAAAGCCAGCTGAGAGGGTCTTACAGGGCAGGGAGGAGGATTTCATCAGCCACACTGTACATGGGGTTCTGAGGGTAACAGCATTGACTTGGCATCACGTGGCAGCTGCTGCGGGTCCCCTCTGCTGGGCTTGCCCTGCGTATTTCTCTCAGCACCCTGAGGACTCAGAATTGAGTTAATCAGACACATACCCAGCCTTGGCAGCTCCCTTCCCCCAACAGGAGGGCTCCACAAATCCATAAAACTCCTTCGGGCTCAGCCTTTCACCCCTCTCTCTCTCTGCCCTGGAAGTGAGACTTGCCGAGACCAGTAACACCCCATTTCCCTCTGTGGTCCCAGGAACGTCGGAAGTCACCTGGCACACGTGGGTAATCCTTGGCTCTCTGCAAAGACATGCTTGCAATTGGTTTCTAGGAGATTCATTTACGTATGAGTGGCTGAAGGGGGCTCGCTCTCTGCAGAGATTTATTAGCACCACTGCACTTCTGCCAGGGTTTGGTAAAGAACTTCCACCCGTTCGCAGTACATGTGCTTTGTCCCAGCTCTGCCTTTCCTTACAGGAAAAAAAATCTGCTTTCACAGCTGCCTCCATGGAAACAGCAACTCTGTGGTGCTGGCGATGCTCCAGGCTCGATGGGCTTCGCTCAAACGCGGTAATCTGCATTTCTTGATCGGAGAGCGCTGAAACCTCAAGCCGGGACCCCAGAGCCCAGCCAGGTCTCCTCTGCTGCCACCAGCGAAGTTCCTGTGGGTCAGATCTCACACTTGGCAACACCCGTGCGAGCCTACTGCGGAGGAACGGGCCGAGTCGGGCCTCAGCGACGCTTGAGAAGTGGAAGGGACAAAGCTTTTAAGTCGCACACTTCGTTAACTCTGGCAGCGCTAACGCAGTTCCTAGACTAACAAAGTAGTTAATGGACATGAAAGTTAAGTGTTCGGTTCCTCTCCTGCAGCGAGCTTTGAGACCAAACATCCAGTAAATGTAAATGAAATGGAAAACCGTTTTCTCCGATTTCCGTTTTGAAAAGCTTGCTGCCACCTGCACTCCGCTGGGTTTGGCCCCCTGCACCCTGCTGTGCCCCCCAGCAAGAGCGCAGCCGGTGGGAAACCGCGGCAAACACACCCCCCACCGGTGTGCTCATCTTCCAAGGGAGCCTAAATGACTCCTTCAGCCCCTCAAAGCACCCCCCAGTCTGCAGCTTTCAGACTACTGAAGAGGACACCCGGCAGCTGCACGACCACGGTGCAGGTAGAGAAGAGGGGATTTGCCCTCTGGCTTGGGAAAATTGGTCCGAGTGTAATAAAATGCACAGCACTTGTATAACCATTTGTTCAGGTCCATAAATCCCAGGGCATAAATCAGGCTGTCGGGGAGAGCAGCCGTGTAGGAATCTGCAGGAGGAGGAAAAAACGCTGCGACCACCTACAGCCCCACGGCACGCCGCCAGGGAGCCATGCCGGGTGCCAGTCCCACCGCTCCCCTGGTTTCACGTCGATTTACTGCCGCTGACTCCCAAGGAGCCGCTCAGTCGTAGTACTATAAATACCAGCAGAACGAGGCTCAGCGCAAGCTCGTGGTGAATAGTAGACAAATGTAAAATTCAACAATTCTTAATTGTCCTTCAGTCAACAGCACCTCTTCAAATCACTGTCATTATGGCAAAGATATTGAAATTGTTAACATAAACACAACCAAGGATTGCAGATGCTGGTGCTTTCCAGCAGTAACCATTTTACTCGCTGCTAAGTACGTTCCTTTTCAATACAGGAGCTCCACCTACGGTGGTAGACACCCAGCGATCAGGGGCCGCTCCGGGATTTGCAGGAGGGTGCCCTGCAAGCAAGGACAGAGCTGGGGAAGGAGGAGAAACAGGAAGGAAAGGCTGAGCACGGACCCACCTCAAGGCTGAGCTGACCAGGAGGTCTCATCCCACGACACTGAGACTCACGGGACCTGCACGTGCTGGGTCTCATGGCTACTGTGGGCTGAAGAAATATCTCCTGCAAGGGCAATCGCTCAACCCAGCTGGGAAGGGAAAACGCTCATCCTGCTAGTAATGCTTAAAAACAGTTATGGAAAAGATGTCAAGAGAGACCAACAGAAACAGCAGTCATGTGTCAGATGAAAACCGAAATAGGTCTTTTTTTAAAAAAAAAGGACATGGAGTACTTGCCAGAAATACAGCTTTGGAGGATCTGAAGTTACTTATGGATTTGGGCTGAATTCAGCACCCAGATTCAGATATCTTCTTAGAAATGCAGACATCGCTCATGAAACAGCTGGGGAGGAGGAAAAAGTGACAACATGGCTTCTGTGCCGAAAGGCTATGCAGCTACACAGCGCAGCTGAGGTGGGAGAAGCAGGTCCAGATCTCTTCCAGGTCTTATTCAAAGCAAGGATTTAACAGAGGATCTTCAGGAGGAGTCTCCTCACCACCATCTCTAAATGCTCTAGTATTGGTGTCTCTCAGTGTCTCCTCAACACTGAGATGTGCACACAGTCTGGGCTGGGACCTGGGTCAGCCACCCGCCAGCAACACAACTCAGGTTTTTCTTCCCTTCCCTGCCAAGAAAGCCGTCCGTCCTTCCCAGATATGCTGCTCAGGATTCTCGATCCGGGAACGGTGACGCATACTTCACAGCTGCCAAAGCCAACATAAAGGAGAGGTATCTCTGGCAGGATCAAACCCAACAGGCCCTACACTGATGGTCAACACAAGGTTCAAGACCCACCCGCCAGCCCCAGCTGCTGGGTTCCAGGAGCCCTCCGTACCCCGCGGGACGAGGCCCCATTGCCTACACCTTGGCATCTCGCCTCGGAGTTACACAGATGACTCAGTCCCTGAACAGCAACAATAAATTCAATGAGCAATGGTATTTCCACACACAGGGAAAAACTGACTGCTTGGTAAAAACACCGCCTGTGCAGACAGGGAGAAGATCCTGAGTTGACACGAGGCTTTGCACATCACTGAAGCTCAAGTAACTGCAAAATCTGGCCCAGAACACCTTTTCCTTGGTTACGTGCTTGAATCGCGGGGGATTTTTTTTTAAAATAACATTTCTAAACCAGACATCTTAGTGTCAACGCCGCCAGCTCCAGCGAGGAATTATGCTGATGTAACTCTTCTGAGGGGCTTTGTTTGAACTGAGCTTAACTGATGTCAAAGAGCCAAACTCATCCCAGTGATTACAAAGGCTGTAGGTACCGCTACTGGGCGAGAGCCGCATCTGTTGCACACACGATGCAGTCCCCCCCCCGGAGGGCTTGCTGCCTACGTGGACAAGGCAGAGCGAGGGAAAAAAAACCAAGCAGGACAAACCCCATCTGACCACATGGTGAAGTGATTTGTCTACACCACCTCGGGAGCCTGGGTTGGACTTCAGACCTTTGAGTCCACCTCTTCTCACTCAAGAATTTCCCTAGGAAGTCCCAAACTCATCAGGTCTGATGCTGAGGCGGGTGTTAAGCCCTGATCCTACCCATACACGGGCATAACTTTAATCCTGCTGTTTGGTCTTACAAGGGTTAAGGAGACTATTCCTGTGCTCAAAGCGATGCAAGTATCAAAGCTCACAGGACCAAGGTCTGATTGTCTTCTCTGAGGCAAAAAGGAGCTCAATTTGCCGTTGGTTTTCTCAGGAAGGTAACCATCTTTTTGGAGCTTCTCTTTGCCGTAGGTTCTGACTATTCTGAATGTTTTCAAAACGCCACCGCTAGAGCCGCTTTAGAAAGCGCCAATAAAATTAATATTAAAAATGACTTCGCGCATAATTCATGGCCTCTAGAAACCATTTCTTATTCAACTGGCAAACCAACCAGTCATGCATTTCACATTGCTTTCTCGTTTTCTTAGAAGTGATGTGCTACTTTAGGAACAGCGTTATCTGTGCTGCACGTGTCAGTCAGACAACAGGCAGCTCTCCAGCAGACCCCCCGAACGCTACCATAAATCCAGCGTGATCATCTGGGACGGGACGCAGCCATTTGCTATCTCACACAGGAGGGAAATCGGAGAGTTACGACAGATTTATAATCAGGCTGAATCAGATCAGGGGAGATACTCTGCAATATCTGTCCGGGTATAAAATGCTCTACTTAATCTTTGTATTTGTTTTCTTTGGACACATTAACCTGAGAATTTATGGCAGCGATGCTTGAAAAGCAGTGAATTTTATGCAAGTATTAAACACCTGGGAAACATTTAGCAGGATAAGCTGAAGAACTGGTACCAGAAACATAACTGAGAAAGCTGGTGCTGTGCATAGCCCTGGATGAACCTGCTTCAAAGCATCCGAGAAATTCAGTCACCTGGCGCCCAGCTCTTTCTCCAGATGAGCCGTGTTCTGCAGCTGATCTCGCCGGCTGGGGCTGGCAGTGCGAGCGCCTCACCAGCACAGCAGAAGGCTTCCCCAGACCAGGTCCAGGGGCTGCGGATCCGGCTGGTTGTATTTTCTGGGTCTACCTTCCTCTTCGAACACGCACCAAACGCCCACCAGAAAGTCTTGGGGCACATCTAGTTAGTGCAGGCACTCATCATTGAAATTGTCTTTTAAAATCACCGATTTGCAAGCACGGAGCAGAACTGGGTTTGCACCAAAATGACCTTCAAGGGGTTTTTTTTCAGCTAAAGTCAAAACCACAGTCCTCCTGAGCCAAAGGGCCCCAACTGCTCAAGCCCTGTGACTTTATTCATAGGTTAACCCTCTCATCAAGGTAGATGAGATGCTGCACTTTCCACCCAATAAAGATGGATCATTCACTGAAAGTAACTATAGTGCTAAAGAGTTGAAGTATCTCGTAACAGCTGTCTACAACATGCCACATAGGAAGGCACATAACTAATCAACATATGAAAATCCAAGTATCATAACCATTCAATCCTTTCAAAATAAATCCAGAACAAAATTATATTTTATACTTCAATATGTCTGAGTCAGTATTTATTAACAGTCAGCTCCGAAGCCCCTGGTTATAATAAGATGGACCGTAATTTTAAAATATTGTTGTAGGCAGCCTGCCTTACCTAATCTGCAACGTATACCGCACTGGAGGAAAAGGTCTCACACACTCGGTGAGAGATGATTCAAACGAGATGTAAGCAGACTCCTGAATTCATAACCAGGAAGGTTATTCTTAAAAAAGAAAAAAGAAAGCAAGAAAGAGGAAAAAAAATATCCTATTTTACAAGCTCTTCTCATTGCAAAGCACTGTGCAGTGTTTAGAGATGGGGCACACCACCACCACCAAATACAAATGTCAGGCCTTAAAAACATTCAGCTCAAGAAATCCATGAGATCTACCTCTCTTATTCAGTTTTAAGAAGTTTAGCTGACACTGCTAATGTAGGTTATACTGGAAAGGGAATACTGTAATTCTTTCTCAAGAGATTTGAAGAATGGAGACCTACAGTGGCTTAATTAAGGTTAAATAATCAAGTTCAACTTCATATAATTAAATTTAACCACCTATCAGAGTTAATAGGCCAAAAATAATAAACCACATGAGAAGAATGAGAAAGCCAGTCCAAAAGGTCCCAGAGTCAATAATACGGTTATTAACGTACTGACGTCTGGCATATGTGTCGGTAGGGAAACAGACTATTGGGAGACTCGTATCCATCCAAGCAAAAGGCTACCAGGAAAAGTGCCGGAAACCCAAGGCAGCGGAAATTCAAGCTTCAAAGATTTTCCAAGCAGAAAAACATCTAACTTTAAAAAAACATTATTTTTTTTAAAATTAGTTTCAAGAAGATTGAAGAGTAAGGGCTGAAAATAAGATTCACGCAGCAAGGAAGAAAATATAGAGGAAGCCAAGGATACATGCCCAACAAAAGGCAGAGAGAGACAAGATAAAGGCTCTGCTGGAGAATCTTTGCAGTAGTCTTCCTCCTAAATGATATTGAAACGAGTCATGCACGTCCCTGATGACGATTGTAATGACAGGTCATCATGAAGAGATTAGTCAAAGCTATCAGAGAAGCACATGGGAGGAACCACAACTCTCAGCTCAAAGATCCCAAAAGAGACAAGAGGCTAAAATTAACGGAGGAGACTAAGAAGAACCCAGGCACTCGAGAGCTTTGCTTGCTGCCTTCTGGCTGATGTTGTATGACATTTCTTTTAGGCTATTTCAGTGCTTCCTATGAAAAGCAGTAATTTAAATTGCCAGAAAATATTGTGTTCACAGCGGGCTCAGAGCCGTGCCCTAGAAATCAGGAACACAAAGTTTTAGTCCCGCTTATTAAAGGTTAATTGGCGTTCTTTTCTGTACTACCTTTACAGTTATGTTGACATCAGACAATCTCTGTCACCTCAAACACTGATTTGAAAGAGAAACAGAGCTTATTCCCATCGAAACCATAAGACATAGATATAAAATTTTAGATTAAAACTTAAGAAAAAAATGTTTCCGAGATCAGCAGATAACCATTTTCAACTCCACGTTCCAGTCTCAAACGCAACCAGTTTTTGAGCAGAACTGGATTCAGCATCCTCAGCAGCCCACCGCACATCTTCCTCCTCTAAATACCTGTGCACGCCCCAAACCTCCCCGAGGCCGACCCAAAGCAGCCACGGTGGGGTGAAGCCTCCCATACCTGCACGGGAGCCAGCAGCGACGGCGGCTGGCGGCACGGCCGTTCCCAATTCCCCTCCCGCCGTCAGGGATGTAAGGTAATCCCCCACCCATCTGGCCCCCCGGCTCTCCCCACGGGGTTACGGCAGCAGAGCTGCTTTCCGCCCTCTCCGCGGGGCGGCTGACTGACAGATGCACAGCAGGAGGGTACTGAGCCTCTTCGTGTGATTATCTTTTGCTCCCCGAGAAGGATTTAGTCTACTGAGGTTGTTGCTGAGAGACTTCAGTTGACTCAAGCGTTTTCCTCGTGAGATACAACGCAGCGGGTGTGCTTTTGTTTCACTGGGGTCAGGCGAGACCGCAGGGAATCCTGCATGTGTCCGCAGGGAAAAGGTGCAAAGCCTGACTGAGCTCATAGGTTTTGGATGGCAGTAAGGTCTGCTTTAGCTGCCGGGGTACCCCAAACCTCCCTGCCTGCACCCCAGGATGAGACTCCACCGGAGTCTTCTATCACTGCATTCTCAATCTTGAGATTAAAAATAATTAATCTCGCTCTGCCATTAGAATGGCTCAAAATACACAGCACTAACACGTGTCTATGTACACATATGTACACGTATATAAATGCACACACATGTATGTATGCACACACATGCATGGCTAGATGCAGCTTTAACCAGTTTTCCTGTGCGTGACCCGGTGGGCTTGGCTTCATTCAACCTCTTCTCTGGTATCAGAAGCAGGGGACAGTCCCTGTGAAAACCCCGAATCTGACATTCTTCAGCACTTCGTTTCAAGACACAGAGCTTTGGAAAAAACCTAAATGATTGTGACCCTCATGATCTCCCGGTACGCTTCCAACGCAAAAGCTGGAATGCAAGTTCTGCTCTGTTCCTTCCAAACGCTGCCGATTTTTGTAACCTGTGGTGACGTCCCCTCTGCTACTCGCGGCTTGCTATTTACAGCCAAAGCGCCTCTCGCACGGCAGAGCTCCGTGAAAGCAGGAGCGGGGGAGCCCTGCGAGCCCCCGCGCTGCCCAGGCACCCCTGCAGCAGGACCCGCGCTGCGCTGGCCCCGCCAGGGCGCTGTGAAACCAGCAGCTCCCAGGGCTGGCGTGTGACTTCACGTCTGATCAGCCGTGAGCTGACACAGAAGCGCTTTTCTTCAGTGTCGCCGCTTTATCTAGCTCAAAAAAAACCCCCAACCCTGCAGCCTTACTACCATCAACACCTTCAGCCGATAAATTTGGCTGATCTGGGCCTACGGGTTCAAAAGTTCTCGAAGGGAGGGATGAAGATATAAACCGAGCATGATCACATAAGCCTTCTTAGGAAGTCGGGCTAAAAAGAGATTTGACTTTCTAAAGTGCCATGACACAGTATATTAAGATGGTTTCAAGACACGCGCAGGGCGGTAAGGGGATCACTGCCTCTGTTTGGGCAGCGATGAAGAAACCCTGTGTACGAGGTATCCTGCAGACAGCTGCCAGGGGAACACCAAGATTCTACGTTATAAGCTGTGGGGAAAGGTATCAGGCTGGGCTGGGGGGATCTCAACAACTCACCTGCTCCAAGTCAAGCAGATTTAAAGCCAGCCAGTGGTGGGAAAAGTTTACCTTAAAAAAATTTATAAGGTGACTCCGTAGCTAAAAAGGTCCTACGGGTTGTGAGGAAGCTCAAACACCCTCAACACGTCGGAGATGCTGAGGTCCCAGATGTCTGCACTAAAGGAAAAGGTGCTCTGTTACCCACAGCCAGCATTATGCATCTTTGCCGTGTCGTAGAAGTATCGAGTAGAAGTATTGTAGAAGTATTTAGTAGCACCAGGGAGACTTTTAAAACATACTACAGACAAGCTCTGGGAACCCAATGCACCGATGTGCATCGTTTACCCCAGTCCACGCACATGTGGGTGGCAGAGTCCCTTCCATGAGGCTCAGTACCAGGCGTACCGCGAGGGTTTGCGCTCTCTCCCACAGGTCTGGGTCTTCCTGGCTTCAGCAGGGGACCGGGAGAAGGCTCTCCGCTCTCTTCCGCACAGCACGGAGGGAAGGAAATGAGAGCAATGAAATTAAATGAAGGTAAACGGAGGATCTTGCTGGGCAGGAAGGCTGCTCCCGCTGGGGACCAAAGCTGCGACCCGGGAGATGTATCCCAGAAGCGGTGCCCGTTTAACCTTGGTGGATCTTGCTCAAAGCCTTCAATGATTTCCCAGCCGCTTTACACAGGCAATAAACCCCAAATTCCCACTGGACCAGGAACGCTGCACTATGCTCGGCCACGCCAGCACCCAGTCCCCACCTGTACGCAACATAAGCCGCAATAACCATCCACACGCTGGCCCCAGGACGCAGCAGTGTTGGCATCCCATCTCCATCTCCCTTCTGCTCTTATCTTGTCTATAAAAAGAAGTTTGTACTCCCTGGTGCTATTTTTAGACCGTGTTATGACTGCTTCCCACCCGGTTATTCCCGTAATGCCAGGCACCCCGAGGTACGCTAATGCTTTAAGTACCACAGAGGTGATGAAGTCGCACAGGAAGCCGGGCGCCAAGTGTCGTCTGTTTTCCCCAAATCAGAGAACAATTCTCTACAATCACGACGTCCCTATCCCTGCTGTAATTAATGCAGTGCAGTCAAACCCAGCTAATAAGAATGGTGTTAAAAAGGTCTAATTTGTCAAAATAGGACAGTCTATTAGCGAACAAATTATATATTGCCCTAGGAAACAAGACAAGACAACTCTGTGTAATAGACAAAGTTGATATAGAGCCTTTACCGAAGACTTCAGTCGTTACCAGCCCCAGGATCCGCTCACACATGGAGAGATGGGTCTATACATCCACAAATAATGTTGCACCCCGGCTCACTCTTAAGTCTTGGTTTCTACCCATCTCCCTTGCTCTCTCCTAGAAAGAGAAACTTTTCCTGGAGAAATATTGACAGAACCAATGAAAATTCTGCAACAAAGTTTCTGGTTTGGAGTTTTCCTCTGGGGAAAAAAACCAAACACACCCAAACCAAACCAAACAAGCCAACCCAACACCAAACCAAAGGCGTTCAGTCGGGAAAAGGTCTGGCAGGTGTCCGGGAAAGCGGCTGCTGCTCCTGAGCGCTGTGTGTCCATGGGCTGCCAAGGAAGAGACGGCTTTGGAAAAAAGCCCAACATTTTCAGAAGTTTCCAGTTTTGGGGAAAGCTGGCCTCTAGGCAAGGCCCTTTTACTTGCAGGTGCATACGTAAAACAGGGATAACGCTTCCAGCGCCTCCCATTACGGCAAGCACAGCACCATCTCCACGGAATTGATTTTTTATCAGCCACATCAGTGACGCCGTAATTATTATATCCCTCCTGGGCTGATAGCTACCAGCCATTTACAGGGCAGCAGGGCGATACACACAGCATTTACACGTACATACAATCGCTTCATTTCTGTATTAAATATTCATTTCCAAAGGGTTTCCCGGCACTCACAGGATTTACGGAGTCGGGCTCGGGCGCTCCCGGTTGCTGCGACGCCTGCAGAGCAGGCGGCTCGCAAACACGCGCGTTCGGTCTCACCGGCCGCTTCACGCTCTGCCTGCTGCTGCCTTGTTTGGCTTCAAAAAATAATTCTTTTGATTATTAGCCTATTTTTCTTCTCCTACCTGCACAGCGTACCCCTTGGTGCCACTAGTTTGCATGTCTTTATCCTAAGTATCAAAAAATGTTGAAGTTATTCTGGCTGTTCCTCAGGTTGTGGTGCTCTCATCCCCACGTGTTTTGGCTGTTGCCTTTCCACGACCTCTCAGGACCAGTGACAGACACCTAAAGAGCCACAGCCACTCACTTCAGTGACCACATTTGTGCTTTTATAGGGTATCCAGGCTATGGCAACACATCCACACCAGCAGGGAACATCCTTTAATTCCTGGAATGCCAGTGGACATCACCAGATGTCCTACAGTGAGATGTTATCTCAGAAATCACGTTTCACCCCAAAAATTACTCTGATCCTTTTTTTTCTTTTTCAGAGGAACAAATACAAACTTGCAGCTGTTATTTTACACAATTACTTTGGCCTAAATTAACTAAGTGGGAATCATACACAACTTCAAGAACAAATTCCAGTTTGGAGAACATCACTAAGTCGAACAGAGGGGCATCATTATTATAACAACAAGTTTCTCCAAAGCACCGGAGTCCACGCAACCCTCGCCCCAGCACTTTGCAGCAGCTGGTTTTGCAGGGATAAATACGGCTTCGTGGGCAGTTCCATCTGCTGCCCACCAGAAATGGCAACACTGGGGAAAAAAACCACAAAACAAAACACCACGAAAACTCCCCAGATCTATGTTTTACTCCAGTGATGACACATTCATCCTCCCAGCTGGCTGCTAAGTCACACAGCCTCCCAGATTTATGTGAAATGGTACTTAAAATACTTCTTACCATTAGCTGGTCGGGGAGAGGGGATGAGACAGCAAGAGAAGAAAGAGCATCTGCTCTGAGACAACTGAAAAGCTCAAAGTTAACTGCAGAGTGCTGTAAAGAAACCCAACCAGGTTACCTAGCAGAAAACCCTGACAGCCTGAGAACAGCGTTTTACGCGAGAAGTCCCCTCCTGTGAAGCCAGGCACAGGACGTGCAGCAAGCGAACGCAAACGCCTGAGCCCCTGGTGAGGAAGCAGCTTCAGATGAATTCAAGCAACATTTGTTCGCTGGTTTTGCATCAACAACTAACAAAGCCCGTGACAACGCCTGCCTCATACTTTTATGGGACCCGTGGGACTAAAGCACCCCACAATCTTTATATACCACGTCCTTTGATAGACGCTACAAATGGACAAGCAGCCCTTTTTTTCCCCTCCCGCAGACAGGAAAATAACCACAAATGAGATTTTGAAGGAAAGAAGTTTTGTTTCTGGTATGTAGTGATGTTAAAAGCAAACAAAACCAAGACCCAAACCCCCACATCGGTGATCAGCTTCCCTGGAAACATCGCTCTCGCTGGCTTTGGGGCAAGGCGCAGTCTGTGCGAACTAGAGTTTCTGCAAAGCGGCTAAAAGCAAGTTTCCAGCACTGCTTCGGTGGAAGACGCTGAGCTCTGTCCTCTGGGGTTGTGGCTTGGCTGCCAAGCCCAAACACGCACACATGGACCCCCCCATACGTTAAGATAAGCAAATACCTATTTGCAGTTACGGCCAAAACTACGGCAGATGACTCTGCGCTGAAAGCACGAAATCCCTCATCAGATCCTGGAACAGCTCAGGTCCCTGGGTTGTCTATAGCTGCTGCCAATGGAAGTATAAACCCTCCCTTAATTGAATTTGACAATTGAAAAGTAAAGAGATTTAAAATAACAAATGGTTCCCCAGCTTTCCCTGCAGCAAGGTTAGAAACACTTAATTGAGCTTTAGCTTAGCTGCCAAACCAGAAAACCAGCAAATAAGAAAGCGTCGGGAATACCTGCGTTTATTAAGTTAGTAACTCCTCTTTCTCCAGGAACTGCTCTGCACTGGCAAACTTTTTGTTTTTTTTTAAATTGCTGAAAAAGCAATGAAAAGAGAAAACTATTGGGCACTACAAGGACCACGGAGATACCTACAGAAGTGGCAGGCAGTAACAAAATACCTCTGTAAAAATATTGAGGTGACCAGAGCACAACCTCCCCATGATACAGGGGGGAATTCCACCCAAATCACATCTGTACCAAATAGAAATGCAACAGGCACAAGCTGGGAAGCAATTTCATCCCCCACAGGTCGCAGTTGATGAGATGGATCCTGGAACAGCTTTCGGGTCAACCGTGGCAAGAGGATGTTGAAAAACTGGAAAGGATATGGGAGACAGCCGTAGTAATTACTGGATGGGAGAAAAACGTCTTATAATGAGAAACTTGCAGCTCAATCTGTTCAGCTTGTCTAAAGAAGTCTGAGGGGTAACTTGATTACAGCATTAAACCCCTTCACAAAGGAAAATACAATGCAGAAAAAGGGCTTTGTTATCTCTGCTGTAAGGAATAAAAGGCATCACCGGCTGGAAGCCGAAGGCAAGAAAGAGCCAACAAGGAAAGTATTTTTGTGCTACGAATCATTAAACTCTCGAACAGGCTATCAAATAGAGCAGCAAACGTTTAATGTCTTGGAGATGCCACGTGAAGCCCAGACATCTTCCTGCACGGGAAGGGCAGTCACACACAGCGTGCCCTGTGCCGAGACGAGCGGGCGGAAACAGAAACGCCGCAGCGGGGACAGCAATGATTCAGCAGTCACGTCTGGGCTGACTTTCTGAATCTACGCGAAGCGATGAGCCCAGCACCTTGCGGGGACAGGGCGCAGCGCAGGATGTGCTGTAACGTGCTCGGCCACATAGAAAAGGAATAAATCTTCCTTTCAAAAAATCAGTTCCTAAGAAATCTGGAAATATGGGTTGCATCGTTATGTTCTGATTTTATTTGAGGCTTTCAATGTAGTTGAAATTATAATAGCTAATAGAGAAATATGTGCTCTTAATCGCCTTAATGCATCACGAACCGCCGCTGGAGAGGTCCAGGGCATTGCTTTTGGTGCTGCCAGACTCCTGGTGCACCTCACAAACCACTTTTTGCCGCTGTTGGCTCAGTTGGGCTTTTGTGGAGGCAATGTCACGGACAGTTGATCGCAGCAATTCCCCTTCTTTGCTTTCCCACTTGCAAAGTAAGCATTGAGGGATATTAAAACAGGCAAGGTAAAACACATTGGCGCTACCTTTTTTCTCTTCCAAGAATCAGCCAATGTTTTCCCACACTGCATAAAAAAAGAGCATCTCTTATGCCACTTATTAATGTTTAAACATGTTTATTTCAAGCGATAGCAGCGCTCTTTGATAAGTAATGATGCAGGTGAAATAAAAATAGCGAACAAAGGGAAGCAAGACAGGCTGCTCTTCTGTCAAGCCCTTCTCAGAAGTGCCAACAGTTACAAGAGAATGCATCCATGCTGGAAAAGCTCAGTGAAGCACGAGAAATAGCAGGTTGGAGTCAGGAAACGCCGAGGGCTTCATCCTCCCCCCGGCCCCAGCACACATCGCTGGGTAGTTTGGGCAGCAGGTTTGCCACCAACGCCTGGCCGGGACGCAGCGCCGGCCGGGTGAGCCTTCCTCGAGAACGGCAGGGCTACGCTTTGCGCTCCAGTTCAGCCGTGCAGCACCAGGATCTGTGCTCAGAGATTCCTTTTAAGAGCTCATCTCGCAAAACGCTTCTCATTATCACTAACTAACTGGCGATTAAATAATCACACGCTTTAATCTCAGACACTAGACAGCTTCCTTTGCCTCGTCTCCGAATGAAAGGGAGAAATTTCCCCATCTTGAGCAGCAGCTCTACGAGGACCAAGAAGTCACATCAGCCTTCTGGCGAGCTCTCACACTGCGCTGAGAAGCGTTTCTATCCTTCCCCAGTAAATCTCGGCTTTAAAAGGCAGGTGGCTATCAGGTAACACTAGAACAGTTCACCCAGGGTAGTTCATCCAAATTTTATGACAGAGATACAAAGCACTTTGCGGAGGTGGCTTAAAGCTATGAATGCTTGTGCTGAACTCCTGCAATGTTTGCAATGATTCAAAATGATTTAATGACACATCTGCTTTGGGTTTATATTTTCCTGAGCAGCAGGATGTTGGAGAAGTGAGTACATCAGCCTCCTTTTCTATTCGGAGCCCCTCTTCGCAGTTTCTGTGCTGAGGGCACACGCTACCCTGCGGAGGAATGGGAGGGATGGACGGACGCTCTCCAGCTTGCTCGCTGTGCTCAGTGCAACGGGTTTTGTGGGAACTCCAGCAATGCAAACAACGTGTACTGCTGACGACAACCAGGAAAGGGGGGGGAAAAACCCCAAAAATTATGGTGGGGATTTCCAGAAAGCCCTAAAGGAACCCGATCAACCTCAACTGGATTTCAAATAGGGGCCGAAAGTCGCAGCCTAAAGATCCTGCCGTTTGTGCCAGCAGCGTGTCGGCTCCCTTACAGCTGTGAAACAGGGACCCGACCCCTCTCCCAGCAAGGGCGGGGATTCCAGCACCAGGGCAGTGGTTTAGGAACAGGATTATATGAAGATTTTGTCTGCAGCTACTAACTCCAGTACCAAGTAACCCAAGAAGGTTTCGTGGAGCACCTTGTCTTCTCCCCTGGCTATATAGGGAACTCGCATCCTAATACAGCCCCGCTGTCACACGTTTGAGCTCCATGCCCAAAGCAGGCGGTGTTAGTCCTACCTAACTATTGCAGAGGTCTGTGCTTTGCCTAAGGCTCATTTAAGCCCTACTAAAGCTCTCAAACAAGGCTTGAAATTCCGTTGCTGCAGCGCATAGGATTAACGCTGGTCCTTCTGCAGAGGGGTGAATGTCATCTGCAGAACTGTGTTAATTCCTGATTTGAATTTAGATGATGTTTTTAAATAAGAAACAAGCTCAGAACATCCGCTGGGAATCTGTGACTTGGCTAAACCTTAGTAAGTCACTAAATACGAGTTACTATTGGAAAAGCACTTAGACTACAGTGCTGGTTGTACAATAACAACAATAACAGGTCACTCCTGGAGAATAATGGCTTCGGAGTGAGTGTTATGAGCATGGCTGATGTATTCAGAATGGTACAATAGGATTAATGAGCTCAAGATCAGCAAGCTCTATCTACAAAATATGGTGTCATGACAAACAAGGAAAAGGAAAGGAGGAGGCTCTACCCAGGGCTTTCCTCAAAAAGCCATTCTTCTCAAAGTGAAGCAGCAGGAACTGGGAGAGGGAGGTCCCCAGGGCAGATGAGATCACAACAGGGGTGATGAGACAGCAAAATCCAGCCAAAGTCTCCCAGCATCTTCAGGTTAACCCATGCCGCAGGATCGTTTTCCAGCCCCAAGTAAGTGGCAGCTGAAGCAGTAACTCCAACAAATACCCATCCGCGGCAAGCAGCTAACAGGAACATCCCACCGCAGCTCCTGGCTGCCCTGTCCCCACCACCCCAAGCGTGCTCCAGCAGCACCACCACTGCCACGAGCCTCTTTAAAAATAAGCCAAAGCAAGCTAGGACCTTTGAAACGTAGGTGCTACTAGATATTCATACTGGAGGAGAAAGAAAAAAACCAAACCCCGATTCCATGCCATCTTACATCGATATGTCCATTCTAAAATAACATGAAACCTTCACATTCGTACTTGATTTCCCTCCACCAGTAATTCTAAGATGGTGAACCTCCAACAGATCTCCCCAAACTGACGGTGTGTTAAAATAAAAGACAGTCCTACATTTACCGAGAAGGTGGTGGTAGGGAAACTTCCCAGGAGTGGAAAGGAAGTTTGGCATCTCAAACTGGATCAGCGCACAGCCCACATCTTTACATCACTCAAAGCACGAGAAAGGCTTTCCAGAGAGAGAAAGCGGCAGCTGCATCGAAGAATTAAATTTAAAATACATTTACTTTCAAAGTGGAAGAAAAATCTCTCTTAACTCCTCATCTTTCATATTGTGGACTTGAGTAAAATGGATGTTCTTTTCTTTTCAGAAGTCATGCATCCTAATGCGATGCTTCCCAGCAGGCTGCATCTGTTTCAAATGTTCGCATTCAAGATGTGAAACCATTCCCCCCTCCCCCTTAATTTCACCTACAATTATGAATACCCCATTTGCTTAAACATATCCTGACGAGATGAGCCTCAGAAAACCACAACCTTAATCCGGGACAATCTTCTGCATCCTTCAGGATCCTTCACATTTGGGAAACGCCCTGGAGAAACTCAGTAGCTGCAGTCTACCCAGGCACCAGCAGTATAAGGACAGAGGGGAGCCTGAAGGCCGAGTTTAGGGCTGATGTGTGATTTGGGCTGTTTTTTCTGTGTTTCTGGATGAAACATCACAGGAAAATCCTCCGAAATGTTCAAAACACGGATGAACAAACAGTTTTGGAAGAGGTCCAGAGCAATGGGGACTCAAGCAGACTCTGGAGCAGGTCAAGCATTCCCAAAAGGGCACCATCCCCCAAGCAAACCGGGGCCAAGCTTCTGGCTTGGAAAATTCGAAGGATTACAGGGAAGTGTTGAGAGCAAGAACAAGGGAAAACTGAAAGGTGCATCTCAGGGTAACGCTTCCTCTAAGAGTGAATGCCATATAATCATTTAACTTCAAAGGTCAGAAATTGGTGGCATTTGTAAAGAGAGACAAATAATCCTTGGAAAATCCCACTGAAGAGGGATACATAAAAATAGCAAAGCAAACAAAGGTCGAACAGATGCGTATTTGTAGACAAGCCGTTGACTACCCAAAACTCCAGCGGTGACCAGGAACATGGAAAAGCAGCTTTTGCTACAACAGGCTATGGACACACCGGCGCCACACAACTTTTTAGGGAAAAGATGAACAATACGGTGCAGACTACACAGGAACGATAGAGCATGGAGAACGCTGGATGTCAAAGAAAGCCCCATGCTACAGAGGTAAGTGAGCTAATGGTATCAGCAAAACCCCAGTGAGTTGCAACACCATGCCAATTCCAGGCAGCACGGCAGAGACGTGTCGGCACGGCTGCCCAAGCAGCACCTACGATCCAATCCTCTGGCTCTTCTGCTCTTCCCTCACAGCCAGTAAGGATGGAAAATCCCAATTATCTCAATGTTGACTAGGAAATCGTCCTGATGGCCTGTGGCTGCAGAGACTGAACTTGCTGACATCAGAAGTGACTGCTTCTCAGTCAAAAATACTTTTAAAATGTCAAGTTTAAATTCAACACTGGGAAGCACAAAGCAACTCACAGGGCAGGGGCAGCAACCTTCCCCTTGCGCCCACAGAAAGTCTCACATAACTTCAAGATCAGGAAAGAAATCTTGAAAGCCTTACGAACAGTTTCCTACAAACATCAATCTAATATTCAGCGATAATGAAAACATAAAGCCAAGAACTGCTATGAGACAGAGGGGGAACGAAACCAGCAAATAACTTGATGAGATGGTACGCATCGAGGTACCAACTCTGCGAGGGCCAGGCTCTGGCTGCGCCTGCCTGGGGCTTTGCTGCAGCTTGTTTAGCTGTACCAGCAATTTCTCTATTGACCAAGTGGCTTATCTCTGTACATACCCGTAACGTGCGTACAGAGAGTAGTAAGAGGCAGGTATTCCGCGGAGAATGAAATATTGATGGTCCCGGTGCAACCAGGAGATGCAGAGGAATGATAAATCGGCATGGTATGACATAGCAGGGGATGCCCAGGAGGGGCAGGGGATGCCGCACAGAGGGGTCACAGGGTGGTACTGGACCCCCACAGGCAACACTGCATAAGCCCCATGTATTTCTCACTAACACCCAAAGAAATGCAAACCTTGGCAAAATCAGGTTTTGGAGTAGCAAAGAGATTGAGGAACAAGTATCCGGTGTGTTTAGGGCACATACAGTAAATATGGACCTACCATGGGGATGCAGACTCTATGGAAGAGCACGTAAAAGCACGCTGGAAAACAAACACATTTCTTACCCCAAGAGGATCCTACGGCCCAGTGGAAGAAGCCACCAACCTCCACCTCCTGCTTCTCCCAGCAAGGAAGAATAAATGCCACCACCAGCATCATGCTCCTGCTGGAGCAGTGCAGGACACTAATGACTCACTGCCTTTTTTTTTTCTTCCTGTGTGTGTTTTAACACTAAGAGCAGCCAGGACTAGAAGCAGAAATGTTTTATTGGAGAAGAGGGGTTTTCAACTTACAGAAGGGTCGTTAAGGCTAAAGGGGGCTAAAAACCCTTACAAGACAGCAAAATTGGTCTGTGTGGTTGAATTTTAATTGAACCTCTGCTGGTTGCATCTCAATTTTTGGGGAGGCTTTGACGTACAGTACAATCCAGACACACCTTCAGGGGAGCCAAGAAAGAAGAAAAAAGAAAATTAAAAACTTACCCTACTTTTTCCCAGGGGGCGGGAGGAGGGTGAGCAGAGAAAGGCACAGATGTTAGGAAATACCATGTTGTGTGCAGCAACATTTAACTTCTTATTGAGACTCGTGTAGCAGGATTTTTTTGTTTTCCTTTTCTTTCTCTGTAGTACGTAGAGTTGGACCAATAACAACCATTCCATCAGAGGGTTAAGATTTCGGTTACACCAACAACACATTCTTGGCTTTGCAAAGAAGATGCATTTTCTTTTGCTCATAACAAGATCTCAAGTGTAACACTGCACTAGTTACAGTGACTTGCAAAATTTAAAATGAAAATTCTCAGAGCTGGAATTGGTTTTGGTGTTAGCTTTGGGTTGTGGGGGTTTTTTTGGGTGTTTTTTTTTTGTTTGCTTGTTTTTGGTTTTCAGAAAGTTCCTATATTTTGGCAGATTCCCTTCCCTCCTTTCTCAGCTTTTTGGACCAGGACGCATCAAAGACCTCCACGCCAATAAACCAGGACTCCTGCAAATGGATCCCCATCTCTGGCAACAAAGCCCATCGACATTTAGATTCCTTCAGAACCTCAGACTTGATGGCCTCAAGGACGATGGTCCGAGCAGCAGAAAAGCAGCAGGTCTGGAGACTTCCTTATTTTTCTAAGTAGGACACAAACCTCACTCCCTGCGCCTCACTTTCACCAGTCACGGAAGAAGAGGATAAAAACAGTAGTGAATGCAAGAAAAGCTACACAGACAAAAGAGAAAATAATTTTGTAACCCCCAAACCATCACTGTGACGACACCAAGAGCAATCAGTGATGAGAAGCAGGCTGCCAGTGCACCGAGAATGCAGTGATCTTTCAGGAGGCTACTTGCAATAGTACTCAAGGACTGAAGCTGGCAGATTAGTTAGCTATTTTATGTAAGAAAGATTGCTTGAATAATCAGTTTTTCTGATGTTGCCATGTCTTTTCATTTGTTAGTGTGGAGCATAATTGCTTCTTGTAAAGCTGAATGACTTTAAATTAGATGGAAAGATGGTCATTGCAAAGATAATTCTGAACATTCCGATTCCAAGTTGTACGTTTATAAATATGAGCTGAAATGAGATGGAATAATTAATCTGGCAGCAGTCACTTAATTTGTCCCCTTTCTTTTGTTTCGTTCTTGCTACACACTTTTAAGCTACACCAGTAGGTATATCCACAGGAAATGAAAAGCAGGGAAATAACACATTTATCTAGATCAACCCCCTTGCCGACCTGGAAGCCTTCGATGCAGCCAACACCAGTGCTTAAGCCCAGATTACATTAAAACAAATTTGCCGCATCACTCGTAATACTTCTATCTGGCACTGACCCAAATATTTCTGTTTGGTTTTATCCTCTCCAAACACACACCAACGCCACAGACTCCTGCCGGCGGGAGGGACCCCCGTGCTCCCCATTTGCAGCAGGACCCGGGCAGGGTGCCCGAGCCTTTGCCTGGCCATGGCTTGAAAACCTCCAGGGAGAGAGACGGGATCAGTGGATCCCCCACCTGCAGACTTTCTACATGTAAGAACTATTCATAACACTCCTGGAAATCATGACTCGATTGCTGCAGTAATCAAAACGACTATTTCTGACCAGCCAATTCAGCCGGGCTTTGGCAGTGCGCATTTCTCCTCCCTCTGTTTTACCCACCTTTCCAAAACTCTTGCCCTCCTATTTCTTTTCTCCCGGCCAAAGGGCTTCCCATATTCCTGAAGGCACCTACCACCCTGACTGCAGGAATTCTGCAGCTGGCATTTACACACCAGGGCGCTCGGCAGTGCCTTTTACCTGGAAAGGCAAAGCTGCTGTCGTTTCAGCGCAGAGCCCCCGCAGGGCCCGTGGGGCGAGCTCTGCCAGCCACGACTGGGGAGAGAGCGCTGCCAGATAAAGGACGGAGGAAGCAAAGAGCAGAAGAGATTCCCGCGCACCGCCTTCGATCGGCGAACAACTTCCAGCCACTTGAAAACTTAAGGGGGGTTCGGGGTTGTTTCTTCTTCCTCGAGGGTGCTCTGCTCTGCTTTCAGCCCGGGGACGATGACAGCACGGCTGATGAAGATGACGCATGGGGGAGAGGAGATTTTAGTAACTGGGGCGGAGGAGAAGAGGCAGAGAGTGCTGAGAGGAGGAGGAAAAGGAGCCTATATAAAGCAGCAAAATTCAGAAACAGTCAAGGCTTTCTTTGAAACGAGAACCGTAAGAGGGAGAGAGCAAAGTTCAGGGAATTTTGATGCTGCCAGATACAATACAGAAGTGAGCTGAAACCCAGCCCATCTTGGAACAACCCTCACCCACGAATCGAACTCAAAACCACGGAACATCCACCCCCCCCCCGCCTTTCTCAAGTGCGCAAGGAGATTTTCAGGCCCGGATCCAACCCAACCACAAAGGGCAGAATTTCAGTGGCCTCCTGAGGTCTGAAATTCAAGAAAAGAGTTTGCAGAATTACTGCACCGAAACCGAAGCTTTACCGGGCAGAGGCAGCGGGGTCATAAACCCGGGTAACACGGGGCGCCCCCCCATCCCCAGCAAAGGGACAAGCCCCACCACAGCTTCTGCTTTTCCAAATGAACTAAAGCCTCACCAGAACTTCCCGCGCAGTCTCCAGACACTTGAAGCTGGGGAAGGATTGAACTGTGGGAGCTGATGGACCCAGGAGCCCGCCTGGGCACGCGCCTCGTCCCACGAGACGTGCGCTGCTCTGTGGGGCTGGGGACTCCTGCCTCGCTCAGCCAAGGCACTAGAAGTTTCCACCAGTGCGTAGCAAGATAAAATAAATGAAGAAACAAGTGCTGCACCATGCTCAATCTTGTGTATGGAACTGCGTACGCAATTGGAGCTGCCTGTATATGCAAAGGCTCAAAATTAAAAGTCAGCACTTCTACTGTTACTTCTTGATTTTGGCAGGTCTCTCCCACTTGGCACCCTTACGACGTCTTTGGCAATGACTAAGGTAACGGTCCTGATCATCCAGCAATTGTTTTTTGTAAACACGCACATGTGCACATCAGATAAATCATCCTGCACCGGCTGCACATTTAGTCTCCCCGTGGCTGCGCGAAGCATTTACCCAAGCCCTGCATCTCCCCCAACCCCTGCGCTGCACCCTGCGTCCCACCCACCCTCAGCGCCTGCTACGCGCTGGCTCACTGTTTGTGCTCACAGATTGTTTTCTCCTCCATTCACACAATGTGCTTCCAAGACCGGGTTTTACCGGCACAGATCACAAAGTGCCTTCCCGAGCACACACAGTACTGCTAGGACAGCCATCGGGACAGATAAGAGTGCTCTTATGCCAAGTACAAATCATCTTAGCTTTTCTTTAAGGTCTTTTTTCTGCAATTTTGTACTATAACTAGCTGCAGGTTCCCAATGTCCATCTTTAAGATGTGGGAGAGTGGGGGGAATCCTTCCTTGAGTCATTAAGACACTAACGTACACACATCTCTGTTTAAGTGCAGAAGTCCAATTTAAATTGAATGTCACGATTTATGCTAAAATACCTCAAGGAACCGATGATGTGGTTAGTCCTTGGACTGAAATCTGGGACCATACAATTGGAACACCAGCACACTGTCTGCTGACCAAGCTGCGGACCTCTCTGGGCCAGTGCTCGCTGTGGGAAGCGCCGATCACCACCTCCGGTGGTGGGGCTCTGCCCCATCCTGCCACGGCACGCTGTCCAAATCACGGTGACAGCGCCCCTGGCAGCACCCGGACACGTAAGGTTTCGGAGACAGGCTCCTCCTTTGATGGGCTACCTTCTTACACGTCCCACAGCCAACTCCAGGCTAGCTTTTTGTTGTCACTGTCAGCGTTTTGCCGTAAGCTCCCCCAGAAGCTACGCCACCCATCCCAAACTCCAGCCCAACGCAGGTATCCTCAGCCCAGGCACAGATGACTTTGCACATCATTTCCCGACGATCCCTTTCCCTGGAACAGCACTGTACAAACAGTAATCAATACTCTACAACTCTTCAAAAAAAAAGAAAAACCAACCTACTTTGAAGGGTTAATTGACCCAGACGACTCCCCATCCAAACCCTCTCCCTCCCAG